>OX375872.1:49308505-49871337 GCA_947359465.1 Metellina segmentata
ATTATGTGAACTATAATGATTGCTACATAAATACATGAAATCCAAACATCCCAACACCTCATTTTCATTTGATAACCAGTCAAAAAGGTTGAGTCCTCACATTTATTTAATTTCTTTTCTTGTGAGTTAGTTAGTCCTCAGATCAAAGGGGAATCAATCAGATGGGAGGTCAAATCAAACTTAAACACAACCCAATAGTTGAATCTTCCAGTTTCTTTTTCATGTGATTTTTTTTTTAAATCTGTGGAAGATAAATTTTTGTGACCAATCACATTTGTATGCTCATGATGAATTTTGGTTTTTGATATCTTTATATACAATGTTTAATTGATTTTTTTTTAATTTAGCCAAATTGACAATTTTTCTTTTTTATGGTGTGATTTATAAAAATAATGTTGTGTTAAATTTTCTTTGCTTGATAATTTTGGTTAATGTAGACTTAATCTACATCTTAGGTTCCTTTAAGAATTCGCATACTTCAAGCTTTTGCCAAATTACCTTTTGTATTTAATTGTTGGTCAGATCTTCAAATACTATGTTTCATTTTTATGCTTTTGTGTTACCACCTTCTCCTGCTTTAGGTTAATTGTGCAACCATGGACTTTTTGTAAACTCTTCAGAACTACATCAGTGATACAACAAACTGACTGTCAGGAGTGATCCTTTGCATACCCACTTAACCAAATTTCACGCAGCACAAATTAAAATTTTGAACCATTGATTCCTGTGAACAGACTGTTTCTCGATACACAATGTGTTTCTTCAATGTCTCTGTCATGAGACCTGCCTCCACCCAGGCAGTAAGAGAATGCCCTGCCACCAGCAGAAGAATGCCCTACCACCAGCCATGCAAATGTGTGCCCTACCACCAACTATTGAATGTGATCCTGTCACCTGTGTCTTTGCCTGGAAAGTGACCTGCCGTCAATGCAGAACAATGTGATCCTGTCACCTGTGCATTTGCCTGGAGAGTGACCTGCCGCCGATGCAGAACAATGTGATCTTGCCACCAACAAACTGCCTCCCCGTCAGTCTTGATGTGTGCTTTTCATCCTCTGTGCCCTTATCAGTGCTAAGTGTGTGCCTTCAACGTCCAGCCTGCCATCTTTGAGTGTATTTTTTCGTGTTCTGCTACACCATCTTGATGTCTCGTAGGTGCTTGGTGGGAAATGCTCTTGATGACTCTCTGACCAGCCTCACCAATAGTGAATTTTGTTCCCCCTCACGAAGATTGTGTTATCATCAGCTTTTTTAACATAAGTTTGTCGCTTTATGTTAACAGCATTCAGCATTTGTGCCTACACGTGTAGTGTTAAGTCTTAATGTTTGCCCCTTTATTGTTTTCCTAAATTAAAAAAAATATTCATTCTTAATTTTTTTTTTCGTCGGGATCGATTGGAATGTTATTTCTCAAACGACATAATACTATTTCTACTTCCAAGCCGCAGAAAAAAGCGCGCCATTTCCAAGCCACCGCAATCTCTCTATCGATAGACGCTGCTGACGTCACGAACGCTGTCGCAGCAGATAATAAAAGCCCGTGCAAAACGAGCATTCGCTCTCTTCCACTTTTTTCCCCGGTCGCCAACATGTGCTAGAAGCACGTTCCGTCGCGTGGCCTTCGTGCCACTATACTTATGGATCCTTGTCGTTGAGTATTTATTTTTTATTTTCACTGTGCAGAGTATAGAGTGGTGTATTTAGTTGGACGAAATGTCCCAAAAATTCCACGTAACCTTTTTTTTTCGCGTTAATTCTTAGCCCTATTTTTTCCTTAGCGTCCCTTGCCATTTTCCCTTTTATATATATATATATATATATATATATATATATATATATATATATATATATATATATATATATATATATATATATTATTTCAAGAACACAGGAATTTCTAAAAAAATGTAACAAAAGTCTTAAAAAATAATAAAAAATGAAGAAATGTTGGTGGATCAGGGCGTCATCAGGGAGGAGCCTGACCCAAACAATATAAAATGGTGTTTTCTACATATGAGCAGCATTAGGCTAAAAAATTGCTCATACACTCCCCCAAACACCACCAAAAATCAAGTAAAACAAAAACAAAACAAAATACCTAAACAGAGCAGGAACAGAGCTGATGACGCCCTGATCCACCAACATTTCTTCATTTTTTATTATTTTTTAAGACTTTTGTTACATTTTTTTTTAGAAATTCTTGTGTTCTTGAAATTATATTGCTTACCATGCTATGTCTGCAGCTTCAGCGCGCTTGCATGGGTAGTTTGGAGTTTCGGTTTCTGGTTAATGCACCCCGGCTGTTTGGTTATTTTTTGTTATTTTGTGTGTGTTATGTTATTTTGTTATAGAACAATTTGATAATTCATTTGTGTTTTCATTTTCATGTAACCAATAGATGTGTCGTAATTCCTTTTTACTGTGTCAATAAACATTAGTTATTGTTATTTTAAACCTTAGTTAACTTTTGTGTTTTCCACGAATTCTTTTTGTTACTTTTTGATCACATTTTGCATGTCATGTTTTTATATGTTCAGTAAATGTTTCATAATTAAGATATCGACATCTCCTAATTGATAATTCATGTACATTGTTCAGTGAGTCTTTCTATTCAAAATTTAACTACCACTATGCTATCCAAAATTGTCTCAGTTATGTTCCTTTATTTTCAAACCTTTTACTTCTTTCATTTAATTGAATCACTACTCGTAAAAAAGACATAACAGATTAATGTATTATTACTAAAAATATTTTATTCATAATTCGCACTCATGTCGCTTCTCTTCGTTGAGGATTTGCAAATGCTTTTTTAATCTTGCATTTCGTGAAAAGCGTTTGTTTCATATTTCACAGTGATGTAGCTTTCTCGAGTGTGCATTACCATATGTGTTTTTAAGTTCGAACTATGTGAAAAGCGTTTGTTGCATATTTCACACTGGTATGGCTTTTCTCCAGTGTGACTTAATATATGCGTTCTTAAGTTCCAATTTTGTGAAAAGCGTTTGTTGCATATTTCACAAATAAAAGGTTTCTCACCTGAATGGATGCGACTATGTGCTTTTAAGTTCGAATTTTGCGCAAAGCCTTTGTTGCATATTTCACAAATAAAAGGTTTCTCACCTGAATGGATGCGACTATGTGTTATCAAATGACTTACATGCAAAAATGATTTCTTGCATACTTCGCACTCATATGGCTTCTCTTTAACGTTTAATCCCATGTGTGCTTTTAAGCTCGAACTTCGCGAAAAGCGTTTGTTGCATATTTCACATTTGAATCGTTTCTCTTTAATGTGGTTAAGTAAATGTGATCGTAACCCTCCAATTTCTGAGAAGTACTGATTTCTGTACAATACCTTAGTATCAAGCACTCTGTTCATAGCTCTTGATGTCATGCGGGTATCTACAGGTAGTTAAATTGTTTGTATTAGATTTCCAGCGTCAATTTGTTTTGTATCTCGTTACTTTTCCGATGAACACTATGTCGTCATACTGGAATGCAGTACTTGAGGGGCTGTTGGAGCAGATAGATTCTGAACCCAAAGGTATATTGTTACTTAGTCACAGAATCGACTGATATGATCCAGAGCAACATCTTCTAAAAATTCTTTTAGTTGCAAGGCTTCCGTCTTTCTGTTGAACTGAGATCCAGGATTATTCAATAAACTTGTGATATAGTTAGAATACCTGGAAAAAATGATAAAATTTATTCGAGGGTATTTACCAGCAACTTCAAGTAGGATTTCAGGCATAAGAGTAAAGTAAAAGAAAAAAACTGAAGCCTTTATTTATGAAAAGTAACACTTATTTCACTTCAACATGATTTACATGTATAAAGATAAACTCATAAGCATAATGTTTAACTAATGTATGAAAATACTGAAAAATAAAACTTTCAAGCAATAATTATTGTACCTGCGAAAACGAAAACCCATTAGATGCAATTTAAAATAGGATTGCAGAGACGGACTGTATTTCATCGGTTTCCCCATGACACCCGTACGTGCCTGAAAACCATGTTGTAAAATATTCAAAACGCAGAGTATGATTAGTACTATCACGAAATAATTGTTTCCCCTTTAACCTACTGAAAAATTGCTTGTGGTTTGTAAAACGATGGAAGATTATTTATTTGGCACGACATATTTAATAAACATCACAAAACGGATTACAGAATGCAACACAAACGATGCTACATGCTGAACGACAAGTTCAACACTGATCAAATCGTTGATGACTCTCGAAGTCCTAAGCGCGGTTCTCACACCGGAAGTACCACCACAACTGATTATTTGCATACGCAAAAAGAAATCATAGTACGAGTCATACGAAAAGAATATTTGAATTCCACAACTTCCTTCCAGTTTCCTTTGTCGGACCATTTCCAGCACATGGAAATGGAAATGAAACTTGATTGTATTAAAGTAAATTTTCATTTGAAATAAAAAAATTTCTTCATGAACAAAAAAATCTGTTTTACGCATGGTAAAATTTTATTTATTTTCACTTTCTGACAACAAACAGCGCATACCTTTGCATACGACTGGAATGTCACTGCTGTCACTAGAAATGTTGAGGACATTGTCTTCTTCCTCTATTAATGAATTACCTTCTGTGATCTCTTGCAAAAACAGCATGAGTCTCCTCTGGTGCTGATGTTTCACCGGTTTTACAAATGAATTCAGTTATTAATCGTTGTGTTCGTGTTTAAGTTTGGTTGTTATATAATTCTTTGTAAGAGGCTGTCAACAACTTCAGTTCATGTTGAAATTTCGCAGCGCATTCTTTATTAAGGTCCTGTTTGACAAGATTTTTACCCAATTTTCGGGCCAGTTCCAGACTTTTAATTAAAACTGCATTTATGGAACAGGTTAATTTTCTTTATTACCACTACATTCTGTGGGATTAGGATTTTCAAGAAACCTCTAATATTTCATCTTTGCTTCGGACTTTGTCGACTAACAATTCATCAATATCGTCAAACGATAGATCATCAAATCCTTCTTCACCAATTGTGTGTGCCATTGTAATGATGTCGTATTAAGGACCTAATGCAATAAAAATGTTGATGATACAATACTTTGTGAAAATTGCAACACCATGGAGGAATGCAAATTAAACGAAACTTGCAGCAAAAGCAGGATCACGCATATGTGGGCCGAGAAACACCCTCTAAACTTCCAAGTGAGCCGTGTCTAAAAAGCACTGTAAAGGTTCGTTGAAATGTGTATCGTCGTTTGACTGCTGTAAATGATTGATTAGAAGTCATTAAGCTTCGCGAAAAACGCAGAGTGCCATACGAGTAACTAATGGAGTTCGAACGGGCCACATGATTGGCCTAAGTGAGAGTGGACTCGTATCGTGAATCAGGGGCGTAATGCCACAACAGTTATGCATGTGCAGAAGAGATGGACCATGAAGAACCGGGCAAGTCGAAAACCTGGCAGTGGGTCACGCAATATGACGTCACGACGAGACGAACACCTCATGCGCATGGCAGTGACGAACCATACAGGTGTCATTGTCATCCCCCATGGCTCGGCGACGTCTGCTGTGCCATGCAAGAATTCCCTTGACGCTGAACTACTGACAAAGGACTCACCAACACAGCGAGTGGCGTTATCTGTTTGCTATTGTGATAATATTCAGAAAACATAACTATGTGTTTATTGCTGACAAGAGAAAATGTATAGGCAAGTGCTAATTTACACCAACCAGAGATATTTGCTGACGATTCTTTGGAAAGATGATATAAATGATTGTAGACGTATCGACTGGGCAGAGACTTACGGATCACATAAAAATAGATACAAATGAATAACACAGTTCAAGAATTTTAGTTTTAAGTTAGGGCCATGAGTTGAAAGTTGATAGTATTTTCTTTACAGACAAACACAATCCAGACATAATATGGGTAAATGCACTTAGTAGATCAACACCTGTGGAGTGGCCCAAAAACGTAGAAGTTAGATATCGGGTTTTAACCTGATGTTATAATTGAATCCCAATAACGGATTATTACTTCCATTTGGCGCTTCTGTGCTATTTTATTTAAACTTTCGTCTAATGACACACACAATAAAAATCACATTTAAAATATTTTGACATAGCCTGTCTTGAAAATATAGACCCAATCCGTAAGTTATAACCTAACCTAACTTGTATTTGTGCATTTTAAACTCTGTGCAATCATACTATCTGAAAACATCTCAGGAAATAAATCACATGAAAGGCTGGCATGTCTATCAGAAGCATGGCATAAGCTTTGTTTAAAACCCATATGATTTCTGCTTTCAATATACTTTCGTTTGCTACATAAGAGCTTCAATTATTCGGTTTAGAAACTACAGGTGCAGATGACTCTGAATTTTCAGGTCCATATATAGATAAATGACCCGATTCACTTGGCATAGGTTGATTCATTAAGGGGCAGAAAATCGTACTTTAAATCCAATAGTGGTTTGTTTTCTACTTGGAAAAAGCATCAGCTAGAATTGTTTCGGAAACAACATCGGAAAATATTGTTTTCGGTGTTTTTTCCTTTGCGCACATGCGCGACAGGTCCGCAAAAACGATAGCATTCACTGGCATTCGCGACATCGCTAGTTGACGCTCATGACGCTCAAGCTTCCGGTGACAGCTCCAACCGTTAACATAAGTCCATTTGGTATCAAACAGGGTTGAAAATAAAGAAAACATTTAAAAAAAGGAAAAATTCGTGATTGAGATGCGAATTTCGGGTCTTTCTCAGGGTTTTCGTGACCACTTTCTGAATTCGTGACTTTCATGACTGGTAGACACCCTGGTAAATTAACATTTTAATGTAACAGTTTTTACGATGAGAAATTAATATATTTATTATACAGTATATGATTTACGAATATTAAGGAAATAAAAACATTAAACTTCATATTTCGTCGGCTTAGAGAAAACACGGTTTAAAGAATATCTCCAATATTATAAAAGAAAGTGTTTGTCTGTTTGTTTCTTGCACGCAAAGTCCTGACGAATCTATGGCACTTACAGTTATGGGATTTGGCACACAGATAGTCCGAATTTTTTGCAATTTTAGGGTCGCGGCGAATTTTAAAATTCAATCTAGTACATTTTTAAATGAATTTAATTATTATTGTTTTCTTTGGAATGGTAACAGCATAAAGATGTGACAGATTCTAAATTTCTTTTTCCGTTTTCATTTTGCGCAGAGGAATGATTTTCCAGCCTGACGATAAAAACAAAATTTTAATTTTAGTTACGTAGTTATTTTTCTATTTCCTACTATTATCGTGGTGTTGTTCTCGGATCTTTCCCTCAGGGGATTGATCCCGGACAGTCGTCAACAGCCGGTTGTGTAGTTCTAGTAAGACGTTAATTAAAAATTAACAAATTAATTACCGCGGTAGCCCGGTTGAAAGAGTAACGAATTAGCAATAGAAGGGTTGCGAGTTCAAAACTCGGTCCAACCAAATATCGTCATGTAGAAAAGGGCTGGTGCACGTTATATATGTCGTGGGCTCAAATGTACTCACGTGGCCTGGTGTTGAAATTTTAAAAGTGGGGTGCCAGATCAAGTTTTGACTTCGTCATCTGACCGTGGTTCAAAATTACGTAGTATTGTTCTCGGCTCTTTCCCTAGGGGATTGATCCCGGACCAACGTCAATATCGCGTTGTGTTGCTCAGTGTGACGCTAATTGATTAACAATACATTATGTTAAAGCTGTTGAGCATCTGACCATAGTTAAAAATTACGTGGTGTTGTCCTCGGAACTTTCCTTGGTATTTGATCCCGGATCGTTGTAAATAGCAATTTTTGTTCCTTCAGTACGATGTTAATTAAAATACCTACCTACCTCGGTAATGGTAATTATTAGTTAACGTCGTACTAGAGCAACACAACGGGCTATTGACGACGGTCCGGGATCAATCCGAGGACAACACCTCGTAATTTTGAACCACGGTTAGATGACGAAGCAACACCTGAGCTGGCACCCCACTCTCCAGACTTACACACCAACCCAACGTGAGGACTTTCGACCACGACAGATTTAAGGTGCACCAGCCGCCTTTACACCTAGATCGGAAGGTTCCTGGTTCGAATCCGGGTCCGGGCATGGATGTTTGTAAGCGTATGGTATATAGGCGGCTGGTGCACCTTAAATCTGTCGTGGCCGAAAGTCCTCACGTTGGGTTGGTGTGGAAGTTTGGAGAGTGGGGTGCCAGCTCAGGTGTTGCTTCGTCATCTGACCGTGGTTCAAAATTACGAGGTGTTGTGATCTCTCCCTTAAGGGATTTATCCCGGACCGTCGTCAATAGCCCGTTGTGTTGCTCTAGTACGACGTTAACTAAAATTACCGTTACCGTTACCGCCTTTACACCATACACTGACAAACATCCATGCACTAACCCGTATTCGAACCAGGAACCTTCCTATCTAGAGGCTAACACCTTAATCACTATACAGGTTGGTCGGCCCAACCTACCTAGGATCTTTTCCCTTGGGATTTATCCTGGACTGTCGCCAAAAACACCCTTTCTGTTGGTTCAATACGCCGTCGATTATTTACCATAACCAAGCTGGTGAGAATTTTGCTACTGTTGCGCTGCTGATGGCAAGGTAAGGTATTTTTAATTAACGTCGAACTAGAGCAACACAACGGGCTATTGACGACGGTCCAGGATCAATCCCTAAGAGAAAGATCCCAGGACAACACGTAATTTTGAACCGCGGTCAGATGACGAGGCAACACCTGATCTGGCACCCCACTCTCCAAACTTACACACCAATCCAACGTGAGATCGGCCACGTTAGACTTAAACTGCACCAGTCGCCTCTACACCACACGCTTACAAATATCCATGCACTAACCCGGATTCGAACCAGGAACCTTCCTATCCAGAGGCTAAAACCTTAACCACCAGACCGGTTGGTCGGCGGCGCTGCTGATGGACCAGCATGCAAAGTTCGAGACGTCATCTTCCCCTAGTATATAAACTTTGCAATTCGTTCTGTTTACCGCTTTCCTAATGCACGTGTACATCATGCGATAGTTCTCGGATTGTTAATTTGCTAGCCTTGTTATTTTTAGTTGGACATGCAAGCTTCGGTGAGTTACCTACCCGGTATTGGCTCACTGGTTGGCTTCCCGGACAAGCACCTAAGACTTCTGCGTGCTTTGTGGTAAATTCCTTCTGGTTGAATTGTCTTCATGTCAACAGTTTCAAACAAGAAGGTGAGTGGAAATTCATGTGGGATTTTCTCTTTAGACCATGTTGACCGGATTTTTGGTGAGGATTTCGCCTTCATCAATTGCTGTCCGCGGGTTATTTCATCAAGTTTTTATTCGTTTTAACACAGTCTCGAAATGAATTCGGCATAGTTGTATGGTATCTGGAGTTGTCCAGTGTTGGGCTTAGCCCAACGCGATTTCGGAAACTTAATACAGAGTTTCGTCAATTGCAATCGAAGTTTACGAATGACTATTGGGTTTTAATGCGCAAGGGTCTTATTTGGCAAGGTTGCGCCAAAGACAAGACAAGACGTCAAAAAATGGTAATGGTAATTTTAGTTAACTTCGTACTAGAGCAACACGACGGGCTATTGACGATGGTCCGGGATCAGAACTTTAAGGGAAAGCCAGGTTGGAAGAGTAACGGATAAGGAACCGGAGTGTTAGAGGTTCGAAAACGACCTAAGACCTTCGTGTACAAAGGAGGCTGATGCACGTTAAATCGGTCATGGCCACAAATGTCCTGGCGTGACGTGAAGGTTTGGAGATGGGGTGGCAGCTCTGGTGTGATCTCGTTATCTGATCGGGTTCAAAATTATGTGGTGTCCTCGGTAGGTATTTTAATTAACGTCACACTAGAGCAACACAAAGGGCTATTGGCAACTGTCCGCGTTCAACACCAAGTAATTTTGAACCACGGTCAGATGACGTGATAACATTTAAAGCTGGTGGTCTTCTCATCTGTCCCTTCGTGTTTGAGCCCTGACCTTTGCCAATGTGTGGCTAGAGTGTGACGTTGATTAAAATGCGTACCTATGCTGACACAGAAGAGAAACTCCAAGGGAAAGTTGCAGGAATCTAACCTGCAACCGACGCCTAATGGTTAATTTGGTAATTTTTTTAATCAACGTCGTACTGGAGCAACGCGACGCATAATGGGACAATGGGTGAGATTTAATTTATCTCGGGTCGCGGTACCACAGTTGGGTATGTAGGTATCGAATTAACGTCGCACTGGAACAAAGCATATTGGATCAATCCCCGAAGTGAGATCCGAGGACACCACGTAATTTTGAACCACGGTCAGATGACGAAGCCCAGTCGGAATAGCAACGGTTTTGCAACCGGAGAGTTCGAAGCTCGGTCTCGCCAGACCATCGTGCACGCGAAATCTGTAGGGCCTCAAATGTTCTCGCGTTGGCGTGGCGTGGAAGCTAGAGTGGAGTACCTACTCGGGTGTTGACCTCGTTATCTGACTGTATTGTCCTCGATCGTTTCCCCTTCGGGTTTGATCCTGGTCCGTCGCCAATAGCCCGTTGTGTTGATCCAGTACTACGTTAATTAACTACCTGATCCTAAACTTGGAGATTAAAAATTTGTACAGAAGATTGGTGATAAGCGTCATTCCCAATTTTTAAAGTGAGAAATTTGGATTCTATATAGGTAAAATGGGCAATAGATTTGTTTTTTGAGGATGCAACATCTTCCTAATGCGATGTAAAGAACCAGCTGAATGGTTTGACTAAATTGGCAAGCTCGCGATTAATTAACGTCTAATAGGAGTAACGCATCGAGTTATTGGCCACGGTTCGGGATCAATATTGAAGGAAAGGGTTAGAGGACAACGGCCGCGTAACTTGGATGTCCGGTCAGACTAGCATATTTACGATACTTCTGGAAATTTTATTGCGGTTGCCAATGTAGCTTTGGATAAACAAGACTTCGATTCTTTGAAAACTAATTGTCTCAAATGCGGAGTTCTCATCAACGCGGTAGGTAGTTCAATTAACTTCACACTGGAGTAACACTAAATAGTTTTGGTGACGGTTTGGGCTCGGTCCCCAATGGAAAGATCGGAGGAAAACTCGTAATTTTGAACCACGGTCAGATGATGACGCTTATCAACTAAAATGTAGGTATTCGTCAAAATTCTAGGTCTCTCCAACGGGCAATTCTTAATCCCAGAATTCATTCGTAGGTTAAGTGTGTCGGCCATGTCCACTTTAGGAAACCCTGTAGAAGTCAGTTTCCGTGACATCGGATGAGAGCTTGGTTCATAAGCGTTTGTTTTAAGCAAAAAATCACGTTTCCGATTGATGGAACAACGGTGATGCTGAAAGTAGAATTCCTAAACCCTTGTCGGTCTAAGTAGCCCTCCTGCAGCAAAATTGACCAGCTGGTGTTTCTAACTCGATTCTTGGTGGATTTAAGTATTGCTAAACTGAATCTGTTTTGGTATTGTTTTGTTTCCAGTCAAATTGAAAGTTTTACTAACAAATGCACACATTAAAAAAAATATTTTTCTTTCGTTATGTCAAACGCGCGGAAGTATTAGTCTGCTTTCTAAGATTAGACTGAATAGGAAAACTAAACGGGTAGATAGTCTATTAACGTTGCACTAGAGCAAGAGAAGAGGCAAGGCTATTAGCGATAGTCCATGACAAATCCCCGACGAGAAAGATTTGAGGACAACGTCCTCGTAATTTTGAATCACGGTCAGATGATGGAAACTAAACAGATTTTTTTCCAAGAATGGCCTTGTGTGGTCTGGCAATAAAATGTACCAGTCTTCACTTCTGAAACCGCAACGATTAACATTGCACTACGTCACTGTTTTCTATATGAAATTTTACCCAACATTTTCGTTGAAATTTTTTTATTTATTTACGCTTAATTACACGTTGAAAAGTGGGATTACATGAATCTATTCATCCAAAAAGGCCCGTTTCTTAAACTCCATAAATCAAAAAAAAAGATTCAAACTCTTTAAAAGGGCCGAAAAAACTGAGAAAATACAACTGGGTCACAAAGTGACCTATATAATAAGGAACTTAAAAAACTGGCTGTTTTTACGAAACATTCCTATAAACGTGAATGAAGTTTGTGTTGGCAAACAACTATTCAAAATCCAGCCCTAGCTGCGAAATGGGAACTACTCCCCCTGAATGCAATTAAATTCTAACACTGTTCTTATATTCACTCCTGTTAAGTCACCCCTTAATTGCATCCGACGAAAGCTAATTTAAATGGTCATCAGCTCTAGGTTTGAATCCCGATCTGGCACACATACCCTCAAGGGACCCCGAATCCTCTTAAGACCAGGTGGTACTTTTTAAATTTTAAAAATGGATTTTTAAATTGAAGTTTATAAAACTTTGGAGGGCATTTTTTAAAACGATAAACATTGCGCTTACTCTAGTCAAAAATCTATTTTGTATTATATTAGCGGTATGCATTTTTTATTTCCATAATTTTCCCGCTTCTCAATATGAATTTAAAGCTACTTACATATTAATAAGAAACCTTGGTGAGCTTTATCTAAATACTTCTACATTCTATGAAACTGGATTTAATAAGTTCGCCAATTGTTTCAAAAATTAGTTACACAATTCATTACAATGTAACATAGAAGTTTATTTTTATGTAACAAATTTCAGTACAAAAGATTATTATCTTTAATTCTGGTTCACGAAATGACTCCCAACTGCCTTAAAATTTCCGAAATTGCTTATCGAGTATTGTTTTTAAGTTATCTTGCGGGAAGCTGTAGTACAGTGTAATTAAGAGTTAATTTCACCCCCAATTTATTTTCATACTAAAAATTAAATTTAAATACAAATAACAGAGTTAGGTCAAAAGCGATTGTGCATGTATTTTTAAACTTATTGATTTATCCAAAAAGCAATGGAGGAGGGCATTTTAGTTTCACATTCCAATTCAAAAGACGCCTAACCACGTCCAAGTTTGGAGAGTGGGGTGCCAGCTCAGGTGTTGCTTCGTCATCTGACCGTGGTTCAAAATTACGAGGTGTTGTCCTCGGATCTTTCCCTCAAGGGACTGATCCCGGACCGTCGTCAATAGCCTGTTGTGTTGCTTTAGTATGACGTTAACTAAAATTACCTTACCTTACCTAACCTAACCACGTCCAATTAATTTTGGGGTAACAAATTATTTTAGAGCTACCTTTTTGATGATTCAATGTCCAATGAAGTGACTTGCGTACATTAAGACCCATGTTAAAACGGGGATCCGTTGTCTCGTAATTACGAGGTGGTGTCATCGGATCTTTCCCTAAAGGGACCGACCCCCGACCGCCGTCAATAGCCCGTTGTGTTCCTCTAGTACGACGTTAATTAAAATTACCTTCAACTTTTGGCACAAAATTATCGTCACACCACGCCAACGTGGGGCCACGACGTATTTAACACGCACCACCCTTTTGTACACGACGGTCTTTGGTTGGATTTGAACTCGTAACCCTCCGGCTGCTTTTCTATTTTTCCTCCAACCGAGCTACCTCGGCCCTTTACCCCGTTGAAACAATTCATTTTTCTGAAATTTGTACAAAAAAGAATTAGTAGTTGGGTGTTTAATAAACGTCGTCAATGTGTGGAATTTTATAAAGGGCTATTGGCGAAGTTCCGGGATCAAACCCGAAAGGAAAGATCGGAGGACAACGCCCTGGAGAGTGGGGGGCCTCGTCATATGACCGTGGTTCAAAATTGAGTAGTGCTGTCCTCGGTTGTTTCCCTTTGGAATTCATCCCGAACCGTTGTCAATAGCCCGTTGTGTTGCTACAGTAGGACGTAAAATAAAATGCCAAGCTACCGAGGATAACGCCACTTAATTTTTAACCACGGTTAGATGAAGAGGTCACACCTGAGCATGCACACCAATCCAAACTTCCACACCACGCCAACGCAAGATTTAATATGAATCGGCTCCTTTTGTACACGACGGTCTTTGGTTGGATTGGAACTCTCAACCTTTCTGTTTTTAATCCGTTACTTTTCCAACCGCGGTCCCCGTGTACAAAGGTGGCTGATGTGCGGTAAATCTGACGTGGGCCTCAAATGTATTCATGTTGGTATGGTGTAGAAGTTTGGAGAGTGGGGTGCCAGGCTAGATGTTGCCTCGTCATCTGACCGCGGTTCAAAATTACGGAGTTCTCGAATCTTTCCCTTTCGATTGATCCCGGAGCGTCGCAAATGGCCTGTTGTGTTGCTCCATTCTGACGTTGGTTGAAAATGCATGCCTACCTTACCTTAACATTACAGTCGCATACGGTTTGATATTTAACTGTTGTGAGCAGCTATCAGTAAGTCTGCTGATTTTACTGGTTGAGTGGTTCGGAACCCACTTTAAGCCACAAGTCCCAAGTGTAATTCTCATTTGTGTGGTGAAAAACAGTAGTGACAAACCAAAGCAAACCTTTTACTGCTTTACGAACTGCTCAAACCTGTTTTTGTGCGGTGGATAGGGACCGCATAAAAAAAATCTTACAAAACTTCACGAGTAGCTATAAAAAATATTTTTCGCAACACATTTAAAAAGTATTTTTTCGGTGAATAGGGACCGCATAAAAAGTCTCGCGTAGAAAATAACTCAAAACCTTACGAAATAACAAGAAATTGCTTTTTTTTTTTTTTAAACTAAATCAAGACTTGGTAATTACTTGGAATCTCGTTTAGAAAATATACATATGCGAACATTTCTAAATATTTTATTGTACTTATTTTACATATACAAAACTTTTCAAAATGTATAACCATTATCCTTCGTAGTCTGACAATACGCAGATTTTCTTGTGGTGAACAGGTTCAAAATCACTTTCGTCACTTGAAGATGCTACCTCGCACTCGTTTAGAGTTTACTTTTTTTTTTCAGTGACCATGTAGTCGGTGTGACGGACTAAAAAGTATAAAATAATTTCTCCTGGCCCCATACAGATTCCTGACCCCATACAGATTGTCCTGAAAATTTGTGATTGTGAAGTTTTAATAACTATAAAAATACTTGTAAGGTTTAAAACGAAAACGTCGGGCGCTTGACACTCCTCACTATTGCATGAGCCCCACGTTTTAAACCTTACAAGTATTTTTATAGTTATTAAAACACTTCAAAATCACAAATTTTCAGGACAATCTGTATGGGGTCAGGAATCTGTATGGGGCCAGGAGAAATTATTTTATACTTTTTAGTCCGTTCCAAAACGTGCTGAATAAAAAAAAATTTTACATTTAAGTAATTTTTGATAACTTCTTCAATCATGTTCTAATTTGATATTTTTAAAGGACTGTAAGTAGATTGTACTGAATAAATTTTTTTCATATACCGCACAAAAACAGGTTTGAGTGTATAAGATATTGACTTATCTGTATTAAAGTGTTTTCGGTTCTTGTATATTAAAACATTATTTACCATTCTTCAGCACTGACTTTAACATCAGTTTTGCATTTTATTCATTCCGCGATCGAATGTTTTTAAACGTTCGAAGAACGGTACGTACCAACACGGAGATGGTAGAGGATAGTAAGTAAATATAGGATACCTGTTTTTTTAATAGAAATGTCTGTTTGATAACGTAACGTTTCGTGTATATTCATATTCATATTCACATTCTCGAAGAGATGTATATAAATTTTTTCGAACAATTTCGACCACACTACGAATGTTTGTTGCGTGTGCATTACGGGTGTCGTTAAACCAAATGAGATTTAAAATAATATGGGAAGCCTCATTTGAGGTATGGTTCACGTGTTGGAGTGGTATGGCAAGCTTATCTGATCCTCTAATCTTTCCCTCAGTGAATTATATCGCCAATAGCACGTAGTGTTGCTACCCAGTTCGACATAAATTTACCTTCAAAACTGATGCTTGGGAGGTGACAGTGAGGAAAGTTTAAAAAAAATTCTACTGAACGCAAATATCCCTCTGATCTTTCCCTTTGGGTAATGGTAATGGTAATTTTGTTTAACGTCGTAATAGAGCAACACAACGGGCTATCTTTGCCTTTGGGATTGATCCCGGACCATCGTCAATAGCCCGTTGTGTTGCTCCAGTGCGATACTAATTTAAATACCTACCCATATATCCTCCCAGCTAATTATCCTTACCTGCCCTTCTACGTTTTTTCTTCCTACCTCGGTGTGTGTGCCGACCAACCGGTATAGTGGTTAAGGTGTTAGCCTCTAGATCGGAAGGTTCCTGGTTCGAATCCGGGTCCGGGCATGGATGTTTGTAAACGTATGGTGTAGAGGCGGCTGGTGCACCTTAAATCTGTCGTGGCCGAAAGTCCTCACGTTGGGTTGGCGTGGAAGTTTGGAGAGTGGGGTGCCAGCTCAGGTGTTGCTTCGTCATCTGACCGTGGTTCAAATTTACGAGGTGTTGTCCTCTAATCTTTCCCTTAAGGGACTGATTCCGGACCGTCGTTAATAGCCCGTTGTGTTGCTCTAGTACGACGTTAACTAAAATTACCATTACCTACCTCGGTGTGTTTGGCGCAGCTTGGCTAAATGTGGCCCTTGTGGCATTAAATTCAAAACCAACCACTGTACTATTGGGGTTTTAGGCGCATGGCTGATAGTCGCGAATTCATGGTTCATACCGACCATAAGCCCATTACTTACATAAGCGTTCAAACAAAAACGGACAAAAGTTCATTGACATCAATATTGAAGTAATGTCTGAAGTAAAAAATACGGTTGCCGTCGCTTTTCTAGAAAGGGGGGGTTCAAATGGAGTCAAGTACAATTGACCACAATGAAGTGGCTAGCGTGCAGGAAACGGATGAAAAGTTACGATCTTGGCGTGGATCCGATATAGGTCTCTGGTTAAAGCCACTGACTTTCCCTTCATCAAATAGCAGAGTTTTCATGTGAAGCATGAACGCTAAGATTTTTTTTTATATTGTCTTAGGATAGATTTAGTCTTTCCTGGATTGTTCCACTCGGGTGTGAGGGGGCCCCAATCTTTCCTCATTTGCTAACGTTTATTTGGAAAAGCGTTTACACACATTGCAACGATTGGTGCAGAACTTGTACATTCCTTGTCAAACATTCAGGTAAACGGCAACTGTATCTTTTCAATTATTGAATTCTAGGATCAGATCTTCACTTGGCTAGGACTGTTACCCCCTTTCAAAAGGAAGGCATATATATCGTAACGATTGTCGATTTGGAGTTTATAATCCAACCTAGACTGGAAAATACTTGCCAATATAATTTATATTTTATTTATAACTCTCTCTCTCTCTTTTATAATTAGACAACCTTTTAGTTAATATCCAACAATTTTCGATTTTAAATTGATAGTTCTATAATTTATTTTAGATTTTGTCTTGTTTGTCATACCTTGGTCAAATCTGGACTTTGCCCCATAAAAACCAACTTAAGCATCGTCTAATTCACGAAGTAGCCCGAAACTATACCTATTAGCACGTTCGATGTAGATCTCGCTTGATGTGGCGTCAACGCTAAAGAGCCAATCATGCTGCAGCGCGTGGTGTTAAGTGATGTCTCAGTAACCAGTTACGCGTTCGAGCGGGAAGAGCTGCGCCTCAAGTCTCCGCTTCAATTGGCATTATATGTTGGGTGTTAGCGTGGAGTGAAGGTTAGAAGCTAGTTGTAGAGGTATGCGGTTTCTAATAAGCCTCTAGCAGATGATGAAATTGGTGAAAGCTCGGCCATCAAATTTGCAATCTATTCTGGTATTGGCGTGGTATTGATGCACTTTTCAACAGTCTCTACTATTATAAAAGGAAGTGTTTATGTCTGTCCTGACGAATCTATGGCACTTACAATAATACAATTTGGCACACAGGGGTATTTCGAATTTTTTGAAATTTTCTATCGCACCCGAGTTTTAAAATTTAATCTAGAACATTTTAAAATTCATCTATTGGTATTCAATATTGTTTTCCTTAGAATGGCAACAGTATAAAGAGATCAGGTTCTCAATTTGTTTTTACCGTTTCATTTTCCGAGCAACTATTTCAGCGGACGAACAAAAGTTTCAACTGGCGTTCTTCAGTGCTTTCTCTATCTCGGCGATCGTTAAAGATGGAATAAAAATTTCAACGGAATTTAAATATGTGTAAAAATTTTGCATTAGATCGATACCTTATACATTTGATTTTCTTATAAAAAAAATATCAAATTGAAAAGTTATTTTTTAAATTTTTGCAAGAGATTGTGACGTTGCGCCCATTGGATCTCTTCGCAATTCAAATTTGGCCGCATTTGACAATGACGAGGCCATCACGGCGGTGCCCGTGGTGTTGATTTGCGAATCAAACCAAATGGAATGCGATTCAATCACCGGGGGTTAGCGAACAGTGGTCACACCTGACCCCACGAAAAGAACTCACGGGCAAAGCCGTGCTGGCCACGCAATTGCAAGTATTTGTCATAAAAGTTTTTTTTTTTTTAAAGTCTGCTTCTGGGAAAACCCATTTTTACGGCGGGGCAATGACTATCAACACAACCTAACGTGACCGACAGCGAATGTGTTAAAGATTAAACATCTGACCATAGCTAAGCTTTTTATAACTAGTAAATCGGATTATCACAGCAATTGAACTAATTTAGAAAGTGATCTTTTTGCTCTCTTTAAAGGTTCCTAGGTACTAGCAGAACCAAGACAACTCTACCATCTATGGGATAACTGAGTGGTGAATTTGAATCTCCAGCAGAAGTCGTCTATTAAGTACCGTACCCACTAGCTAATTGTAGCATAACTGGAATCTAATCGGATTCACTAGAGTGGAAGTCTATTGAACATTTTGCGGACAGCCTTGAAATGCTCTAAGTCATCTGATTGTCGGCTTGTAGGGAGGACGAATACGAAAGAAATAGTAATAAGACTGTGCACCTGATAGCTATTCACTAGCGTGTACGTTATCTGGAACAGTATTTACCCACTTGCTAGCGCAGTGAGCTTTCACACTGCGCTTTCGATTGTAAGCAGGGCATGTTTGATTCCTGCTAGGTGCATTCCTCTCAAGGGTATATTTGCCGACCAACCGGTCTGGTGGTTAAAGTGTTGGCCTCTAGATAGGAAGGTTCCTGGTTCGAATACGGGTCGGTGCATGTATATTTATAAGCGTATGGTGTTGAGGCGGCTGGCGCATCTTAAATCTGTCGTGGCCGCAAGTCCTCACGTTGGGATGGTGTGGAAGTTTGGAAAGTGGGCGCCAGCTCGGGTGTTGCCTCGTCATCTGACCGTGGTTAAAAATTACGTGGTGTTGTCCTTGAATCTATCCCTTGGGATTTTGAACACGTACTGTCATCAAAAGCCCGTTGTGTTGCTCTAGTACGACGTTAATTAAAATGACCTTACCAGGATATATATTTTTGCGTCAGTGAAAACTTTCATCGTGTGTAGTATTGATATTGTATGTCTTTGTGTGTCGCAGCATGGCTAAAAATGGTCCTCTCGCCATAAAACCCCCAAACCAACCCTCTTTAAACCGATGTGCTAGAGTGATGTGTTTATGGAGCACATGGCTCCGAAGAGGCCTTAATCTCCGGTATTGAACTTGGAGCTTGACATTTTGGTTTTGCGCTGTTAATTAAATAAGATTTGAAGAGTATTGGGTCAGAGTTTAATTCTTAGAATTCTTAACAGCAAACTTGCAGAAAAGGGTAAAAAAAGTTAATGTAAAATTATTTAATTTATTTTTTCTAAGATTTTTAAATATTTTAAAAAATAATGGTTTTTAGTTGAGGCAGCAGTGATTGTTCCTTTTGCTTTTGTACCCTTTTTCTTCTCTTCCTTGTGCTGTCTGTCTTGTGTTTGGTGTATCTTGGCCATATATGGCCCTTGCGTCATAAAACACCCAAACGTCCATTCAGTCGTGAGCACGATCTGAAAACTATTTGACTGATCGTGGCATGTTTTAAGGTAACTGGATGTACCATTTACATCTGTAGCAGGTTACATGTCGCCCCAAAAAACCGCTTATAACCTGCTAACACTACGAGGACGAGGTGGCACCTCAGGTGGCCCAACTAAGTGGCTTTAAGAAAGCCATTGGAATAACTATCGAGCCCATTCAGAGTTTTTTTTTTGTCTGCTGAGAGGTAATATTCTTTCGTCTACAAAGCTTTTGCATCCACTCTCCTGTCCACCAACAGACAGAATTTCTCCTGTCCAGATTCTGTCTCCCAGCAGACAGAATTGCACAAACCAGGCCAGGAAAAAGTATGTTTTGTTATGCCATTGGGAAAGCCACATTCTAGAGTAGTGCTTATTAAACCTCGTGCCATAAAATCAATCTTAGGAGTAGTGATAGACCCCTGTGGCAGTCATTATGTACGCACCTGTATGCAAAGCTCATTCGACAGACCACCATCAACATTGGACTTAATTTGGATATCTACCGCTTTTTCCATGTGCGTGCAACATGTGTTATGTAATATTGTTATTTATAAAAGTGTTTTCTAAGCTCTGTTGTTCATTATTGGTACGACACACACGCAAACACTCGTGGATCTGCAGTATTTTGTTTTCCTTATGAGTTTATTTCACTTGCAATACTTCTTGCACATAACCCAACCAAAGACCGTCGTGTACATGGTGGTTAGTGCACGTCAAATATCTCGGCCTCAATTGTCTTCAGGTTGGCGTTATGTGGAAGTTTGGAGAGTGGGTGTCGACTCGGGTGTGACCTCATTTGACTGATTCAAAATTAAGTGGCGACTTCGGAACTTTCACTTCGGGATTGATTCCGGGCCAAAACTAGTAACTTGATCTTAAGACTACCTTTGTCTGTTTGTGGAAATGAACATTCATCATCCGATTTGTTGACGGGACGGGAGTAAACGCACATCCATTCATTCATCTGATTGTCTGCGGGTCAGTAGATTTGACCATTTTAGTAAAATCGCCTAATCTACATAAGATTTTATCTTATGAATCTGTCATAAGATGTTATATCGCCAAAAAAGACGATAAGATGTCAAATTGGCCAACCAACAGTCAATTCTTCAAATTACTGTTAGTTGACATGTTGGTCGCATTTTTGAATCTCCTCAATAGCAATGCTCAGTCCTACTTGCATTTCACATCTATAAGAACTAATGCAGAAGAGAACAATGGATATATCCGCGGAAACAGGGCTCCGCCATACATTGAAAAGGCACCAAAACTAATAAATTACGAAACTGGTATTTCTCCAACTTTTAAAATTTTGAAATACTGAATGACTGACGAATATTTTTAATGTCTAGATCCAATAATCGTTTGGGCCGACCAATCGGTATAGTGGTTAAGGTGTTAGCCTCTAGATCGGAAGGTTCCTGGTTCGAATCCGGGTTCGGGCATGGATGTTTGTAAGCGTATGGTGTAGAGGCGGCTGGTGCACCTTAAATCTGTCGTGGCCGAAAGTCCTCACGTTGGGTTGGCGTGGAAGTTTGGAGAGTGGAGTGCCAGTTCAGGTGTTGCTTCGTCATCTGACCGTGGTTCAAAATTACGAGGTGTTGTCCTCGGATCTTTCCCTTAAGGGACTGATCCCGGACCGTCGTCAATAGCCCGTTGTGTTGCTCTAGTACCATTACCAATAATCGTTTGGAAGTTTTGCTGAAATTCTAACTTCTAAGACTGAAAAAGTAGGTAGGAGTTAAATTAACGTTGGGATTGGATCAACACAACGGGCTATTAGCGACAGTCCAGGATCAAACCCGAGGAACGTTCAGAGGACAACACGTAGTTTTGAACCACGGTCAGATGACGAGGTCACACCTGAGCTGGCACACCCCGCCAACGTGAGGACAGTTTTAACGTGCACCAGCCCCTTTGTATACGAAGGTTTTAGGATGGATTTGACCTCTCAACCCTCCGGTTGCTAATCCATTATTCTTCCAACTGAGCTGCTGCGGCTATAAAAACCCAACCATTAAGTCGGTAAGTTTCTCCATTGCCTAGATAGTCATCTGATCGTGGTTCAAAATTACGTGGTGCTGCCCTCGGTTCTTTCCCTTGGCCGACCAACCGGTATAGTGGTTAAGGTGTTAGCCTCTAGATCGGAAGGTTCCTGGTTCGAATCCTTTACCCGGGCATGGATATTTGTAAGCGTATGGTGTAGAGGCGGCTGGTGCACCTTAAATCTGTCGTGGCCGAAAGTCCTCACGTTGGGTTGGTGTGGAAGTTTGGAGAGTGGGGTGCCCGCTCAGGTGTTGCTTCGTCATCTGACCGGGGTTCAAAATTACGAGGTGTTGTCCTCGGATCTTTCCCTTAAAGGGACTGATCCCGGACCGTCGTCAATAGCCCGTTGTGTTGCTCTAGTACGACGTTAATTAAAATTACCATTACTCCATTGTCTCAAATGAAAACGTAATGTGGAAACAACTACATCACAAAATAATATAGCAAGATTTCTTCATAGCAACATAATAGGAAAGAGCAGTAACGGATCACAGTAGATTTGATTGGAAAATATACAAGCGATAACAACACGCCATTTTACCTAATATTGCATTATCTCTTTCTAGCATCTGTATCTTTGAGTTGATATGACGGCATACTTTAACGTTTATTGGTTCCGTTGTTTCGATTGAAGTTTTATTTTCATATATAACCAGGTTTTAATACACATTTTAATGATGAGGTTTTTTTTTAAAACTTGTTTGAGTTTTTAATCTGTTTTGTAGAATCTTATTTGATCTGGCGTTTGGCGCAGTGTGTCCAGTTTTGGCCCTTGCGCCATAAAACCCAAATCTACCAACCTTTATCTGTAGAAATTGTATCAGAAGGGTGAAGTCATTTTGATAGTACGTGGAGATAGTACATGTTAATACTCGTATCCTACTATCAAAAAGATGTTATATACATTAAGAAAGGCTTTAGCTCCAGTATTGCTTCTAGAGTGTCTTGTATTGTATTTAGTATCCTGAAATTACTCGGCAACGAGTGAAGATGCCACATTCCATATTGTACATGTGCTGAATGAAACAAATTATAAGAATAGCTAGGGATAATTTCTGGACATGATCAAATGATAATTTGTAGTTCCAAATACGAATTAAGGTGTTTTAAATTCAAGAAAAGTGCCAAGTTAAGGGCGATTTGATGTCTACTCGGTGTTCTACAAAGTATTAAAAGCGAATTGGGGAATTATAAATCTTAAAGTTGGACGACACCGATTGTCAAACCTTTTTATACCTGTAACCATTTTAATCCATCTAATCTAAAGCAGATAATAACCCAAATAGGCAAGAGGTGCCCTATGCACCTTTCTCATTAAATGACAAGAAGCAGAATCGTTCTGGAAGTGGATTTAAAATGGGTTTTAATAGTTTGTATCAAACTACTTTCCAATTTAACCAGGTATCCATTAAAATATCCCTCCATGTGGTTGTCTATACGAGCAAAACATTCCTGATCTTGATGGACGAGATATATCGTCATTGGAAGAGTGACCAGGTCTTGTTCTCGCGTCATCACATGCTACACGCAAGCATCAACAAATCGTGATCTTGTCAAAATCGACGAGATCTCGTCATTAGCAAAATTGGTCTGATCATTATGGTCGACATAACGCCGAAACCACTTGAGGGTTAAGGAACTATTTATAAGCTACATCGTATCTACTAGTCGATATAAAATCATCATTTGGCTGTTAGTGAATTGTAGGCACCTTACAAGTCTGGATGTTGTCAATTACTTATGAAATGGACCGCGCCTCACATTAATGGTGTGAAGATTGAATTTATCCATTGAGAAAAATAACCGACTTCCCGTTCACTACTGTCTATCTAACATGCTCTTTACAGCATTTTAGGTTGATAATTTCCTTTGTGAGGACTTTGAGGTTGAACCATGCTTCAAATTTGGAAGCGTAGTTTAACCTTTTGTGTGTGACTACGGCTATAGCTATAGTGCGATTCTTTTTGGCGTGATTTTATAACTTTCAATGTACAACTAATGTGTTTGACTAAAAGAGCAGCATCAGGGATTGATTGCCTGCTTCAAGGCATCCAAGAAGAACCCCAGCGCTCACTATCTGTCATTCGTCTTCTGGAAGCCATAGAAACAAGTCTGTCTTGAAAACTAATCGTACGAAAGTTCTAAACATTTTTATCAGCACTTGCATGCAACTCTAACCCTTCACAATGTACCTTCATATAGGACTGCCTTTTTTGCATATTTCTCGACGCGAAACCGTGATTGGCTGTTACATAACACATTTACATACTTCCATCTACCTCTGCTGCAAATTGCAGCCTCTCAAATTCAGATTGGCTTCTAAAAATTAATATTTTCCTCTCCATGCTTAACTTTTGGCAGTGAGTGTATTATTTTTTTTCCAATGGCAGGCACATATGAGCTTAAACATTGGCCAGTTACAAGGCCGGAAGTGATGGCCACTTGTGAAGGAGCACCCAGTGGAAAGACCATCATTCCCCCTAACAAAGAACAGCACAATTTACATCCATGCCCCGACTCCGGATTCAAACCAGGAACCTTCCGATCCAGAGGCCAACACATTAACCACTAGACCGGTTGGTTGGTTGGCTGTGCGAGTGCAAAAGGAGGAGTTTGTCTGTTTTCTGGGCGCAAAATCCTGACGAATCTATGGCACACAGGTGTATGCAATTTTTGGGTAACGCCGAATTTTAAAATTCAATCTAGAACAGTTTTAATGAATTTAATGAAATTTAATTATGTGTTGCCATTCTAAAGAAAACGATAAGGAGATGGCAGATTCTAAAATTATTTTTTCCGTGTTTCCGTTTGAACGCTTTCAAACGATAAACGAATAAAAAGTTTTAACTCGAGATGCATAGTTCTTTTTTTTTCTACCTCCTAGATCGTTAAAGATGGGGTGAAAATTTCAACGGATTTGAAATCTGCAGAAAATTTCACATTAGATCGTTACCTAAAAATATGATTTTCTTTAAATAAATAATTTTTTAAATTTAACTTTTATATTTTTCCAGTACGAATTTAACCGCTATAGAGATCAGATTCCATTTCCTGCTTTTTGAATTGTAACTTTTATTTTTGCAATATGATTTTGGGCGTATTAGACAATGAGGTCCCGTTTGCTTTTGGAAGGTATTTAACGTCCCACCAGACCAACACAATGGGCTATTGAGATCGTTTTTGGGATTGCGAAGCAATCACCGGGGGTCGACGAGTGTTATTGTTTTTTCATTATCTCGGTGATCATCTCGACAATTGGAATTCGAAATCTTCGCAATTCGAATTTGGTCACATTTTGCAACGCCGATGGCTGTTATCCAATAGGCTACAAATTTCCATTTGCAGTGGTCACACGTGACCCCACGAAAAGAACTGTTACGGGCAACGACGTGCTAAGCACGCAGTGGCTAGTAATATATAAACATTGGGAAACTAAAATAGAGTCTCCGTCTTAGGATGAAAGGCATAAAACACTAACTCTTACCTAGAGTCTTGATTCTTCCTATTCTATCTAAGATAAATGAGGATATCAGCGTTCCATGCAAAATTTGTAAGTTGAGCAAATTTTCGTAAAAAAAAGTTCAACCAGCTTGAAGTTGACATCGAAATCTATATCACAATCACCTGAAACAACAATGAATTTTACTAAGTATTTTTCAGAAACGTTTAACCATACGAATAATCTAACAGCTGACATCAAATTAGGAGCAAAACATTGACAAGGAGATTGCTATTATACGGTTTTAAAAAAAGCAGATGACTTTGGGCGAGTCCACTTCTACAAGGATACTAAACTATCCAGGGGAAAGATCCGTCGGGCGCAAAAAATTATATTGCTATAATTTTATTCGCCAAATTCCCACAAAGACCTAAATATCTGAATTATTATTATGTGCGCAATTAAAATCTTCAAAAGTGGTGTCGTATATGCAATAACTGCGCCGACCAACCGCTATAGTGGTTAAGGTGTTTGCCTCTGGATCGGAAGGTTCCTGGTTCGAATCCGGGTCAGGGCATGTATAATTATAAGTGTTAGGAGGCGGCTTGCGCACCTCAAATCTTTCGTGGCCGAAAATCCTCACGTTGGGTTAGTGTGGAAGTTTGGAGAGTGGGGTGCTAGCTCAGATGTAGCCTCGTCTTCTGACCGTGGATCAAAATTGCTTGGCGATACACCGAATGGCTTAGGCTGAGACGATGGTAACTAGTTGAATATGCGATAACTGCATCTTTGTTCCAACAGCAAGTGTTTAATAACTATCTAAATAAATATGCCTGATTGAGGAAGCACTGCAAGTAGCAGTCTTGTGTACTACTTGGGTGCATGTAGGCTTTTTTGCGCCAAGGTCTTACATAACTTGTATCCGGTAAATAAACTGTAATCAACAATAATGTGTGATTAATACGGGAAATATCTGAACATTTAACACATTTTGTGATTAGTCTGAAGATTTTCCCATGTAAATAACATATTAACTTTTTAACTACGGCTATAGATATAACAAGCGCGATTCGTTTTTGGCGCAATTCTTATAACTTTCAAGGTACAACTAGTGTAACGGCCGTAGTCTAAATTCTTTCTTGGGGCGCGATCATGGTAGAACTGCTATACCAGCCATAGTCTTAAGGTTAAACTCAAACCGTAGTCATGTTTCGGCGTAGAATAGATTCCGATTACGGTTCCTCACTTACTTATAACCAGAATACATATTCGGGTAGGTTAGTTAACGTCACACTGAAGCTATAGAACGGGCTATTGGCGACGGTCTGGTATCAATCCCGAAGGGAAAGAATCAAGGACAATGCCTAGTCATTTTAACCATAGTTAGACGACGAGAACACCTGAGCTGGCATACCCCACTCTCTAAGCTTTCACAACACGCCAATGTGAGAATATGAGGCCACGACTGATTAACGCGACGGTCTTTGGCTGACCGAGTTTCGAACTTGTAGATAATCAGTGTAATATTACGGTTTTGAGCTTCAAAATCCCCCGAAAATGTTGGTTTCATTCATAGGCTCTAAATAAACCATTACAAATTGTCACTTGTGATTTGTCACTTGGTGTGATACATTTCTGTGATAATAACTGTCTATGGATACTTGAACACAGCCATTCAAAATATCTGCTCGAATCAACAGATGCGTCTTTCTTAAAATTAATTCATAACTTTAAAGGCGACCAACCGGTATAGTGGTTAAGGTGTTAGCCTCTAGATCGGAAGGTTCCTGGTTCGAATCTGGGTCCGGGCATGGATGTTTGTAAACGTATGGTGTAGAGGCGGCTGGTGCACCTTAAATCTGTCGTGGCCGAAAGTCCTCACGTTGGGTTGGCGTGGAAGTTTGGAGAGTGGGGTGCCAGCTCAGGTGTTGCTTCGTCATCTGACCGTGGTTCAAAATTACGAGGTGTTGTCCTCGGATCTTTCCCTCAAGGGACTGATCCCGGACCGTCGTCAATAGCCCGTTGTGTTGCTCTAGTACGACGTTAACTAAAATTACCATTACCATCATAACTTTAAAATTAATAAAACAACAAAGTATGAGATGCCAGGACTTAAAAATGAAAGTTGATTAAAAAAGGCTCAAATCGTAGTACTTCTATACTTCACCCCTGCTCCCACAATGAAAAATTCTAGAAACGCATTATTGCTAGCACCCTCTGTATTTAGTTTACCGCTAGGTAGGTAGTTGGAATTAATGCACTGGAGCAATAAAAACGCACTATTGGGATTGGGAACAATCCGGCATCAATCCAGCAGGGACAATGCTAGGACAATTCCTCGCCATTTTGAACCACGGTCAGATGACAAGATAAACAAATGAGCTGGCACCTCGCTGTCCATACTTCCGCATCACGCCAACATGAAGACATTTGAGGCCACTATAAATTGAACATGCACTAGCTCCCACGTACACGATGGTCTTAGGTTGGACCTAGTTTCAAACTTGCAACCGTCCGGTAGCTAATCCACTACTCTTCCAACAGAATTACCTCGGAATCCTACAGAAAACCTTAGGTTTTCTGTAGAAGAGGAAGAGCTTGCCCTTTCCTAGTTGCACCACTGACAAATCACTTCAGAGCCCTGGAATAACGGACCGCGGTACACCGATTGGAAGCGTAACGAATTAGCAATCGGAAGGTTGCGAGTTCGATACTCGGACCAGCCAAAGACCGTCGTGTACACGGGGGATAGTGCACATTAAATCTGTCGTGGCCTTTAAATGTGTCCTCCCGCTGGAATGGTGTATAAGTTGGGAAGTATTTAGTGGGGTGCCAGTTCGTCATATGAACGTGATTCAAAATTACGAGGCGTTGTCCTTGGATCTTTACAGTCGGGGATTGATCTCGAACCGTCGCCAATAACCCGTTGTGTTGCGCCAGTGAAACGTTAATTAATTACCGATTACACTTGAATAACTCGGGTCCAAGGCTTGGCTTTCTTTTTGTATAGGTCAGAAAATGCTTTTCCTGAACACTCTTCCCTGCCTTGCCCTTAACCCATTTTAAGATAGCTTAAGGGAGTTGTGAAAGAGGTCAGCTTTAGGATATTGCGAAAACGGATCAAACGAACAGAAAACATTGACGTGGTTTTTTGCACGTGAAGGTTATCTAATCTAACGTATGATAAAGCAATGACAATACAAATAAACAGCTAAATTTTTATTATAAGGGACGTTATTGGTAAAAAAAAAGGTTGAATTATTGCATCTTCGGATTTCCTGATTCATCCCACAAAATCGAGTAATGGATAAAAACCGCATTTTGCCGAAACAAGATTATGCATTCACACATAATTCATACATTAAACAATATATCTGTTCTGTGAAACACCTGTTAAGCAATGCAAAATTAACTAGACTCTGATCAAACCAGGAAAAATCTCGAAATTGGATCATACGAAAATAAATAATAGATATTTCGCCAGGTAAAATTGCAAGCTTGTTATAGAGAGTAATTTCAAATATAATAAAACATGGAGGCAGTAACTCAAATGCAAAAAAGTTACTCGTATTGGAAAGAACTTTAGAGTCAAAGGAAGGCACACATAATCATATTACACTTAACAAGATTGATTTAAATATTTTGTAAGGGAAAAGCAAGAATATATATTTTTTAAAACTGCTTTTTATAAAGACTAAAGTATAAAAAGTATTTCATACCAATGATGTTCAAAACGCGTTTGTTTTCTAAAAAGTGAGAAATTAAATTTCCCAAAGGCAACCACAACAATGAAAGCATCTTACCCCTGTGAGATTAAAACCGAAAATTAAGGAAACTAGTTTTCTACTTTCCAATGGGGAAGAAAAAAAAAATTTAGTATACATAATATACTGCCCCCTCCCAAAAGAAATTAAACACCCCGGAGCAGAATGAAACGTTTGATCATAATTAAACTTTTAAACGTGGTGGTTTTGTGGTGCAAGGGTCATATTTGGTCAAGCTGCGCCAAACACAAGACAACAAAAAATGTCATAAAAAGGATCGGGGAACAGGCATGAAAGCAGAAAAGATCTCTTGGGTATCCCAGAAGCGCTACCCCGTCTTTACTAAAGACAGCAAACCCTATGGGCTTAGTAACGTGATAAACATGAAAAAATAAAGAAATTATCACAATATCAAATCTAGATAATAATATTGTAGTATTACACCAAAAAAGGCAATAAATTAGAATATCATATGCCTCAACTGAAAACCCACTTTTTTCCAAAATTTTTTAATCTTAATCAGAAAAAATAAATTATATAATTTAAGATTAATTTTCATTGCCCTTAAGCAAATTTGCTATTAAGAATTCTAAGAATTAAACTCGAATGACCAAATACTCTCCAAATCTTATTTAATTACCAGCGCAAAACCAAAATATCAAGCTTCAAGTTCAATACCGGCATCTTCGGGGCCGTGTGCTCCATAAACACCACTCTAGTACCTCGGTTTAAAGAGGGTTGGTTTGGGTGTTTTATGATGCGAAGGCCATTTTTGGCTATGCTGCGACACACACAAAGACGTACAATATAAATATTACACAAAATGAAAGTTTTCACTGACGCAAAAAATATATATCCTGGTAAGGTCGTAAGACGTACTATTAACGTCGTATGAGAGCAACACAACGGGCTTTTGATGACGGTCCGGGATCAAACCCTTAAGGGAAAGATATAAGGACAACACCACGTAATTTTGAACCACGGTCAGTTGACGAGGCAACACCTGAGTAGCACCTCCCTCTCCAAACTTTCACACCAACCCAACGTGAGGATTGGTAAGGTGTTGTCCTCGTGTCTTTCCCTTTAGGATTATTCCCAGACAGTCGCTAATAACACAGCGACATTAATTACATATATATCATTGATAATGATAACATTGCCGACCAATTGGAAGCTCGGGTGTTACCTCGTCATCTGACCGTGTAGAAAAATTACGTGGTGTTGTCCTCGGATCTTTCCCTTAGGGATTGATCCCGAACCGTCGTCAATAGCCCGTTGTGTTGCTCTAGTACGACGATAATTAAAATTACCTCACCGACCAATTGGTCCAGTGGTCAGGGAGCTAGCTTCTGAATCGGATTTTTCCGGAGTAAAGCATTGATGTCTGTCCATCTGGAATAAATGTGCGGTCTCTATAAATGGGTTGTTTTCAGCCCGTTGTGTTTCTCCAGTACGACGTCAATTAAAATACCTATAAAAGGGTTGCGTCTAGAGTGCGTGAAGTGTAACTCGAACCCCAAACCCCGTGGAGCACAAATCCGTCTTTGTAGTGCTATGCGTAATGATCAATTGGCCTGCAATTAGATAACGGTAGGTACTTGAATTTACGCTGCAGTGGAGCAAAACAACTGGTTATTAGCAACGGAAATTCGTACTTTTTAATTAACGTCGTACTAGAGCAACAAAGGGGGCTATTGACGACGGTCCGGGATCAATCACTTAAGGGAGAGATCCAACACCTCGTAATTTGGAACCACGGTCGGTAATTATTAGTTAACGCCGTACTAGAGCAACACAACGGGCTATTGACGACGGTCCGGGGACAACACCTCGTAATTTGGAACCACGGTCAGTAATTGATAATTTTTAGTTTACGTCGTACTAGACGACGTACTATTGACGACGGTCCGGGATCAATCCCTTAAGGAAAAGATCCGTGTACAACATTTTGAACCACGGTCAGATGACGAGGCAACACCTGAGCTGGCACACCCCACTGAAACTTCCAAACTTCTACATCACTCCAACGTGGGGACATCTGATGCCAAGACAGATTTAACGTGCACAACGGGTCTTGATTGGATCGAACTTTGAATCCCCTGCTATCAACTGTTCTACCCCCTCCACTTCCACTAGAAAAGGGGTCTTTAACAAACAACTTCAACATCATAAAAAGTTCATGTCGACGCTAGTCATAGGTCCCCTTCACCGGTGAAATATATTTCTTGGAATGGAGGACAAAACTTCCCTCTCGACCAACTCAAGGTCACAAGAGAATGGGAGGCATCCCTCAAGTTGTTTTCTGACGATCAGTGGGTCTCCCGCTAAACGGAAGCGGGACTCGCTTTCTTATTCAGTGGAAACTGGTTTTTTTTTGGGGGGGGGGGGGGCATTAGACTACAGATTCCCAACATTTTGAACTCGCGCAGTCCTACTCCTTAGAATCAATTTCCATGGCTTAGACCCTTAGGCCTATTCCATGCCCTACAAGTTAATGGTGTTTAGGAGAAGTATTATGGGGAGATACAGTGGGGATATTCAAACAGTTACGCTGTCATGCAATGAAATTGTATTTGATAAACTTTGAAATTTACCAAAAAATACCCCGTCAATTTATTCTCGCCAAACACGAGGTCAAAATTTGGCCATACGTGAAAGTTTTTCCGATGTTCAATAAATTCTAGCGTAATTCAATGTAATTGCTAGCTTTATTTTGATTCTAAGTTTTAGTCTTTATTTCATTTAATTTTGATTTTATTTTCTTGGAGCGGCCCGGAGCACAGATTGCAAACCACTGCACTAGAGGATTTTTTAAATTTTAATATAAAAATCTATTTTTATTCCACAAGATGGATACGGGAGAGGTTTTTGTTAACAAACATTAAGCACGATCTTTTACCTTAACAGATGTGGCCAGCGCTTTTATATTTGCCGCAAGTTTTAAAATATTTTCTCTGCGTAATGTTTTAAGAATTGGACTTTCATTTTTTTCCTCAGTATCTGAATAAGAAAATTGGATTATATTTGAAATTGCAATACTCAAAAACAGATTGGTGACGAAAGTGAAAATTTCAACACGCCTCATTTTGGCAAGTGTTGAAGACACTATTGAATACGGTTTTTTAATGAAGATAATACTATTCCCAAAGCGACTTTTCGGCAAGTGAAACAGATGCTTGCACGTTCAGCTTTTCCAAAATTTTATAAGGCATTTTATATATCAGACGAAATTATCCATAAATTGTTTAACTTTTAATTTGTTCCCGATTTTGAAATAAAATTTAATTGAACTATTTTAGAGGATTTTTCCTTTAAATTTAAAAGATAGCTTTCCTTTTTAAATGGCTTCTAAAAATTTGAGGGAATTGCTTGGGAATTTTAGGATCATACCGCTCCGAGTAATAGCAATAAATTTATATAAATTTTTAATTTGACAAAAAACTTTTGAAATAGCTGCATATTGTTTTAATTTCTTCATGTCGTATACAGAGGTTCCATGATAACTTTAGAGCATTTACATCAGGGATACAGACTTGTTAAGTTCAAGGGCCACGTAGATTCACTATAACTTATGAGAGGGCTGCCCAAAAAACCATGAAAGTTATCTATAACAATTTATTATTAATATTTGTTATTGCTACAAAAAAGTTAAAAACTAAGCAAATAATTTAGTTTGCGTGACATTGCATTAATATTGATTTTAATATTTGGTTCGATTTTTGTAGTAGCCAAGCGAAACTTCCAATAGGGCTTCTTTTTTAAGTACATAGTACAAGGATACAGCTGATGCTTGGTACCTAAGTAGAAACGAAGATGTCGCCACTGTCAAGTACCGGGAGCGTTACGTTGTAATTCACAGAAATCGCATCGACGAGTTCCGTGTTTTTTCTACGGTTTGTACGAGAATTTGTGCTGTTAACCTAGTCTAAACCATGGCGTCCAATGTAAAGGATGTATTACGCTGGAGAAAAAAGCTTGAACGCAACACAGATGACTATGCAGTAAGTCTCAAACCTCTCGATTAAAATTATTTGTATGAAATCATAGAAAATCAATATTGAATTGTGCTACTTGTTTAGCGTAACGAGTTAACAGCTGTTAGAGGTGTTGAAAATACCGTCCGTGCCGTAGCTGACACGTACGCACGTCGGTATGTTTCCGCAGTATTTCAGTTTAAAATATTTCACCTTTTATGCTCAACTAAATCGCGTCGTTATTTTCCTATCCTTTCGTGTTTTTGCCAAGAGAAGGAATTTTCAATTTTGTCTGTCCAAACTGGTATTAATTAAATTATTCGATGATTTATGTTATCAAAAAATTGTTTTTAATACGGGATTGGCGATTCGTTGTAATTTAAGATTTTGATAAGTATTTAATGCTATTAAAAGCTATAATCTGGTTGTTGAAAACAGTTCTCGTATTATAAACGAATAAATTGTGCTATTTTAATTAATGGGAAATATGCGACGCATACTGTTTGCCAAATAAATAAATTTACTTTAGTTTCTCGAATTAATATGGTTCAAGGATGCAAGTGGAAGTTTTCTATTAATTTTAAATGATAGGGGCTTGACAATTTTGAAGAATGGAAAGTATAAAATGATCAATTTTCTTTCTATCCAATATTTACAACTTTTTATTTATAAACAAATAAATCATATCACAGAGATATGCAAACAGACAAATAGATATACAGATCTGTAAATATAGGTTATTGTGTTTAGCTTATTCCTGAACCTGTTGTGACCAAGCTAAATAGAAATATTGAAACTATTTAGTCTTCACAAATACTTAATACTTTTTTGCTTATTTTATTATGTATTATAATTCTTCCTTGTGAACTAGGTTACTACTATTACATAAAACTAATAGTAGTAATTTGATTATTTAAAAAAATTTGGATATTTTTCATCTTTATTATAAGTATATTTAGTATTTGATTGGTAGCAGTTTATTAAGCTATTGCAAAAGTAAAAATGTAGCAATTTTTTACTAAACAATATGGTTTTTCTACACAAATATTATATCTACTAAATACAAATATTGACGGCCAGCTACAGGCTCGAGCCCAACAAGGCTGGTCCTTTGTTTATGAATTCCCCAATTCCCACTGACTATCCAATTGTACCTTAAATTCGTACAACCTTTGAATTAACTATATTTTCTGGCAACGCGTTCCAACTGTCTTACCCTATTAAAGTAGTAGTTTTTCCTTAAATCCCGATTAAAATGTGTCTTATTCAATTTATACCCATGGCCCCTTGTTCTGTAATCCCTATTGAAATTTAAGCCCTCTGTGTCCCCTTGTTTTACAAACTTGAAAAGCTGAATCAAATCCCCCCTCCTTCTTCTTTCCAGTGTATACATATTTAGCTTACTTAAACGTTCATTATAGTCGAAATTTGCTAGCCCCTTTATTATTTTTGTAGCTCTGTGCTGAACCCTTTCAATTGATTCTATGTCCTTTCTCATATATGGAGCCCAAAATTGTACAGCATATACTAGATGTGGTCTTACTAAACCCTTATATAATGGCAAGATTATATTCTTATCCCTTGAAGTTACAGTCTTTTTAATATACCCCAATAACCTATTAGCCTTTTTACCCGCAGCTGAACATTGGTGACCCATTTTAAATCCCTGTGAATTATCACCCCAAGATCCTTGACTGTTTCTCCCTCCTTTACCTTTACTCCCTGCAGACAGTACTCGGCTCCACTGTTCCTGTAACCCATATGCAGAACTTGACATTTCCCTACATTAAATGACATACCCCATTTTATAGCCCATTCGGATATCTTATCAAAATCCCCTTGTAAATTTTCTATCTGTAACTTGGTATCCACTGTCCCCCATATTTTTAAGTCATCTGCAAATATACTGATTCTATTCTTGATCCCCTGACCTATATCATCTATGAAAATTATAAATAAAATTGGTCCCAAAACTGATCTCTGAGGCACCCCACTTATAACTTCTGTCCACTGTGAATAATTTCCTTTTACCTGCACTCTCTGCTTTCTACCCAATAACCAATTTATCCATATCAATGTTTTTCCCTGAATCCCCAGCCTTTCCAATTTAAACAGTAATGCCTCATGAGGTACTTTATCAAAAGCCTTTTCAAACTCTATGTACATGATATCCACACTGCTCTTATTATCCAGCTCCTCAGTAATTTTTTCGTAGAACTTCAAAAGGTTTGTAGAGCAGGATCTGCCCTTCCTAAACCCATACTAAACCTCCAAGTATAACATTATATGCTTTTTTAACAGAGATTCAAATATTTTGCAAATTACTGATGTTAGACTTACTGGTCTATAGTTGCCTGGATCACTTTGTATTCCCTTTTTGAAAATTGGAGTTATGTTGGCCAACTTCCAATCCATTGGTACCCAACCCGTGCTATATGTTGAATTAAATATTGTGTGAATTACTTCCCCCAATTCTTCCGCGCATTCCACTAGTACTCTCGGATAAATATCGTCTGGCCCTGGTGCTTTAGATGGCTTAATTCTTTTCAACTGATGTACTATTTCTTCCCTGTTAAATTTGCATTCTTTAATTATACCCCCTGCAAAGGCTCCATCTTTGGGATCCTTTTTTAAATTATAGTTATCATTGAAAACCCACAGAAAAAAGTCATTTAACACGTTTGCCATTCCCACCTCGTCTTGAATTAACTCACCTTCCTTCCCCTCCAACGGGCCCAATGTGGAAATAAATTTATTTTTACCGCTTGCATATGCAAAAAATTCTTTTGGGTTTATGTTTATTTCCCTTGCTAATTTTTCCTCCAAGGACACCTTTTGCTTCCGACTAATAGTTTTAAACTCCTTTCTGGCTTTCTGATATGCCTCCTTGTCCCTGTCGATACTAGTGCTTTTATATACCCTGTATGTTCTTTGTTTCAATTTTAAAGCTTTGTGTGTTTCCCCTGAAAACCACATAGGGAGCAATTTTCTAGATTTTCCTTTTTTCCTGAACGTTACATGTTTTTTTAACACCCTGTCTAACTTATTCTTGAATTCCTCCCATTGTTCAGAATGATGCGGTGCTAATAATCCCCCTTTGAATGTTTCCTTTAACTCTTCCCTTGTCCTATGAAAATTTACCTTTCTGAAATTTGGAATTATCCTACTATTGATTGTGTATGCTGACTGAAAATTTATACTTAATCTGATACTTCTATGATCACTTTCTCCCAGTGGCTCACCTATAACCAAATCCTGCACCCTATCCTCATCATTGCTGAAAATCCAATCCAATATTGCATTGTCCCTAGTATCCTCATACACCATCTGGTAAAAAAAACAATCCTGTATCACTTCAAAAAATTCTGCCCCTTTCCCATTTGTAGTTAGATTGTTTGTCCAGTCAATATTTGGATAGTTATAGTCCCCCATTAAAATTAATTCTCCTTTTTGACATGCTTCGTTTATCAGATTGCACATGCCCTTTTCCTGCTCTACACTACAAACAGGAGGTCTATATATATTACCCAGAATTAGTCCTTTGTCTGTATTCATTTTCACCCAGACTGATTCTATACCCTCAGTTTTACTATTTAACTTTATTTCCGTACAGTTTAAAAATTCTCTCACATAAATCAAAACCCCACCCCCTTTCCTATTCACTCTGTCCTCTATAAACATTGTGAATCCACTTAATTCTAACATTTGTGCGTCTTCACTGCTTGCCCAACTTTCAGTAATCCCAATGATATCTATATCCTCTGCTTGTGCAATTCCCTTGAGCTCATCCATTTTATTTCTCACACTGCGAGCATTACAATAAAATACTTCTAGCTTATTTTTCTCCCTTACATTGCACTTCCCCTTTGTATTGTTTGTCTCCTGCAATTTAGACCCTGTTAGTTTTCCTAAGCAATTACTGTGTACTGTCAACCCTCTATGTCCTTCCCATCCCTGCTTGTATTCTAGTTTTTTGACTCCAGAATGTTCAAAACCCGCTTGCCAACCTCCCTATTACCTATCAGGCTTAAATGCAAATTGTCCCTGCTTATCCAATCCCTCCTACACTCCTTCCAAACATCTAAAAATCTAACCTCCTCCCTCTCACACAAATCCTTAACAACCCGTTCATCTTATTGGCCCTTTGATTTAACCACCCATTAACTAACCCATACCTAGGTAGTAATCCTAATACTGTTACCTCTACCCCATGAGACTTAATGCCTCTTAAAAGTGTTTCCGCTTCCCTCTTAAACTCAACATTAGTGGTCCTCTCTACATCATTTGTTCCCACCCACACTACTGCCTTTTCCTCCCCTTTAATTACACCTGCCTTAACTGCCTCAACTACATGTTTTACCCTGGCGCCTGGCCAGGGTAAAACATATATTAAATAAAATGTTAAAATTTAAAATTTCTGTGCAGTTCACAACTTATAATTTGTTTCTGGATATTTTTTTAATTAGAAATCTAGTAGTTTTTGTTCTAAATTATGTTTATTTTTGGGGGAAAATGTAAGTTTTTTTCAGGCTTCTATGTTGGCAAAACTAAGCAAAAATAAGGTTTTTTCTTTCTTTATTTTTAAATTAGACTTAACGAAATGCTACATTTTAAAATTATTAATTTTATTAATAATTTAAAATAATTTAAATTATTTTTTCCTCATGTATTCATTCATATAAATGTGTCATATTTTTATTTTTCATGCATTTAGAAAATTCTTGATTGCTCTCCTGCTGGAGAATATTCTCCAAAAGATTATTAAAAAGAATTTTACATTTATTAAGTAAACTGATGATAGTTTCTTCACTATACACACAGAAAATTATGCACAGCATAATGATCACATTTTCAGAATTTTGGTCTATATTGATCATATGTAAGGCAAGTGGGCCACAAAAACAAAATTTAAGGAATCTCCCAATACAATTTCTAAAGATTTACAATTTGAACATTTTTTTATTCAAAACAATAATAGAAAAATTATAATTGTTTTAACTGTTTATAAGCAAATCTGCTTCCAATTTAATCGTGGGAGATAAACGAGGCTCAGTGAGTTTACTCACTGTGCTAGCAATTGTACAAGTGTTAAGTGGCACAGATTCGATTACTCCTTGGGTGTATTTCTTTTTTCTGTGTCATTACAGCTTCCCTTGAGTGTGTATGTACGTTTGACTTTGGTACTGCTAGGGTAAATATGACCATAAAACCCTTCTGACTAGCATTTTTTTCTTTCTTAAAATAAAAGAGCATAATATGACGGAAATGAACTTTTTGTTCTCCATTCTTAGCACTACAGTGAAACAAATATTATGACACGATACCAACTAGAATTATGCAGTAAAAGCAGAAAAGACCAAATTTACACAGCAGCTTAATCAAGGTCACTCCTTATCAGCAGTAGCAAAATAATAGCAAAGCACACTTCCATTAAAAAAAAACACAGAACTTTCCGGATGACCCTATACTAGACCTAACGCTTCTATTCTAAATACCTAATAACGTAACTCGTATACCATAAAACTCAAACCAGCCAAGCGTTTCTAGTAAAATGTAAAAGCGACTCTGTAAACAAAATAAGCTTTTAATTAGTTTACTTTCAGTGAAAGTTTACTAGTCGTTACATTTAGAAGTTGTCTATATATTCTATATTTCCTATATATTTCTTCATAGATGTAGTTATTTCCCCCTCCTTATTTTATTTCAATCATTCTGCTCATCGCCGTACATAAAGGCATACTATGATAAAATCATTTGCTCTGATCAGAGGAAAGAAAGGATCTTCTCCTTTCTTTCCTTGAAATGAAAAGTATCTATATGGGCGAACACGCCTAACAACTAAACATCACATTGTGCTCTCAAAATTTACGATCCTTCATTGGAACTTTCTTGATATTATTTTCTGTCAGAATGGCAATGCACTTGTAAGCATCGGTAGTAGAAACAATAACTTTTGATAATTGCGTGGTGCTCATTCTTGTAATTTATATTACAGAGTGTTAAGCATCGTTTCTGAATTATGTTTCTTTTTCGAGTGTTCGTACTGAAATTACTGTTTGCTAATTGCTATATATAAAAGGAAACATTTAAAAATTTAAAATCTTTTAATTTTTAATAAAAATCAAAATTTTATATTTAAGTACTTGATTTAAATGTCCCTTTTCAATTGTAAAGAGCAGTGCAATGATAATCTATTAAACTATACGACAAAGGAAATACTGAGTCAACAGGAAAGTTCTGTGCGTTTTCAAATCGAAGCTAGCTTTGTTATTAATTTGCTACCGCTGATAAGGAGTGACCTTGATTGAAACAAATGTTTAAATTCAGTCTTTTCTGCTTACACTGCATAATTATAGCATGTGTTGTGGCATAATTTTTGTTTCACTGCAGTGCGAAGAATGAAGAACCAGAAAGTTCATTTTCGTCATGTTATGCTATTTTATTTTAAGGAAAAAATGCTAGTCAGACTGCTTGTAAAATGTGTGCTGTATATGGACATAGTGCTGTTTGTGAGGCCACAGTTTGAAGGTGGTTTGTTAAATTTCAGCCTCGAAGATGATGCCCGCTCTGGACATCCATCTTTTGTAAACTGGGACCTATTAAGATTCTATAGCTGAAAATTCACGTGACACAGTTCAGGAACTATAACACAGTCTAAATATTCCAAAAAGTGCAGTTCATGATCATCTGAAGAATATTGGATATGTAAGTCGCTACGATGTATATGGGTACCCCATACTTTAACACAGCAGACTGTCAGACAGCACCTCGATAACTTCTTTACAACTAAACCTAATGATTTTTTTAAAAAGGGAAATTTTTAGCTGCCAGAAAGATGGCAAAAAGTCATAGAACAAAATGGGGTTTATGTGATTCAATAAAATTGTCTTATGTTTTTTTACTGCTTTGTTGATATTGATCTTAAAAAACGCACAGAACTTACCTAATGACCCAATATTTTTCCAAACATAGTTTTTCCTTGTGATATCAAGAAGCCCTTTTTTAATTTCTTGATATGAATGCTATGAACAGAAATTATGTAATACATTTCGGTTTTTAAAGTAAAAACTGCAACAACTGCTTGAAAAATCAATATTCTTACTCTATTTTATGTTATGTATATTTGGAGTGCAAATTGTGGTAAAGTAATGTACTATATGCTTTTAATTTAAATTTAAAATTTTCTTATTTTGCAATAAAAAAATTAACTGGCCATAGGAATAAAGACATTTTTGTTAAATGATTGTTTGTAGTTACAGTATTTTTTTGTGAGAGACCTGCTATCATTTACATGAAATCATGGATGTATTCTCAGGATGGACTATATCCAGGTGAAAATGGGGTTCGAGCATGCGTTGCATGAAATAGAGCCCAGAGAAATTTGTTGCCGTTAATATTAGTTACATTATTATAGTTACCTATTATTGTCCTATATTTTTTGTAAAAAGGTCCTATTTTTTATCATTGACATTTCTAACCCTATTTCACCTATAGAGAAATTTACTTTCCATATTGGTACTTGATTTTTAATGCCATAACATGTTATAATGTTCACAAAGTAGCTATGATGATAACCGCTCATCTCTGCATTTGGAAATTTTCAACAAAAAATGCAGGAAAAGCATTGCTTAGACATTTATATTTCATTGATTAGTTTAGCAAGCACGAATGAACCAGCGTAACTTAGTGTCTACCAAAAAGTACTTCATGGTAGAGTTGGGTTACACTGGTATTTATACTACCCCTTTGTAAGTTAAGTTTTTGAGTGGTAGCTAAGCTCGCTACAGTACTCCCCCTCCAGAATTTTAGCAGTCGCCGAAATTCGATAGTTGACGTCACTTGTAGAATGATTGCCATTTTTGCTTTTGACTGTAAGAGCTGTATTAAGATTACAGTTGCCGTGCTGCCTTTTACATGTTATTTTATCCATGCGGCAATTGCACGAATGGAGGATGTGATATAACATTAGCAGTTTCTGCTATCACAGCGCCCCCTAGTGGTAGAAAGGTAATTAGTATCAACCATGGCAAATTCTACTGGACATTGTGTGCCATCCATCGAATTTTTTTGTAAATTTTTAAGCATGTTTAAATCACGAACGTTGGTCACCAATTTAGCAAGCGCGAATGAACCAGCGTAACTTAGTAAGTTAAGTTTTGGAGTGGTAGCTAAGCTCGCTACAATTAGATTGGTTTCAGCATGTACTTAATTGTAATTCAACACTCAACATATTTTAGTAAACTCGGGGCTCTGTGGGCAATTGCCATAAATATGCCCTGCAGCTAAGTGCAAGAAAGGATACAAAGCAATTCTTTTGCTTCCCCCTTACTCAGAGTTGCATCGCATTTGAAGAGTACGGGCTACAAAGATCCGATATACTCTATTGATCTTCCCCTTGGGTTTTCTGTATCAGTCATGTGGTGCTCCAGAGATTCAAGTGATCTTTTTCTGCTTTAATTCCACTATTTTATTCTATAATTCCTCTTTACTCTTCCATGACATTTTTCACTTGACATTGTCTTGTGTTTGCAGCTTGACCAAATATGTCCCTTTTGTCATAAAAGTTATAAACAAGCAACAAACCATCCCTTCCCATACTAAGAAAGTCACCAAACACATACATGGGTTAATTTCCTTCAATAACCCATCACAAATTATGCTAAATAAGCATTCAACTTACAAATATTTTTGATTATTCAGACCTGTCATTTTTTTTTTACTCATGAGCTCAATAAAAGCTTTGATTTACATAGATAAAGCTAGTTTCAACATTCATTCCTGTAAAACTTACCATTTGGGACCCCTTCTGCAGCAGTGGCCCTAGGGTAGAGCGAGCAGTGCAATCACACCAAGGGTAGCCTTTGAGGGGGGGGGGCGAAATCAAATACTGCACAGAGAAAACTAGCTGTTTTTACATTCAGTTGGTGTAATTTTTATTAAACATCAATTGTAAAATTACTAAACTACTTGGATCAATATGAGATTTATTCTAGTTTCTTAACACCAGATGTCTCATGTCCAAATATTTCTATAACCAAAACACAAACAATAATTCCTACTAATAAACAAAATGTAGCCTCTCTAATCTCTTAATTGACTGCATAGAAGGTACTCTGAAATTTATGGTGTGGAGGTGTAACTAGGGGGGGGGGAGATCTTGCACCACCTAGAAAATGTTTTAGACCCGTCACCCCTCTTCATGCAAACCTGTCCATCTTAACACTTTCTAAAATACTCCATAACCTTCATTGCTCAACATTATTGTTTGCTCTGGCTCTGGTTGCTCCCAGTGGTTTGGAAATCACTGCTGCAGATCGTTAGGATCAAATATAACGGTGGATTAACTTGCTTAAAGCTAGGATTACTCGGCGCATGCGCGTGAAGTACGGGAAGTGTTGAGAGGCAGAAACGAAGTGAGGAATAGTGAAAAAATACATATTTCTACAAAAATCGTATATTTCCAAAATTTGGTGTAGTAAATACAGCATGGAAAAGTAACTGTATTTTGGAAGGAGTAACAGAATCTAAAACGAAAGCGTCGCACACAAATTGAACCAATAGTCGAGTACGATGCTATACAAGATCGGAATCTATTTTGTATATGAGAAACATTTTACCACGAACTGATGCATTTCGAAACTATGGAATCAAAAGCGACCTACCTTTGAAAATCCAGCACGATCGCTTTCCAAATGCTAACAAATATAAAGGCAACTTGACTTGGGCGGATTAGGATAAAATCTAACGGAGGATTAACTTGCTTAAAGCTAGGATTACTCGGCGCATGCGCGTGAAGTTCAGGGAGTGTTGAGAGGCAAAAACGAAGTGAGGAGTTACACATTCATAATTCATTACGATTGATGCGTAAAAGGAAAGCGCACTTGACTAGGAATAATTATCAACAAAAAAAATAATAAAGAATGCAACCGAAAATTAGGAATACTTCATAGTTTTTCTTCAAACCTGTTCGACGTTTTGGAATTTCGAACCGATTCCCACACACTGGCTTTCCAATTTCATTTCATGTCACTTTTACTTTAATTTGATCCCGGACCGTCGTCAATAGCCCGTTGCGTTGCTTTAGTACGACGTTAATTAAAAATTACCAAATTATTTCCCTTTTGTTTTGATCTTTGCTGAGAAACCAAAAAAATTTGCAAATCTCAGTTTTTACAATAACTTTTTATTTCACTTGCGTTTAAAAAAGATCAATTTTCTTGCATAGTTCCCTAAAAATTCCTGTTTACAAAAATGGTCTCGTACCCAACCCTCGTGGCATTTTCATTTGAATTTATATGTTGCAATCCTTAAAATATAGCCACAAAAATGAAAAGTAGCTTCGAATGGCACGTTGTGTCGCTTCAATGCGATATTAATCAATTACTTACCCTTGAAAAGACCTACTTTTTATTTTGCTTGAAGAGTGAGAACTCTGGAATACCTCTGTCACTGTTATCATTTTAAATACAGGCTTTAAAACTAAAATATGTTGCAATATATAAACACATTTGTTAGTTCGGTGTTTGATGGGGCTCCACTTTCTTTTGAGAATGCCCCTATCATGTTTTGTCATATAATCAGTACCCTGTTCCTGGGTGAACTATTTGAAAGAATATTGCTTTATTCAATGACATCATTTTATCATGTCATCACGGGGCTGCGGTAGCCTGGTTGGAAGACTAGTTAACAGATTAGCAACCGGAGGGTTGCGAGTAGCGATTGCAGGGCGAAAGTTGACTTGACGTCACAATCTCTTGCGAAAATATAAAAGACGTATTCAATTTAAAACTTATTTATTTAAAGAAAATCATATTTTTAGGTATCCATCTAATGTGAAATTTTCCGCAGATTTCAAATCCGTTAAAATTTTTATTCTATCTTTAACGGTCTGGGAGATAGAAAAAAGAACTAAGTAACTCCAGTTAAAAAAGATTATTTGTTTTTAATCGTCTGCTGGAAAATCATTCCTCCGCTCAAAATTAAAACAGAAACGAAAAAAAAAAATTTAGAATCTGATCTTTTATGTCAATGCATTCAATAATAATTCCATTTCATTAAAAAAAAATTTCTAGATTGAATTTTAAAATTCGCCGCGACCCAAAAATTGCAAAACATTTGCACTACATTCGGCCAATAATATCAGTGTCGAAGTCCATGCCAAAGCTCGTCAAGCGGTCTTTTACCAAACTGATATCGTGCACCACAGTACACGAGCCACGAATTCTTATTAACCCAAGATTAAAGTGTCTTTCTTTGTGATGAACATTAAGGTTTAAATATCTGATTCTTTTGGGATGTCCATTCATCAAATGATAAAGCAAACGTTTGTCTTTGTTAGTCAAATTCAAAAATCATTTCAGCTTTTACGGTATTTTCAAAGTTTGTAACTATAGATCTTATTGTATTTTGTGAATTTGGGAGTTGAAATCCATTCTTTGAAAATAAATATCTCAAATCTGAAGATGTACAAAATGTAGGTACTGAGGGTGTGACCATCTTTGCAGACCTTTCTGGAAACCATAGTTTCCATATTCTGTTCGTTCCTTTTTGAAATAACTCAATGGGTTTAGTTTTTTTTTTTTTTTCGTCGCAAATAATTTCAATTGTCTCTCATTTCCGTCTCGTTTTGTTGTGGATGCTTCTCTATTGTTATAAAAGGAAATGTTTGTCTGTTTTTTTCGCGGGTGCAAAATCCTGACGATTCTATGGCATTTACAGCAATGAGATTTGGCACACAGGTAGTCTAAATTTTTTGCAATTTTTGGGTCGCGGCGAAATTTAAAAATTCAATCTAGAAGATTTTAAATGATTTTAATAGTTTTATTCTCTTTGTGGGGGTTCTTCGGATGAGAGAACAGCCAAAATCTTGACTTTTCTCCCCACGTGACCTTGGATCTATGCCAAGCTTTTTTTCATCGAGCTTTCTTCATTGAAAATTTCAACGGATTTGAAATCTGCGGAAAATTTTACTTTAGATTGTTACCTAAAAATATGATTTTCTTAAAATAAATAATTTTTTAATTGAATATATCTTCAACGGATTTGATAACTGCGAACAATTTTACACACACCTGCTTGATACTTTACATCACGGCGTTGCCCGTCGCGTTGGCACGGGCAACGCAGTGGCTAGTTAGGATATAAATCAGAGTAAGCGTTTTACTTGGCTCTTCACAGAAATTATGATAAAGTGTTTAGTTTCTAAATGTACTTTTAAACCTTTGTAAGTTTCCTTCCTTTCAGTAAGTTTCCTTCCTTCGCAAAAAGTATTATTGATCATTTCATTTATTATTTTTGCTAGAAATCTCCAACTGATGATTGAAAAATATAAAATCGATTAATTCACAATCGATTGCTTAATAAACGATTTTGCGACTTTAAAGTTGGGTTTCTATAATCGATTTTTTAATTTGAAAAAAAATTTGTGTTTATCGGATCCGGACCGGATTTGATAGATATTGCTGGATCCGGAAGGTAGCCTAACGATGCCGGATACGCTGGATCGGATTGCAATCAATAGTTGCGAGTTTGAAATCCGATCCGACCATGGTGAATGGTGCACATTGAATCTGTCGTGGCCTCAAATGTCCTCACTTTGGCGTGGTGTGGAAATTTGAAGAGTGCGGTGTCAGCTCAGAAGTTGTCCTCGTCATCTGACTAGTTCTAAATTACGAAGTTATGTCCTATGAACTTTCAGGACAGCGGTACCCCGGTTAAAAGAGTAACGGATTAGCAACCGGATCGTTTCGAGTTCGAATCCAACCAAAGACCATCGTGTATAAAGTGGGCTGGTGCATGTTAAATCTGTCGTGGTCTCAAATGTTACATTGGCGTAGTGTCGATATTTGGAGAGTGGGGTGCTAGCACATAGTTGCACCATCTGACCGTGGCTCAAATTACGTGGTGTTGTTCTCGAATCTTTCCCTTTGGAATATGATCCCGGACCGTCGCCAATAGCCCGTTGTGCTGCCTCTACGACGTTTTTTCTTCCTATCAATTCATTCTACATTACTTATTGGTAAATATTTCACCAAGGTATGAAAAATTAGTTTTTTATAATTGTAAAAATCGGATTTAATTTATTTAAATCGGATTTTTTAAAATTTCATCGTATTTTAACGATTTTAATTTTTTTCTTGCCCATACAAGTTGAAACTTTTGAACATGAGATACGCAAATCAGTAGTTTCTAGATTTGACTTGTGTTAAATATTAATATTTATGATGAAAAATATTAATGTGTTAGGTAGTTATATAATCAGCGTCGCACTGGAGGAACACAACAGGCTATTGACGATGGTCCGCGATCATTCCCGAAGGGTAAGATCCGAGGACAACATGAGGTAATTTTGAACTACTGTCAGATGATGTGGTCAGCACCCGAGTTGACACCTCACTCCACATTTCCATTATGATGGCGAAACTCATAAATCACATAATGGCGGACAACTTGGATTTGCCACACTGTATAAACGGAACTAATTTGAGAACTAATAGTTCAAATTTATTAATCTTGTTATCAAATGGAAGCCATTTATATCACCAAGTGTATTTAAATTAAAAAACAGTTTTATGTTTACATTTTAGTGGATTTTTGTTTACATATAAGACGAAAAAATCACTTTTAAATTTAGTCGACTTTAAAAAAGGGCTACAGAAAAAATTAACAATATTGTTTTTCTCTGAAACTTTCTGAAAGTATTAATTATATATAACATGTATACTTTAATCTTAGAAAATTTTGCCTCAATTTTTCTATCTCTGAGTAACGACTATTCTAATGATGACATGTGTATTTTATAACGGTGGTCATCTTATGGTGTAAAAATAGCCAAACAGTGGTCAAATTTGAATTTTTATGAAGTAATAATTCAAAGCAATATATATTTTTTGGATTTGAATACAATATCAGATTAGTTCTGTATAATTTAAAATTTATTTTATTACATGGTGTTTCTTAAAAAAATACTGTAAGAACCATTGAAGAAAATTTATTTATTTAAATTCTTTTCAGATTGTAATGTGTTACATAATATTCACGTACATTATTTTTGTTAAATTTTACATTTATGCTTTGGGTACGTTGTTTCAAAATTTTTGTACTTTAACTTTTTTATATTAATTAGAAATACAAAATACTTATAGCACAAATTGTACAACAAATATACCCCATTAAATTTTTATAAAGTGGTATAAGTTAAAACAGAAAACATATTGTAACCATTTAATCAACATCCAAACAAGATCAGAGAAAACTGAAAATAATTCCTTTAAAAATAATAAATAATTTCTTCGGGATTTGTCTTACAAATCGGGAATTGTCGATTCGGATTTGTCTTACAAATCCCGAAGTACTTGTTACTTGAAAAAAAGTAATGCATAAATCATTTTTCTTCAGTGAATCCATCCATCAGTTACTAACTCAGTGTGATTCCAATACCAAATTTTGCTGTGGGCTGCGTCGATTTGCCCATAGAATGACATATTTGCTCTGAATTGTTTTGTCAATTGTATCAGAATGATTAATGTTACTGTAAAAAAAGAACTTACAGAAATTTTTTGTATATTTATGCTTCGATAAAATAGAAAAATGCCGTAGTTAATTTTCCGCATCACTACGACATCCAGGTCAATTCAGTGTCATAACAGTAGGGAAGCCTTTTATTTTAAAAACAGGCTCATTTTTCTGTTTTTTTTTTGTTTTTTGTTTTTTCTTGGTTGAAGAAAGGTATTTAACTTGCTAGTATGAAATTCTAAACTCCCAGATAGTAGCACAAAGAAAAAGTTTGTTAATTTACCAATTGATAAATTGTAACTGCCAAAATTATAATTCCTACCTACGAAAAACAACATGAAAAGAAATCGAATTGTTTTCTTTCACAATCAAATATTAATCAACTCAAAAAGGATCCAATTGAAACGTAATCTAACAATGAAACGAAATTAAATAACCAAAACAATGAACCGAAATTTAAAATCTTGCATGAACACAAAAAAATAAAGCGAAATTCGACAGTACAAAAAGAGCAAAATGTAGACCAACCAATGTATTGATCCTATAGTTCTAAAACGAGAGATAATTTGTAAAACAAACAGCGAAGTACAAAATCCTCAAGAGCAAGTTGATACAATATCCAGCCCCAACCACATCAATCTGTGGGCCGTTTTGACGAGCCCCGTTGCCAGCTGAAATCACCAGACCCTCATCCATGTTCCTTTTACACTGTTTTTGTGTTTGAACAGACATTTTTAATTTTGGTTGAAGCATTTTCCACGGCTTAATCATAAAACATACTTTGTATAGGTTTGCAAGAGTGACATAACCCCCCCCCCCATATGACAAACAAGACATTTAGGTAAAAAAAAAAAAGTGTCGAATAAACAAAACTAAACAGTTAGTTAATAAACATAGTTACTAGTAACATAAAGTTTTAATATCTCCGGAAAATCACAAATCGTTATTTGTGTATGTACAATTCTACATTTGAAATTAAAATTCAAAGCAACTGATTTAAATAGAACTCAAACTTCAATAATACTTAATAGAAAAAATAAAAGGAGTTTTCATGGAGAATGTAAAAATTTCAGGGATTTTTACTTTTTAAGTTGGCATGTGAAAAGTTATTTTCAACATCGTCCCCACTTTATTAATTATATTTTTTAATCGCATCCTCTTGCGGCCCCGGCCCCGTTGCCATGGCAACGGCAGCACCGCCTATGTGGGGGCCCTGACAATATCTAACACGAAGTTATATAAACCTCGATTAAAAAAAAAATATTAGTCAACTGAATGGCGGGTTGGACGCAGCAGGATTCCTTATGCACTACCCTATAATAATGGACCGGGCAGCAAGATGTGATGGTATAAAGGAAAGAATACATGCTTTAATAGGGGATGGTCCCCCACGTGCGTTGCAATTACACTAGCAACCCTTCTGGGCATACTTTCAACAAGGTTTTGATACACAGCTATGGGTGTTTGTGTCCATTCCTGCTGCAAGAATGTCGCCAGCTCAATTTTAGATTTCGGACGTGGTTCCCTAGTCCGTAAGCGTCGCTTTAACTCGTCCCACAAAGGTTCTATGGGGTTTAGGTCGGGACTCTGAGTAGGCTAGGGAAGGCGTTTTACATCCATATCTTGATACCACTGCTTGATAGAGGCTGCAACATGACATGGAGCGTTGTCGTCCTGGAAGTAACATTCTTCCATTCTATAAAAATGTCGGTGCGTAGAAAGAATCTGATTGTCCAAAATGTTCATGAAGGCGTCGGCTTTCAATTTACCTGGAACAACATACAAAGGTCCCAGGCCATACTACGAAAAACACCCCCAAACAAACAGTCGGATTTTATGCAAATCTGCTGGCGTCCGGTCTATTATTGTAGGGAAGTGTATTTATCTCAGCCGATTTTCTCGAATATCCTTATACCTAAAACGTTTTTCCCTACAACTAATGTGCCAAGTATGGGAAACAACCATCCGGTATAACTTCCTTTTAGAAGCGTTGAGGCAACAGCCTCAACTTGATTTAATGGATAACCGTAAAAGAGTCGAAGATGGAATAGTTTCTAATATGATTGTTTGTTGAAGGAGTGTATAGCCCCGAAGGGGTTTTAATTCCTTGTCATCTAATAGTTTCAACGAAGTATTTATTACTTAACGATTCCCTTATCTAATGTGTCAAGAGAAAGATCGTTTTCTGTTTTAACGCGTGGGTAAACATTATTTAAGGAGTACTATGGGAGAAGAAAGATTTATTAATATGGCCGTTCTGAAGAAAGAGCAAGAAATAAAGCAAGACGGAAATTTAAAAAATTTGTTTTAATAAATTTTTTAATGTGTTATGCTATGAAATTTTTGATTACATTTATTTTTTATTTGTAACTTAATGAGAGGTTTCTTGAAACTTTTTCTTTTCTAACTTAAGTTTGAGGGCCCCGAAAATTTTACCGCTTGGAGCCCCCTACTTGACTTGATCCTCAAACGACGCTTTAATAGCAGCGTTTCCCATCTGCTCTACAGCGCCCCGGGGTGCCACGCAACATGTTTTTATTACATTTTTCTCGAAGTAGAGAAAAATGCAGTAAAAACAATACTCTCGAAGGTTTTTTTTTATTTCAGTAGTGAAAAAAAACCCCTTTTAGAGTGTTTTCGCAGATCTCATTCAAATATAGTTATTCCTTCAGTTATAATTTGTTGAAGTGTTTACGAATTTATGGGACACACTGTATTTATAATTCTTTGTTATTACATTTACCAATACAATATTTTATTGTTTTAGATAGTAGTAACTCTCATGTTAATGTAAGTAATGTTGATTCCGTATTTGCTCTACGCTTTAAACGAGGCTGACCGCCTATTGTAAGATTATTTGATAGAGAATAGGTGAAGTAGGATATGGATATAAACGTTAAACAAGTAATTTTCAATTCAGAAATATACGAATTCCTCAGTCGCAACTAATTTTAGAAATGTCTCGGCGCTTAAACCAGAGAATGTCGGGTCAATTTTGAGTGACTCTACAATAACTTCATAGAAAAATCTTCATTTTGAAAATTAATAAACAAAAAAACTTCAGGAAGATACTTAAAATTCTTTTGAAAAGTGGAACAATTTTGTACAAATCCTATTGTTGCTATATAATTTGAGTCTTCATGGTTATATCAGGTATGTGCCAAAGTTCTACCCGTTTTTGGAGATGCAAATTTCCAGTTGAACTGACGTAGCACGCGACGTTGTGATGACTGGAATCATTGACCAATAAACGTCATTTGTAAAAACATCTGAGACAGAGTAACATGGCAAGTGATAAAGCGCACAAAAAACATTGTACGAGTTCGACAAAGGCATTACTGTAGCCATAGTATACGTCAAGTTTATGGGGACGATGCAATTGACGACAGCACATGTCGATGGTTTTGGAAATTTAGGGAAAGAGACAAGTTGTCAAGATCAGGCAAGGTTAGAACGTCCTTCACTCGTTGTCTCTTGACAGTCGCGGATCAAGTCAAGTGTAATTTTCGGGGCCCTCAAACTCAAGTTAGAAAAAAAAATTCAAGAAAACTCTCATTAAGTTATCAACAAAAAGAAAATTAGTCAAAAAATTAGCACATTAAATAAATTTATTAAATTAACATATTTTTATACGAATTTCAGTCTTGCTTTATTTCTTGCAAATTTGTTAATTATTTTGGCAGTGTCAATTCATTTTAAAATTATTTGCTCTATATACAGAATGGCCATATTAATTAATCTTACTTCTCCCATAGCACTTCTTAAACAATTTTTTACTCGTTTTAAAACAGAAAACGACCTTTCCAGACGCATTAGATAAGGGAATTGTTAAACAAAATTTGATAATTAATATTTCAACATTAAGAAATGTGCAAGACATATCTTTGGCGGCTCGATAGATGTCTAGTGTGTTTTTTATGGTGTCCTCGTTTTCTTTTAGCAATATTAAAAAATAGTCAAATTCATCTTCAAAAGTACAAATGTCAAAGTAATTTTTGAAATTTTTTTTACCTTTTCTATCGTTTCTCTTTTTTAATTCTGCCTTGGTGTTATCACATGACATAAAATGCATTGACTATGAAATTTCTTCTTATTGTAAATTTATGTCCTAATTTGTTTTCATCAAAAAACATTTTTCTCTTTTGTTGTCTGCGAGTTTGTCCATCTTCTACATGAAATGATAGGCTAGATAAATCAGTGGCTTCTTTTCCAACTTTTTCAAATTCTTCTCTGAAATTATTGACGAAATTTTCTAATGACTTTAGTAGGATAGATCCTTTCAATAGTTTGCATTCCACTGATTGCAGTGATTTACTAGTAGCATTTATTCTTTGTAAAATAGTATTCTAAATAACTGTCATTAGGGCGGTTTCATATTTGTCCATTTCTTCAGAAGTTAAAGTCTCCTTCAATATGGTAACTTTTTCTTCTGATTAACAAATTTCAGTTAAAGCCTCTGATATGGGTGAAACCAAGTTTTATAGCTAATACAGCATCTGCTCTTGCTTATCATCTTGTATTAGAAACTCTTTTCACTGCACTTGAAAGACTCGCATTGTAAAGACTTTGTCACAACTTTCCTCGAACCCTAATGAAAAGACATTTTAAGACCTCGGGGCCCTACGCGGCCGCTTAGTCCACTTAATCCGCCTCTTGCTGTGGATCAAGCTGTAAAAAACAGCCCGAATCCAACCGTGCCAGAATTAGCTGAAATGTTCGGACAATAGTAGAAAGACTGCTCTGGAAGCGTTGGGTTTCACCAGAATGTTGATTGTTGGGTTCCACACACACATCAGTTCAATGCAGATCAATGGGACCGGCGAATCGTTACTTGTGTTTCCCTGCCTTCCCGGTATAAAAAATAAGCCATTCTTTACACTGATTGTGACGGGAGATGAGAAGTGGATTATGTAACGTACCGTAACGTAAAGCGTTGACGGATTGTCGGCCTTCTGAACCGCCTGTATCGACGTCGAAATCAGAACTTCATCCCAAGAAGGCTTTGTTGAGTGTGGTGGGATGTGTAGGGAATAATTCACTGGGAGGTCCTGCCACATAACCTAACCAAACCAAACCATTAATGCCGCCTTCTGTCTTCAGTAAAGACTACGATCCGTATTGGTCACGAAGACGCCCAACGTCGCCAACACAGTGTTGTACCGGATGAAATGGTGTGGTGACAAAATAAATTGGTAGCGTAAAAGAATAAGATCTTTGGGTTTCACCTCTACAACATTTATTCCAACATCCTACAGCTTAGCAGAATTTTACAGAAAATGTACAGATATTTAGGGACAAGAAGGGTTCGACATAATAGCGAGCGTCTTCTCAGTTCTAAAGGGTCTCTGTATGGTCCCTGGCCTCTCCCAGCCAGGCCGCCTTCAACTGAAAATCGCATGTCGATGGAATTTTGAGTGTTCTCAAGGGGCTTGAAATTTATGAGATCGTAATAACAGTGAAACGTCAGATGAAGAGGGTTTATTTCAAGTGCCCAGAACTTTGACCGATGTATTCTCAAATGGAGTGCTTTAATAATATTTCTAGGGTTAGTCATGGACAGTTGATCACTTGAAAAGAGTTTTATGATTTCCAATTAAGGAATTCTTGAACATGTCTGCTTTATGTCGCCTGATCAGAGAAGCCGCATATAGAGCAGTACAGTTTTATCCTCCATCACGATAACGCAAAGCCCCATGCTGCTGTCATCACTCATCAAAAAATAATGGGGATTGGAAGTTTTATCCCACTCTGCCTATTCTCCTGACTTAGTGCCTATTGGTATTTAATTTCTAAAAGACACAATAAATCCTTTAACGTGAGCATTAGACATGAGATTACTATCATAATTTGAGCCCTATTGGAGGTTTTGATTAAATGAACCTGCTTATAAAAAAGTACAACAGAACTGATACATTTATGTCTGATATGTATGTCTGATATGCTGGTATATCTGATATGTATGTATAGTTTTGCCTTCAAAATGACAAAATATTGACTGATTGCTTTTACTTTCAGATTCTAAGTGTTATTCACAAACTATCTAAAGTTCCGGTCACTGTAGATCTATTGCAGGTAAACAATGTGCTTGTTTTTGTAGCAATTTTATATTACAGTACAAAGTCCGGCATCCTCGGGACCTCGGCCATTCCGAATATCAGACTTTTCCGAATTTTGGATTATTTGCAAGTTTTTTTGTCAAAAAAATCCCGATTCTAACCCCCTCTTGTGTGTTTGAAGTTTTTGCTCGTTATTTACATCCGGGACACGTTTGCAATACTAAAATAGCAGGTATATAAATAGGAATATTAAAAAAAAAATTAATACCATGCAACAAGTTTTCGAACAAATCTTCTGATTTTTCTGTGTGGTATTTACTCTGAACTCGTCCGTTATTTTGCATAGTTTCCTCAATTTCGTCCTGGTTGAACGCCATGTTCTTTAAAAATTATTCTTAAAAGAGGTGATAGGAAAAGTGAGAAAAAAAAACGCTGGTTAGCAAAACGTCCGGATTTTGGACGATTTCGGACTTTGTACTGTATCTGTTTTAAATTTTGTTTTTCTATTTGTTTTGCATCATCTTTTAATTTATTCAATTCATTTATTGGGAAATTTTGTTTTACATCCACACAAATTTCTACATCAACTTAAGATATATTGATATTGAAAACTGGTTTCGTTAGCATCTCATTTAGAGTGTTCAAGTTATTTGTTCATTGATCTTGTTTATTCTACTTCATTATCCCAAATTAAGAAATTTCAACTTTTAAGATTTTTTTAAACTTAATGTTTACCTTAAATCAGAATCTGATTCTGATAGCTCTGATACCAGATACTCAAATGCATTCTAGTACTTATTTCTTTGTATTGAAATGGAATCCTATGCTTATTCATAAGCATCATATCCTTATATGAAAATCTGGTTTTTGAGTTTCTTCCAGAATATATGAAAAAACTTGAATAAAGGGATAAAAATCAATTCACAAATGAAATACAAATATTGACGACCAGCTACAGGCTCAAGCCGAACAAGGATGGTCCTTTGTTTATGAATTCCCCAATTCCCACTGACTATCCAATTGTATCTTACACTCGTATTCTCGCAAAATTCGTACACTCAATTTGAATTAACAATATTTTCTGGCAACGCGTTCCAATTGTCTATTACACTATTAAAGTAGTAGTTTTTCCTTAAATATCGATTAAAATGTGTCTTATTCCATTTATACCCATGGCCCCTTGTTCTGTTATCCCTATTGAAATTTAAGCCCTCTGTGTCCCCTTGTTTTACCAACTTGAAAAGCTGAAGCAAATCCCACCCCCCTCCTTCTTCTTCTTTCCAGTGTATACCTGTTTAACTTACTTAAACGTTCATTATAGTCGAGATTTGCTATCCCCTTTATTATTTTTGTAGCTCTGTGCTGAACCCTTTCAATTAAATCTATATCCTTTCTCATATGTGGAGCACAAAATTGTACAGCATATTCTAGATGTGGTCTTCATAAACCCTTCTATAATGGCAAGATTATATTCTTATCCCTTGAAGTTACAGTCTTTTTAATATACCCCAATAACCTATTAGCCTTTTTACCCGCAGCTGAACATTGGTGACCCATTTTAAATCCCTGTGAATTATCACCCCAAGATCCTTGACTGTTTCTCCCTCCTTTACCTTTACTCCCTGCAGACAGTACTCGGCTCCACTGTTCCTGTAACCCATATGCAGAACTTGACATTTCCCTACATTAAATGACATACCCCATTTTACAGCCCATTCGGATATCTTATCAAAATCCCCTTGTAAATTTTCTATCTGTAACTTGGTATCCACTGTCCCCCATATTTTTAAGTCATCTGCAAATATACTGATTATATTCTTAATCCCCTGACCTATATCATCTATGAAATTTATAAATAAAATTGGTCCCAAAACTGATCCCTGAGGCACCCCACTTATAACTTCTGTCCACTGTGAGTAATTTCCTTTTACCTGCACTCTCTCTGCTTTCTACCCAATAACCAATTCTTTATCCATACCAATGTTTTTCCCTGAATCCCCAGCCTTTCCAATTTAAACAGTAATGCCTCATGAGGTACTTTATCAAAAGCCTTTTCAAAATCTATGTACATGATATCTACACAGCTCTTTTTATCCAGCTCCTCAGTAATTTTTTTCGTAGAACTTCAAAAAGTTTGTAGAGCAGGATCTGCCCTTCCTAAACCCATACTGATTATCTGATAACAGTTTATTTATAAAATTACTTTTTAGTTTAAATTAAAAGGTTTTTATGTATTTTTTGTTTTCTTTCGAGTGTGTCATTTAGTGTTTATTACTCCTTGCTTTTTGACCTATTGATTTTTCTTTTGCATTGTCTTTTCAAATTCAATAAACCATTTACAAACTGTTGTAATACTTTTAGGATACTGGTATTGGAAAAGTTGTTCGCAGTTTTGCCAAAAAACCTGGGAAAGTTGGTGAAAAAGCCTCTGCTGTTTTACACAACTGGAGAAAAGTAGTAGCTGTTGCACAAAAGTCATCTGAGCATTCTCCTAAAATTTCACATGTGAAACATGTTTCTCTGAAACAAGAGAGTTCTGATAAAGACGATATGATGGTTACATATGCCTCCTGTATATCTACCCAATCATTTGAAAAGAAAAGTAGTAGAGAGAAGAAACCAGAGTTAAAATATGGACATGAATCAGAAAACATTTTCTTAAAACCTAAAGATTTTTTTGTAAAGCCCATTAAAAAACTGGATATGTTGCATGGTAATTCCAAGAATTTTAATTTTGAAAAGTGTAGATCGCCCACTAATATTCCTTCTGATAGCATGAATGATTACGAACCTCATGTAAGTGATACCGATAATGAAGAATTGTATTCTAATCGAAAACGTAAGGACAGTGATACTTACACATTTGAAGATATTCAGCCTAAAACTAAAAAGCTAAAGACTGGGTCATCAGAAAAATCATCTAGTCATAATTCATGTGAGAAAAAAGAAAAAGAGAGAAAAAGCCATAGCTCTAATGGAGAAAGTCGCAAAATTTCTCCTAAAGACTCTCACTCCCATAAACATGTGAACAAAAATCCAGATACGAAAAAACTGAAAGAAAGTAAGATAAAAAAAGTTAAAGATAGTAAAAAGAATCGCTCTGATCTGAAAAAAACTTTAGAAATGCAGTCCACTGATGCATTTACGTCTTCAGAAGTTAGGTTTGAAGATTGCCTAAGTTTTAATGATATAGTTCCAGTTAAGAGGAAAAAAAGCTCTAAAACAAGTTCAAGTGTTATAAAAATGAAAGTTAAGGGTGCTTCTGAGAAGAAAAAGCCTGAAAATGATCTATTAAAGTCAAAACATTCAGATAAATCAAAGTCAAAACATTCAGTAAATCCTACTTCCACAAAAGTATCTAAACCAAAGGAGGATAAGAAAGAGAAAGAAATATTTCCTCTAGCCCCTGTGAGTATTGTTTTTAGATGTTATTGGAATTTTAATTTGAAATTTTTTGTCAGACTGGCATCTGTTGCATGGCCTCTGACAGGCCCTGTCCCTACAGTTGGGTCAAAAGAAAGTGTTTTTAAAATTTGCTATTTTAAATGATTAACTATTGACATTTACTTTTCCTAATTATACATTTTTTTATGTCATGAACACATAATCAATTAATTTTGCCATTTCTTCGTTTCGTTTATATTTTAGTTAAACATTAAAATTTTTCCTTTTATTCCCCTTCTAAATTGTTTTCAATTATGAATTATGTACAGTGACAGATAAGAAACTGAACCACATCTCTTCATTCGAACGATTTTGATAATAGTGAAAATTCAAAGATGGCATTTAACACAAACTAATTCTATAAGTTCAAAGTCATAAAATTTACAAAAAGGGCTGTCTTTAAATTAAATTCTGCATCAGCTTCATAATTTTCAATAGGACCCCCCCCCCCCCACCTATTTCCACATACAATTTCGAATCAATCAAAATTTAACTTCAGATACCAAATTTCATGTCATTAGGTCTTATCATTTCGATATTTATAAGGACAGAAAGATTGGAGCTCCTAATGTTAAATCAGGGTCTTAGACTTCTATGGATATCTTCGTAAATAATATATTTATAGCGCTGATATTTAGCACCAGGTTACTGTTAAACAACCTAAACAAAATCCACCTAAAATTTTATTTTTTAAAATAGTTTTAGTATGCAATAATAATTATTAAATTATGTTTGAAAAAAATTATGAATTGGAACCTTATTATATTTTATGAATCAATTCAAAATGAATTGCATTATGGCCATGTGAAATTCCAGGTAATTCCGATTATTAGTTTTTGAGCTACGTTAAATTTTCCTCATTATTGGGATTTTATGGGGCAACCAAAAGTTTAAAAAGCATCTGACAAACCTTGGATAATGATTCTCAGATCGTTTGCACTTGCAGAGTACATATAATAATGTAATTCTCAAATCATTTGCTTTTGCATAGTAAATATAATAATTTTAGGGTCGCTGAACAATACCTTTGAAATGGTGTTCAAATTTAAAATTTGGGTAGCTATAACTACAATTAATCTCGATCTACGAATGACGACATTCAAGATAGATCCCTGAAATTGACACGAATTTTAGGATTTAATATCTTGGGATATAAAGGTAGTAAAGTCATGAAATTTTTTATTTAGACTATTTTAACAATGCAGAACCTGTTTATAGCATCAAAAAAATGGTGTTTCCTTTAGAAATTTTGTTGTATGTGCGCAATTTGGTATTAAGGCATCCCCTTATGCAATTTTTTGGGACTTAAATATGTAGAGGACGTTATTCTCTATTGAATGTTACTTTTGAATTAGCTCTAGTATGAATTAGTGCTTGAAATAAAGGTGGTTCTAGTTTTTCCGTGACTGTAAGAAAGATAAGATTAAAATAGATTCTGCTGAAAAATTTTAAGAATTGATTAAGACTACCAAGGTGATCAGCTGCTTGTTTGGATATCCTTGTGAGAATAGAACAAGAACATGGATGTATGCTGATATTTTTACACTGGATAATTATTTTATTCGGTAAGACAATGTCTTCAGCCCATATTTTGTTGCTTTAAAATCCCAAGATGATTTATGGGTGTTAACAAATGGAAGAGTTTTGAAAGTGGGTGAGGATAATTATGATTAAAATATAATCATAATTTTTAAAATGTCATTTTTCTCATGTTTTCAAAATTTTCTTAATATATGGTAATTTTATTTCATTTAAAAGATCTGTACAGAACAATCATCTCTCCACTTCCATACAAAGATAGCATTTTTTAAGTAAGATGAGAAAAGCTAGTAGGGGTTCAAGCAATGGGTCCCTATCACAATCTCAATCTGCTGCTTTGTTTGTTGTTTATTTCCTGAATATGTAATGTTTACTGCATTTCTTTATCGTTTTACAAGTTTATACATTCTCTTAAAGTTGAGTCTTAAAAAGAAGCAGTTTTAGGGTACCGAACCAACATAATGATGTAAATAGTGGTTATGAATATATTCTGATATGTAATGTAAATGCAATTTTAGTGACTGAATGTTTTATTTTTTAAGCATGTAATGTAATTGCTTCAATCATAAAATTTCAAAATTTATTTTTTGGAATTTCTTATCAGACAAAGTATGTTTAAAAAAAAAACATTTTAGTTGTAAAAATAAGTAATGTACCTGCTTATGAACTTCTGAGTTCCAGAAAAAATATCTATATCTATATCTTGATTATTGTTTAAGAAAAATTATATAATTATGAATTAAATAAAATGGGACAAAAATGTTGAAAACAGTCAAAAGTTTCTTGAAAAGGAAAACGATTTGACAATAATTGGGAAATTAGAAAATGAGAAGTTTGAAAGGATAATTGATGTAATTTAGAAGCTTCTCTCTCTCTCTCTCTTAATTCCAGTTTCAAATCTGAAAGGAAAAAAAAAGGATATCTACATAAGTTTAAGAAAAATAGTTATCTTTATAGGAAAAGGGAATGACAGACTTGAAAGAAAAAACTGATTGGAAAAATGTTTTTAACTTTATTTAAACTATTTTTTTATTAAGTTTTAGAGTAAATAAAGATTTTAAAGATATTTCAGTTGCTGTGAATAAAAAGGTAATGTGGGGTTTGAAGAGTTCTTTGGCATTTTAACTCATAACGTTAGTGACTCAGCTGCAAGATAGTACTTCCAATGTCGCTACAAAATAATTTAAATCACAAAAATTAGCATCCCTCCTAATCAGATTCGATCCCAGTTTAGGGTCAGTTCAATTGCAGTCGCAGGTAAAACTTTGAAATCGCTATTAGTAACATCACTAATATGGTGAGACCATCATGAGAACTGCTCCAGACAGAATGCATGCTTGTCTGTTGTAGAAACAAAACTTAGACCATGTTCTTCAGGGGATTCTTGAGCCATTTGAGTTTGTCAGATTGGTACACTTAGTGACATTTGGCTCTCCATGCATTTGAGATCAACCATCATCACCCAACTACCTACCAGTAAATTCACCAAAACATCACGAGTCATTCCCACTCAAAATGTATGAGCTGTTTCTAAAATGATTACCAGAATCTAGACTATCTGGAACTGTTCTGGTAGATATAGATAGTAAGTGACTTTGCATACTTGTCTAAATTAACTGTAATGTTTACACTGCTTTCTAAGTTTTGTGTACATTTTCATATTTAATTGGTCACCTTGGCATAAATCAAAGTTTCAATATGGTATCACTCCTTATACATATGTACTTTCATCTTATTCTTGAAAATGATGATATCAAGAATAAGATGCCTTATTATGTATAGAATATATATATATATACATACCTCATAATTTATATATATATAAAGTATGACGTATTTCACACCTGCAGTACAGCCGCGCCACCTGCAACAGAAGTCTGCCACCTAGTGGGCATGAAGAGGAAGGTATCAGTCTCTCAACAGCAGTCACCTACGTTGCATGCATCAATCCAACTGTCTGTGATAAGTTGAAATGGCAGACCTGTCAGAGTTCCAAACAGGAATGATTCTTGGAGCACGTTTAGGTGGAGCATCGTTTACGGAAACAGCAAATCTTTTGGGGTTTGCAAGGAGTACGGTATCAGCCGTTATGACAGCGTACACGAAAGAGGGTAAGACGACATCTTCAAAGCACAACAGTGGCCAAAAGTCAAAGCTTTATGATAGGGATAGACGGGTCTTGAAGCGCATAGTAGCCCGAAAGCACGAGCAATCATTATCCGAGATAACATCCAAAATGAACAGTCATCTCCAGGACCCCGTTTCAACAAAAACTGTCAAAAGGGAACTTCATACTGCGAACATTTATGGCAAGTGGCAATTCGTAAACCCTTGGTGACAGCAACTAATGCCAATGGTGCAGAGATCACAAAACTGGTCCCCACAGCAGTGGCAACAGGTAATATGGTCAGATGAATTGTCATTCACCGTATTTCAGACGACAGGACGCGTTTATGTTGTATTCCCTGGAGAGCGACCGCTTTTTCAAGATGACAACGCCCCTATCCACACTGCTAGGTGTGTTCAAGAATGGTTCGAAGAGCGTGACGATGAAGTTGAACATCTTGCCTGGCCCCCTCAGTCTCCGGACTTGAATATTGAACATTTATGGGAATATTTGGAGTCCAAACTTCTTTCCCGATTTCCACCTCAATCCAGACTTTATAAATTAGAGACCGTTCTTCAGGAGGAATGGCTTAATATTCCTTTAAATATTGTCCATGACCTTTATGCATCTATCCCACGTCACATTAAATCTGTACTTCAGTCAAAGGGTGGTCCAACCCCCTATTAATAAAGATTTTCCATTATTTCACAGGTGTTCGTATTATTTTGTCCTCCACCTGTATATATATATATTGTATACATTATATATATTGTATATATTTTTATACTGTTAGTAAAAATAATATTTCTTTAGCTTCCTAAATCCTTTGAAATCGATATTGCTTCAACTCTCCCACAACCTCAGCTAAATTACAGACCACTTCCTCAAAGACATTTTGATTGCTTTCCAGTCAAGAAAAAAGGTATTTTAATTTTTTTATATTCAAATAAATTTCTAACAAAATAAAATTTCATGTAATAAGTAAACATGTATTTCTAAATATTTTACAAGTTTTCAAATGAAGTATTGAATTTCTCAAACTAATGAAATAACACAGTTTTGTAAATTTAAAAAAAATACATATTTTAATTTTTCAGCTCTTTCTAATGAGGATGCTATAAAGTTTACATCATCAAAAAAAGAAAAGACTGCTGTCTATTCAGGAAGGAAAAACTTCTTAACAGGTAAGAGAGAGAGAGAGAGGAAATAAAAAAAAAATTTTAAATTATTTATTGTATGAAGGGATATGTGCTGATACATCTAAAATAATAATTCAGCTTTGTATATCAGTTTCAAGAAATAAGAGGCTTTAAAAAGTGTGGAAAGCATCAGCTCTTTGTTACCATAAGCCATAACATAGATAGCTTATTTTTAGAATTATAAAATATCTCTCCATCATCTCATCAATAAACACATTGTTCAAGACAAAAAATATTACTGTATGCTGTATATTGAAAAAGTTTGTCTTTGATTTAATTACTTGTGAGCAATTCTTCTGGTTATTGACAAACTTCATAAAACAAATATGAACTCACTAACGAACTGAACATTTCTAAAAGGATGCTTGCTTACAAACTTTTTATGAATTTTCCAAAAAAAGAAATGATTATCTTTCCCTTAAAATACATTTTCAAAACAAATTTTCTTTTGTCTTTCATAATTGAAATCTGAGTCATATTATATCATGTGAAATCAGAATGGTCTCTGAAACATGAAAAACATTTACCCATTTTTATCTTTGAAAGAAGCTTTTTTTTTTAAAGAAGCTTTTGTAAAAGGCTAATGCTATTAACATGCAGAATCGTTGATTTTCAGAAAATTCCTTTTGAGTGTATATTAGAAAAAAATTAATATTTTTTAGTTTTAGGGAAATCATATTTATACAAATTTTGGTCTGCTTTAATTCAAGCTGATAATCGGATTTTGAAATGGACTATTAAGTTGAGCATCTGCTAAGTTAACTTGAGCACTTCAACTATCATATTTTATTCAAAACATTGAAGTTTGAAAAATTAATGTACTTATGATTTCGAAGTTACTTGTGGACATTTATAGTTACATATTAAGCAAAATATATTTGATATCTTCTTCCCAAAGTCCCTTTCTGAAAACTTTGAGCATTTGGCGAGTCTCATGCTTTCAAGTAAGGTGGTACATAAGCAATAAACAAACCATATTGTAAGCAAATACCTACTAAAGTCTGGTGGTAGATTATTTAAAACACTAATTGTCAACTTGTATTGCCACAGCAATACGTACAAATTTATGACCCACTATCTGAAAGATAATACTGATATCCTAAAAGTTCAACACTAAAAGCAAAACAAATATTGAAATTTTCACTTTTATTCCAAGTCATATTTTATTTTAAACAAAATTTTATGAATACTATAATTTGATACCATATACGTATCAAAATTTGAATAACTATTTTGTAATAAAAAAAAATTACAACTTTTAACCCTCTGGATAAAGAGACGGCCAAAATTTTTGCATTCTCTGGTTACAGAGGGGTTTGGAATCTTTCAGATCTCAAACGGCTGAAGTCCATTAAGATTTCCATGCTCTCATTTCTGTCCCACAAAGAGAGCAGCGCGTGAATAGCCTCCATTCCGTAGACAGGAATGTCGGAGTTCTCGATGGGGAGCTTCAAGCACTTAGAATGTGTGAAAGGTTGATGATCTATCCCCTTAAAAACTTTGCCGAAGACACCTTTGAGTGTAAATTATCATACATATTGAAGATTCCACCGTCCTTTCAGAGTTTACCCTGACGTAGCTATACCTTCTAGACATAATCAGACCCACAGTAGAAACTGCAACATGTGATGATAAAGGTACTAAACACATTACCTCTCTTTCTGGGTTAATGTTGAATTAATATCAGCTTGATCCATCCGGTCTCTTCACCTCTCCATTCTCGTCTTATTCCAGAATCCGAAAATAAAATGGGTCTGTTGAGACAGCCCTCAGATCTGTGTATGGAGGATGTTATCCCCCCTTTTAATTGACCACTGGCATCGATCACCATTTACAAGCTGTCAGTGTCTGACCTCCTCGAGGGTTCCTCCTTTTGTTCGATCCTGTCGATTGGTGATATCTATCTTGCGCCAAATGATACGCCACACAATACTATGAAAGGAAAACGTTAGTCGTAAATGCCACTCAAGTTCTATCACTCAAGTTAGGTAAGAGGGGTCGGACATACAGATGGCCCTGCTTCCCTTAAACTTCGCCGCTTCGTTTAACTGATAGTCTTTTCCCTTGGGAAAATTTCCAGAACTTGCTGATAGTACACCCCAGGCAACGTGAAGTATCCTTTTAAAATTGAAACGGTACGTTTTTGAATCCATTCTTGTGGTGGAACGTAGCCCGCATTTCGAAATTGAATTTGTGCGAACCCTGTAGTTTTTTTTAGAGAAAATGAATTTTTTAATTGCGCACCAAAAATTTTTCTTCTTTAAATAGAATTTAAAAACTTAACACATCACCTTTTCAGGGTTTTAGGAGCCCTGGATTTGGGATTAATCAGAGTATGCTGATTTTACTTAGCTTGATTTGAATCATGATCTAAAATAATTTTTAAAAATTTATTGATTTAAATTAAAATTTTAAATTTTATTTTCCTTTCTGTTTTAAGTTTAATAATGATAATGAATAACAAGAACAAGATTAATGCTATTTTATTCAAATACTGAAAGAACTTGGTTTGCCCCCAAAATTATACCGAAAATGATCCTCCCTTAAAAGACACTAAATAATGGTATTTGTTGAGTTGGATCATACCAGACAAGTATGTTGAATTTTGACCAACAGGTGTCACTCACAAGCCTGTTAATGAGTGTGGGTTTTAAGCATTCTATGTCGTTATAATGTGGCTAATTTCACCACATGAATGAAGATTCTCGAAATATAATCACTCGAGTATTGAAATTGCTACAACCATCATTTTTATTACGATATTCTAGTTATAATTTAGTATTGTTTGTTCGTGAAAAAATAGAAAGATATTTATGCTGCAAAAAGCTTTTTTAACATTTTCATTTTGTAGAATTTTGGTGTATTTTAATATATATTTAATTTTTATTGGTAAAGTTTATGCATTGATTCCTAGGAATTCTTTACACTGTATTTTTTCTTTACACGATATTTATAGAATTGAAATGCACAAGTTAATTTGCCCATATCATAATAGAGTATTTTGATAAAATAGGTTATGGATTGAAGTGGAAAGCTATTTTAATGATTATGATGACTGCAATGATGAATGTTTTATTGTAAGCTCAAAATTCCACTGAATTGGCATGTTTATGGTAGATGCTGTTAAACTTGTTCAACGCTGCTCCTAATGTATATTTTTGTGTCCTTGGAATGTATCTGAATACTTGTCTCAATGATCAGAGAAAGTTTTGAAAAAGAATCGTTTGATTCCAATTTATGTATTTTAAGTCTTGTCTAATTTTTTACTTTGTTTACTTACTCAACATTTTTTCACAAATAAGTACTTTTTGAAAGCTAAATAGTAATGAGAAATTTTGAAGAAACTTGATGCAGTTTAAAAAAAGAAATTTGAGAACAAATTTTTAAAACACAAACTCTTATATGACAAATATATAATACAAAAATATTTCTGAAATTTGTCTGATTTTTGAATAGTTTTGAGCAAATGTGTTATGTCTCCGGTTAAAGGTTAAAATCAAAGTAAATGTTATTTAAACTCTGCACAAGAACTAGATTAAAAAAACATTGTTCTGTTTACTTTTAGGTGATTAACTTTGCAATTCCCGTAATTTTAATCTTTCAGAAAACATTTATGTTTTAGGAAATGTTAATCAATATTTAACATAAAACTGAACTACATAGAAGCTACATTGACTTGTGTATCTCATATCCAAACATTTGAACTTGTACGGGCAAGGGATTAGTTAAAATCCAATTTATATTTAAAAATTTGATTTAAATCAAATAAATCTGATTCTTTTTATTTAAAAAAAATCATGATTTTTTATACCCTGGTTTTTATGTAAAGTTGAATCTGTATCTGCTTCATTCAAAGTTATGATTTATGCCTTCAATTTTTTTTCCAGCTGTTCCAACACTCCAGGAGAGCGCTACTCGGGTTCTTATTGAAAATATTGATGGTAAGATAATTAAATTCTTGAGAGAAACAGCATATTTTTGCAACGTAACACTAGAAAGCGGAGGTAATTTAACCTAGATAGATGAGGCCAGTGTGGCCCCTCAAGAGCACAAGATCAAATAAGGAAGTTTATTTTTGGTAACAGTTAATGAGTTATTCAAATTGAAAATTTATCTCACACTAACCTGTTTTATTAAACTCCAAGCGGCATACCTGAGCATAGCTTTGAAAATTCAGTTTGTATATGGCATCGCAATGACATTTGAATATGGCATGATTTGAATACTTATTCATGGATGAAAGGCTGAGAGCTAATTTTAGAGCTCCTTCATTATTACATTTAGAACTGTTTCTTATCATGTCTTTACTGAAACAGACGAGTTCATTTTCAGAATTTCTACTTTAACTATTTCCTGAATCTGTTTCATCCAATCTTTGCAATTTTCAGACTTTTTTAGCTTATGTTTATTTGGAATAGAAAACATCAAACTTTTTATTTTATTTCATCATGGAAGGTCAGCAATATCTTTGATATTAAATCAACAGGAATTGACTGCAAGTTAATTAATCAGTTTAGGATTTGGGTATACCAGTATAATTTTATTTAACTCACATGAACAAATCTTACTCAAGAATACTAGACATGTAGTTACATATAATCTACTTGTCAGCATAAATAAATATTAATTTTTAAATGTTCATTGTTTACTCTGGTAGACTAAAAAGGATGTCAGAAAAATCTGATATTCATGGTATCACTGCTACAAAACATTGAACCTATTCAATTTTTTTAGAAATATGCTACATAAATTTGTTAATTTTTTTTAAAGTAATTTTGGCAAAACAAACAACTCCATTCCGAGAATTTGGTAACATGCATTTAGAATTGTGAATACAGTTATAGTATATCACATTTAAACGTGATGTATAGGGATTCTTCATTTAATTAATAATACACATATTTGTATTATTGTTGACTATTAGTACTATACAAAATATGACAAAGTAATTCAAATTGAACTTGAAAATATAAATAACTATTTTATAGTTAATAAGGGTATCAATATGGTTTTATTTACAAACCAATTGATTTACTTAAAAACTGTGATAATCAATGACACATTAGTGAAAATCTTATACCATATGTTGATTTTCAGTATTGTTATATATTCATTTTCTTTAGCAATTAAATCTAAAATTATTTTTCTAGCCATTGAATACTTGGGTGGTTTGCCTTATTACCTTCTGAAACCAGTGCTTGAAAGATGTACACCTCATCAACTTGAAAATATTGAAGACTACAATCCGGTAAGGGTATTTTTTAAATAGCCATTGATTTTTTACCTTGAAGAAAACTTCAATAAGATTTTCGGAAAAAATAAAAATAGACTTTTAAAGCTAAAACCTAAGATCAATGCCATAAATCAAGAAACTTGACCAATATGGTTTGAATTATTTGACAGATATTTACTCTAAATTTTAATTCACTTTGCTTGACTGGAGTGAAGTCACTGCTTACAAGTCTTGGAGAGAGATGCATCGAGTTGGGAAGAACAGACTATTTATTAGTTACCTCAGATCTGTGCCACATAATTTTACAATTAAAAAACTATTGCCAATTAAGGTTACATAAATACCTATTCCCAACACTCGGATAAACTGTAAACATTAAATACAATCTTTAGTGTTTTAGTTAATGATAGTGATACTTTTAGTATTTTAAGGGTAATAGTCTTTATCTGATTATCCCTTTTCAATGCATGTTTGCTAGAAGTTCCTTTCTCATCTTTAGATTGTGCTGAGAGCTGCTATGCCCATTGGATAAATGCAATCAAAATTTAAGAATAAAGGTTTCACTAAGCATTTCGACCTATAAACACAATCAAATCTACATTATCAGTTTATCTGAACATGTTTATTACTATGTTACCTTATATAGCCTCTGCAATACTATGCACATGACTGGGGAGCACTTTTTCAGCTGCCCCTCCCTGCTTGACATTCGATCTTGTGATGACTTTGAAGCTCTTGACTTTTCTGGGGCCACCTCTGCTGTATTGGACTGCAAGACGTCTCATGTCTGAGAAGACGATGGCAGGCGTAATTTAAAAAAAAAAACTTATAATACTAAAGTAAAATCTCAACTTCATGTTTAAATATATTCTTGTTTCTATTATAAAAGTTCATAAGAAGACACTTGACATCAACTTTTGTCACTTATGATTCCTAGTCAAGTACATGTGATTCTGTGCTGAAATCGTAACAAAAAAAGGAATTTTGAATAAATTCCTGTTGTGTATTTTAATCGATAATTTTACTAAGAATTGAATAGCGTTTTCCAATACTGGAATTGGAATATTTGTTGGAATCACATCTATATTTAATGCTTTATCAACTTTAGGATAGTTGCACTTTTTCTTGCTAAATGTTTTTAAAATGGTTTATTTCCCTCTCATCTTCTCCCAACATCAGAGGTTTAGCATGCCAAATTAGGAGACAACTGCTTTTCAGTGATAGAAACAGTTGTACACCATGCCATTACAAAATCAAAGGCTTAAATAATGTCCCAGCCAAATGGTATTACTCTTTAAAAAGTTTTCGAAGTAGACATGTAGTATTTCTTCCAGGACAAATAAGTAACTGCATGATATTGCTAATGAATATATAAAATTTAGCATGAATAAAAAACGGTATTCTAATGATGTCCAAATTGATGTAATGCTTCAACTTCATGTTGATTATTAGCTTTGTCAGGATGATAAAAAAAGCTAGTCTGAATATTTTCTGAAGATTTTTTTAATATTTTGTTTTACTTATTAAACTACAAGAACTGTTCAAAAATTGTGATTAATCTAGCTACAGCTCAGAAGGAGAAACCAGAGTTGTTTCATTCCAATTTGAGAGCCTTTTTCTCCTGATGCTAACAGATTTCAAATTTTTCTAACTCACTGTAAAGACTCATTGAGGACTGCGTAGTTACAAACCCAAGTTTATAGGTCATGTTCATGTCAGTAAAAAAAATTTCATAGTTTTCACTGATCAGTTTTATTTCTCATGCCCATGGTCTGTGTACACAGATGTCTGTTAATTTGTTGAAAGAAGTCTTGATATAAACCCATTTGACATGTATATTTAATCCTGTGCCATCTATTAGCAAATGAAATGCACAATTTCACGAGCTCATGCAATATGATAAATTTACTATGGTGTTGAGAGCTGCCCCAAACATATTAGGTCACCATTTCTTGATTTCCTACCTTCCTTAAGTCTAAGCATTCATAACACTGTATTGCTCATGCAGTTACCAAAACTGATACTTTTATTTCATCAATGTAGGTAGACGTTTTTGTTAGTTTGAAGCAAAATTTGATATTGCTCCACTTACATTTTTCATTTGTCTGAAAAGCTTGATAAAAAAATATCTCAATATGATATAGTTGATTTATCTGTTTACCATTTGCTTGCTTTTCAAAAATTATGTAATTAATTATTTTACTTTACGCTCAGAATCTCTTGGAAGACACTCATGAGCTGTGGGAAATTCACTGCAAAAAAGATTTCCGTACTCTTAAACCACAAGAAAATGAAACTTGGCGAGACTTGTACTTGGTATGCATTCTATCTGGCAATTTCTTGATATGTTTCTTAAATCCTTGTTTTGTACATTTTAGTCATATTATCAAGCTAAAATTTTACGGCATTTCTCATAAATATTAAGATTTCCATTAACTTAATCATACACAAACCTATTTACAATGTGCTAATACATTTATAGATTTCTGATTATTGTTTACTTTTTGTACCATTTTACAGGGTGGTCATAAAGTAACTTCACTTATATATATGAGCCCGTAGCAACTGCAATTTTAAATTAATCGAGTAAAACTGTAGATTTAGAGATTTCAGGGTACGCATACTTGCCAACTTTGAAATTTGTACATCAGTAAAACTTTTGTGCGAACACACCTTGTCATAAAACACAACACCAATAAATGAATTAATGTGTATTAAAAATATCCATATCACAATAACTAGCATTATTTGTATTTAAAAAAGCATAAGTAAAAGTTCACATTTTTATCAACTGCAGAAACCTCGCAAAGCTTTAGTGTTTCAATACCAAACTGAGCACATCCACTGTAAAAAACATTCACTTTATGAATACCTACACATTGCATCCATAACTGTATGCTACATACCATTTAAACTTGTGTCAGGATAACATCATTGGTGATCATAAAGCTTATTTACAAGTAGATGAAAGAGAAGAAAAAAAATCAATGTTTTATTTACAGTTGTTTTATTTAATGTTTTATCCAGAAGAGGGGGGGGGGGTTGCAGAAAAATTCAATGAAGCTGTAATAGCTTTTTTGGTCTTCAAGAATGCTGCACTGAATATCTGCTCAAAATAAGGTTTGGGATTTTTATGGATTTAGTGGATGGTTGCAGGGAAGGGAATATTTCGATTGCTTGATCCAAATATTAAAAATTCGTGAAAGGGCAGACCCATCTGTAAATCAGTAAAAGTAAGTGGAATTCCGTTAAAGTAGCCAAGTATGGGTATAAATAATAAGAATGAAGCTGTCACTGAAAGAGTTAAGAAATTTCGAATTGTAACATCCATTATTTTATATCACACTAGCCACTGCGTGGCTAGCCCGGCATTGCCCATGCCCGTGGTCGTAAACCAACACCACAGGCAACGCCGTGATGTAAGGTAGCAGTCTGGTGTAAAATTTTCCACAGATTTCAAATCCGGTGAAGATATATTCAATTTAAAAATTATTTATTTAAAGAAAATCATATTTTTAGGTATCAATCTATAAAGTAAAATTTTCTGCAGATTTCAAATCCGTTAAAATTTTCAATCTTCTTTAGCGATTCCGATTTTACGAAAAAAAGCTTAACAATCCCAGTCATGGTTTTTTTTACTTCTTGCTCTCATTCGCGGAAATGGGACAGTAAATGTAACCTTTTTTTTTAACGCGAATGGCACGAAATGCAATTTGTTTGTTTTGGGAAAGGGAAAGTTACCGTGACATCACAATCTCGTGCGAAAATATAAGATATATTCGAAGTTATTCATATAAAAAAATCATATTTTTAGGTATGGATCTAATTTGTAATTTTCCGCAGATTTCAAATCCGCTGAAATTTTTTCTCTATCTTTAACGGTCCGGGAGAAAGAACTAATTGACTCCAGTTAAGAGATTGTTTGTTTTTATCGTTTGGCTGAAAAATTATTCCTCCAATCAAAATGGAAATGAAAACAATAAATTAAGAATGGTGTAAAATTTTCTGCAGATTTCAAATCCATTGAAGTTATATTCGATTTAAAAATTATTTATTTAAAGAAAATCATATTTTTAGGTATCAATCTAAAGTAAAATTTTCGGCAGATTTCAAATCCGTTGAAATTTTTAATCAATCTTTAGCAATTCCGTTTTACGACAAAAAACTTGATCCCAGTCAATATGTTTTTTATTTTAATGTTTTTTATTTCTTGCTTTCATTGAAAATGAGAATGGAAGCAAAAATGGAATAGGACTGGAAATGTAATCTGTTTCTTTTTTTTTTTAACGCGAAGGGCTGCTCTAACGTGCAAAATCAAAGCGGAAACAAAAAATAATTTTCTGAGCTTCTCCGAAGCAATGAAAAAAACTTGGCATAGATCCAAGGTCAGGTTGGGAGAAAAGTCAAGATTGGGGCTGTTCTTTCATCCGAAGAAGAACCACGTAGAGAATAAAACTATTAAATTCATTTAAAAATCTTCTATAATTAATTTTAAATTTCGCAGCGACCCAAAAAATGCAAAACATTTGGACTAGCTGTGTCCCAAATCTCATTGCTGTAAGTGCCATAGAATCGTCAGGATTTTTCGGCAAGAAACAGACAGATAAACACTTCCTTTTATGCTAGTAGAGATGATCCGCTCAGTGAAAAACTGAAAATGGTGTCTCAATGTTACATCTCTAAAAACGATTACAGCAGCAAAATCAGAGATGAGAGTGATCAACAAAGGATGAAGGAAAGGCAACAAGAAATCATAACATTTTACCTTCATTACAAGTTCATTAATTCATCTTTAACAATCGTGTATAAAAAGTGTTTTGATATTTCTTTGCAGTCAACTATTAATTCATTGCTTTTAGCACATTTACAAAAGTGTTCCATTTCTCATTAGGCATTCAATGCTTTTGCATTTGAATTTGTAGAGGATGATATTCCCTATTAAATTATGTATCTGAATTTCCTATATGAATAATGCTCGAAATAAAGGGATTGGTTCGTTTTTCCTTGCAATTGTACATTAATTTCTGTTCTCCCAGAATTCTAAGAATTTAGTATAGGGTATGTATGTATGTACCAGTTCACTTTATTTTTTGTTGACATTAAAAATAACTGCTTAGCTTTGTCCAGCTGTACCTGTTCAGTTCATTAAGTCACTAGCCACTACGTGGCCAGCACGGCGTTGCCGATGACGGTTCTTTTCATGGGGTCAGGTGTGACCACTGTTCGCTAATCCCCAGTGATTGCTACCAATTCCCATTGCCCCATGGGCAAGGCCGTGATGACCTTGTCATTGTCAAATGCGGCCAAATTTAAACTGTGAAGAGAGGCATGATATCACAATCTCTTGCAAAAATATAAATATTCAATTGAAAAATTATTTATTAAAAGAAAATCAAATGTATAAGGTATCAATCTAATGTAAAATTCTCCTTGCTTGTGACAACTCTTTTCATGGAATCAAAATCGCAAAAACGATTCCAAAGGACGGACATAAAAGTCGTTACGTCATTGTCTAATGCGCCCATATTCATATTGCAAAAATAAAAAACTTACAATTGAAAAAGTATTTATATAAAGAAAATCAAATGTAAGGTATCTGGTGTAAAATTATCCAGATTTCAAATTCGTTGAAATTTTCAATCTATCTTTAATGATCCCAATTGTATAAAAAAGAACTAAACAATGCTAGTCGAAATTTTTTTTTATTTGTTTTGCTTCTCTTTGTTTGAATTGTTTGATCTCAGGAAAAGGAATCTGATTTCTCCATAGCAAAGGTCAAATTCGCATGGAAAAAAATATAAAAGTTACAATTTAAAAACTCTTTATTAAAAGAAAATCATATTTTTAGGTAGCGATATAATGTGAAATTTTCCGCAGATTTCAAATCCGTTGAAATTTATACTCTATCTTTAAGGATATAGGAGATAGAAAAGAGAAGTACATAACTCCTGTTGAAACTTTATTTGTTTTTTTTTTTAGTCTGCTGACAAATCGTTCCTGCACAAAATCAAACGGAAGCGGAAAAAATAAATGTAGAATCTGCCATATCTTTATGTTGTTGCCATTCCAAAGAAAACAATAATAATTAAATTAATTTTTAAATGTTTTAAATTAAATTTAAAAATTCAGGCTTCGTACAAAAGTTGCAAAAAATTCGGACTATTGTAAAATTCCATTATTGTAAGTGCCATAGAATCGTCAGGACTGTCCACACAGGCAGGCAGACAAACACTTGCTTTTATAATAGTACATACATAGTGGATATGAAAATGTAATAAATTTAAAATTACAATACATAGTATAAATTATAAATGTTTAAGAAAGAAAAATATCTTGATTGATAATTTATTTCACAATTTATTGCCAATTTGAATTTTATTTTTAATGCATCCATTTTTCATAGCGTGCTTTTGAAGAACGGGAAAAAAGATTAAAGGCCATAACGAAAAATATATCGGCTGCTATGACAAAGAAGTCTAGTACAGGTTAGTATTTTTTCTTTTGATTTAAAAGAAACTTGTCTGTTAATATGCAGCAAAAGTTCATGATAACAAAAATCTCTATTTTACTCTATACTTCTACCAGTCTGTTCTTTCCTTTTGGGTTTGATCCTGGAACGTCACCAATAGCCTAATGTGTTGCTCCAGTGCAATGCTAATTAAAATACCTACCTACCAGTCTGTTAACAAAAAATTTTACTTTGAAACAAAACTCACAGTACTTCCAAGGTTCAATTGATAGTACTGTATTAAAAATAAGCAAATTGCAAAAGGAGTTTAAAACATTAATTAACAAACCACTCCAATATTCATGGAATGGTTTGTAAATTATTCATGGTACTGCCTTGGTATGAAGACTTGTATGGTATTGTCATAGAAAAACATTATAGGCTTAAAAGAAAGTAATTTTAAAAATTAACGAAAATAATTTTAAAAATAGAAAATCCACACAACTGAATACCCTTTTAAAAGAATTTTTACATTTTTAAACTCCTTCCTAACTAAATTTTTTAACAACTTCTACAAATTTATTGACACAATCTTTTCAGATACCTTCTGATGCGACTACACTGAAGGGCTAAAATGAAAATTACTTTATTTCAGTTACTTTTTCTGGTAAAAGTTTTTAGCTTCTAAGATACAGAATGTATATATATATATATTTATTTTGTTTTGCGGATCTCACTTAAACTTAGTAAAAAAGTGAATCAGTTAGACTAAATTAGCTTTATTTATGAAGGATAAGACTGATACAGATACTAATTGAAAGAAAAAACAATTTGAATCTAATTTAGCTGTTGCCACATAACAAACAAAAATATTTTATTGCTTTCAACATCCCTTCTGAATAAAATATTAGTTCAGATTTTTAAACATTCTTAAATCGATTCTTGGCAAAAGGCTGTGTTAGAATGTCTGCAACTTGATTCTCCATTTTAATGTACCTGAAATTGTAGTGGTCATGCTGAGGTGTCCATCGGGTGTAAAATTTTCCGCGTATTTCAAATCAGTTGAAATTTCTACTATATTTAATGATTGCAAAGATAGAAACTTGGATTAAAGAATGAGAAATAAATAAATGCCTGTCAAAATTTTTTTATTTGTTTCGTCAGAGTATATTTGGATTAGCAGTCAGTGACATCATTGATAACTTGTGTGCCCAAGAGATACGCAAATAAAGCACAATGAGGGAAAAACTAATAAATTAATTTTTAGATGTTCTAGATTAAATTTTATTACCGTAAGTCCTACAGATTTGTCTGGACACCGCACACACGCTGACATTTTGTTTTACAATAGTTGAGATATGATGCCCGCATTCTTGGAATTCTTCCTAGTTCTTTTTCCATTTCAAAGTTATTAATTCTCCTCTTCATGTCGTTTATGTCTTCATTTGAACTAACTGTCAACTAATCATTTATCAACTAAACAATTATCATATTTTGGCATTCAAATATGTTTTCTGTTTAACTTCAGTGAACTTTTTCCCATATCATGGTGATTTTTTCAGCCCATGCAATCTATACATCTCTATAAAAAAAGTTGTTTTCCCTGGTTAGCTATTTTGCTACTCGATAATATAATTATAAATTATCCATCTTCACATCTTGCTGAAAACCTCGTGCAACCAAACATGCCTTGTATTTTACCATTACAGCTGTTACTTTTTTTTTTGAAAACCAACTTGCTAATTATGGTATGGTATTTTTTTTTCATTTCTATTTCTAAATCTATCTACATTTTCGTGGTGAGACCATAAGTACTTTTGTCATGATCATCTAATCTGAATTTATCTCCAGCAAACTTCAATAAACCTACAATGCTCTCTAATTTTGTAACAAAGAGCAATTGGGTTTATTTTCATCCAATTTATAATTGAAAGATTGTTAAAATAAATAAATACTGATTTGTGATATCCTCATAAATGGCTCATATGAAGCTCATATTTTTGTTGTGGAAAGCTATAATTAAACCTCAGATATATTTTGAATGGGAAAACTTGAACTGAATCTTGGACCGAATGTTTCGATTTTAGAACTGGAACTAATGATTGTTTTCTGTATATCTGTTTTTCATGTAATGTATCCTTTAAAGAAATGAATATGCTGTCTTATTCTAAGTATTTGTTTCTATTGTCGTTTTTGTTCCGATTTAACATTTTTGCTGGTTTCACATCCCCAAAACATGCAATATTGGTACTCATTCAATCTAGTCACAAGTACCTCCTGGGCTTTTATATTACTAGAAAATTCCATTTATTGACTTCCAGTTCCACATTTAGTGGACTCTACTAAAGCAATCATACAGAAATTTTGACTTAGCAAAATCTTCACTTGAAATTTCCACAATTCTCAATTTTGTTTTCTTCAGTCTCAATACTTGTTCAGCCATTTGAATATTTTTGTTTTCAAATTAATACACTAACCTCATATTTTCTTAAATAATTACCCTTACATAAATTATAAGTTCTTAGTCAAATTTGCGAATGTTTAAGTTAAATAGAATAAACTTGATGTTTAAGGTGAGAAACCTAATGAAAAAATTTAAACTTCCTAATCTTCATTAACTATCTTGTTTCGTTCCACTATTTTATTTTGTAATTTGTTTTTGGATCTTGCTCCATGAACCCAACCAACCAATACTTGTTTTTACTGATCGGAATTTACTATTTTTGATAGCGAAAGCTAGAACAGGGTGGCAACAAAATCGTCGAAAAAAAGTTCCCTGATGGTGTCAAAACATTTCCCTGATTTTACAGTTCCCATAAAAAAAATGTTGTGATCCGTAATTGGTATCGATATACAGTATCCACACGACTATATTTTTAAATATTTAGGATCAGATGGGGTAAAAGAATCATTCTCCCAAAATATTTTGTATCTTTTCTCTTCTGATATTTAATTATTGTAACGGTTGGAACCCTTAATGGAACTCTTAAAATAGCAATTGAAAATACTGGAGAAAAAATACAAAATATTTTGACTGAACTTTTTACACCTGACCCTACATAATCCTACTATACATCAAATGCAAATAAACATAAAAAATTGGTACAGCTTCAGTCTACGTTTATAGCGGTGTCAACGGGCTTGGCGGGTTTTTTTTTCGGCGCACTTCTAGTCACAAGTTATTAGCAGGTTTGTTAAGGCAAGGCAACCCATCTGTATTGCGGTTTTTATGGCAACTTCGGCAAGCGGAAATATTAAATATTTTCATTTCGAATATTCAAGAAGTTCTTTCAAGATCCGTTAAACTCGTTTCATTTGAAATAATTCCTTCCTTGGCGACTTTAGAAGTGCGCCAAGACCGTTTCCACCGCTATAAACGTAGACTGAAGCTTTACCAGAAAATTCTACAAAAATTGCAAACAAAAAATCTTAATTTAATGCACTAAAAAAACATCATTAGTTACACAAATTTCAAATTGTATGCCACAAGTTATATCGCCGGCCTCACGCCGACGACCGCTCCGGCGGTTTTCGAGCCAGTGTTCTTTATTCAAATTACAATTTCGGCGAATACGATTTATTCGATTCTCAAAAGTACTTGTAATCGCGCATCTCATAAGTAGGACAAACGATAACAGTTGCCGTTTTTATCAAAAATTTAAACGTTTCCTGATTTTTTGTTAATTTTGGAAGTTTTTCCTGAGATTTCCAGAATTAAAAAGTTCCCTGAGAACCCTGATTTCCCGGTTCCGTTACCACCCTGTGGAAGTTAAAATCTTCATTTGGGCATTGTAAAAATTTATACATTCATAAAACTAATTTGTTTTCTTCATGAAAATGTTTTTTTTACTATAAATCTTTAAACTATTTTCAGATCGTTTAGTCAAATTAACATACGTTAACTCATATGTAAAACCGCCTCGTGATGTTGCTCGTAAACAAGAGAGGAATGGTACAGGTCTGCCTGTAAATCACACTATGAAAGCTGGGCCACCTTCAAAAGCTTCACCTCGTCCCACTGCTCCTGCTATAAATGCTGCTGCCACTAGTAATGCAAAATCTGACTATGTACCTAAAAATGCAAGTAAGTAAAGCTTGAACCAATATTCTGAATTAAATTTGTGTGCAATTCTTTTCATAAAAGTTAGTTAAAATCTGCCATTTATTATACTATTTTAGTCAGCCTACCTAGAACAATCATATTTTCAAGAGGAATGTGGGAGCCTATCAATACATTAATTACTTCAAACTAAATTCAAACATTCTCAAATTGAATTAACAATGGATTCAGAGTGCTTTTTTACAAAAACTTAAGGTACTGAATATCGATTTTAAGCTACACATAGACACTATGGGGCCCCAAGGCTTTCCCAAAAACAGTTTCTTTTTCTATAATTTTTCTTGTAAAATATTAAAAATGCACAGAATAATGTAAAATTAGTTTTGAAATTAATTCATGTGTTAAATTAATAATACACTAGAAAATCATAGCATCAAGAAAGTTTGTTTCAACTGACATAACCATATCTTATTCATATCGTATCAACACTTCAAAAGTGTCCAAAATAAAAAGTGCATCTTTAAGAACAAGATTTGAGTATTTAATGTTATTTAGTTAGTATGAATATCTTTTGGCGATCACAGCGCCATTTTAAAATGATTTTGTGCTGTCATCAACTGAGATATTCCTTTCTCTGCTTATGTAATCCTTTACTTTGAAATTTATCCAGTGACTAAATAAAGATATAAAGACTTAGAGTGAAACTTAAAAATTGTCATATCTTTTGGTATAGACATAGTATCTTTCTAATTTTGGCACCCATCCTAAATGCGAAATCCTGGCTATGCTACTGTACAGTACACTGCTAGTGCACATTCCATCATACATTTGCTTAAAGTGAAAATTTAAAAAGGTAATCTTAAATGCAATCATATACACTGGATGCCTCTCTTCCAAACAAATAATTAGCCCATTGTGTTGCTCTAATACGACATTAATTAAAAATTACTAAAAATAATAATTATTCCATGCAGCAAAATAATCAAGCTTGTACAATAAACTCTATTTCAGTATGATGCTGAATCTTGTCTTTCAAGGCTACCTGGTATTTAAGAGGGAAAAAAATGTTAAAATCTGTACATATGAAATTATGTAGAATATTTCAAACACTAGTTCCAATATGTTGCTTGACAAAAATATATATATATATGCATCTCTTTCAGAACCTAAAGTTGCACCCTTAATGGCAAAGACTTTGAAAAGTATGAAACAGTGCTTTCGAAGATAGTACAAAGACTGTTATGTCCTAATTAAGCCATTGTTCTGCTGGTGAAGAGTGTTCTCTCTAAATTGGCAGATGTGTAAAAATGTAAAGTATCATATTTTTATTATTTAAAAAGTATTTTGTGTTTGACAATTAAATATAAAATCAGTCAACTTCTCAAGCATTACTGTGATATTGAAACTAATGTATTTGAAGAATTTTTCTGACTTTCAATTTTAACCTTATTAATCTTGCCTTATAAATAAATTCATGTATTTGAGGCATACTTGGAAATTACTATGCAGATGATTTATTTTGAAAACCTATACTATGCAAATATGGTGTTTGTAGACTTGTTAATTTTGGTTATTTAAATGCTTAGTAATGAATTCTAAGCTAGACTGGCCCTTGTTTATTTTGACTTTTTTAGTTTTATCTTATAAACTTCATTTACTTTATTCTAAGAGATACTGCTTTTTTAAGTGAAAGTATCTTATTTCTGTATTAAGTAACAAGTATGTAAGCGACAAGTAGTGATTCCTTTTTCACATTCGTATTCCAGTGCTATTTTTTGCAATTAAGATAATTCAATTAATGCCATTAAAACAACTGTTTTCAATATATAGTAAAATTTAAATATATCAATATTCGACAAATATTGTACATTCATTGAGAGTAGTACATTTTCTGTTTCATTTGAGCATTCGTGCTTTATCTTAATTTCTTGGTTAGCTTTAGCTTCTAAGTAACTTTAAGCCACCAAATTTCCAAAAGCATTAACACCAATAAAAAAAAATGTCCCCAGAAATAGTTGATGTAACAATTTGCTGTTGACTGTTTTGTGATGTCTTTATTTCTTTAAACTTGATGTTCTTATGTATTTGAAAGTTGATTTTAGTCAATGAATTTTATAGTGATCAATTTGTAGATTGACAAGAACACATAATTTATATTATTTCAAGCTTTGATTTATACAAATTATCCTCGTGATAGTCTAGCTGGGATCTAAGTTTACTTGTTTACTTATATTAAAGTATTAAGTTATGAATTGCAGTAAAAATGAGTTTTTACAAAACCAATTTAAGGTGATTTTTATTTTTGAACTATAAATGAGACTTGTAGTTTTTTGGTCTTTCTTTGTGGCTGAATTTTTCAAGTGCATTTACTGTTATCTTATAGGAAATGGTTCTTTGTATTTTACTAATATTAAATATGTTCAAGACATGCTAATTCGAATATTTTAATTGCGTGTTTTCAATAAATCATAATTTGTACAATTGACATTAAATATAACAAAAATGTTATGTGATAAGTGGTTAGAAACGTAAATTTGTTCATCAAAACAATATAAATAAAATGAATTCAAGTATTTCATGGAAATAGTTTAAATGTATTATGGTTATGTTTGTTTGGTGTTATTTATACAGCATGCACACATGCAAAGTTGAATATATTTATGATCCTGGAGGCATGTTTCACTTTATATCTTATTTGATCTTTGTTAAATTAAATATACTATGAATTCTGTTTAGTTCACTTTGAACTAAACAGAATCTTTCAAATGAACTATGCAAGCTTGTACTGTTTTTCATGTTTAAGTGATTCACTGTTAAATGGTTATGCAATGAAATATCAAATTTCTCTTATGAGCCTTTCGAAATTATGCCCATTTCTGTGTTAAAACAATTAAAATTGATAAGCCTGTATTTCACATATCCATGAAAAGAAATGTAACAGTTTAATAAGATTATGGACTTTGAAATCCATAAATAAAATTTTAATTTAGCCTCAAAACAAACATAAAGTTCTATTTATTCTTTTAAAGTACATAATCTTAAAAAAGGATTCTTAAAATAGATTCCTTTTGTGTTTGTCATGTAACAAAAAATGTGCATAGACCGTAAGTGCTTGTTTCAGATATTACCCATTTGCTCAGAACAATTATCAGTATGAAAATTAAGAGAAAAGTAAATATTTCAACAATCATTCTGTTACATTTATCTTCTGTTATTTATTCAATTGTTTTTTGCCAAATAAAATTATCTGGTATTTCAACAATGTTTCTCTAATTTTAGTTTAGAATGCTTGTAAGCACTAAACTTTAGTCCCATTAAACTTTCTTGTGTAGGCATTGATGCACAGCTTTCATTTGGTAAAGCTAAATAGCAAAAGCTGTTAGCCACACCCAGATTTCACTATCCCATAAGATATACATCTGTATTATAATAGATTTCATAACTGTTGCTAGATTTTTTTAAATGCAACAATTCCATGCATTAAGGTTCATAGGTCACCTAGAACATAATTATATCAAGAAAAGTGTAAATAAATTAGTAATGAAGAGCGTATTTTTAATTTTGAAGCAATTAAACTAAACTGATTTTAGGGAGATTTATATTTTTATTTTCCTGTGGGCATTTAATTGAATTATTTTTTACTGTGCAGTAGTTTGCCAAATTGAAAAACACTTGATGAATGAAGGAATACTGAGACAGATGTTTCATAGATTTTGAGTTGACTTGCATGTTGTTATTGATTTAAAGTTAACAAAAATTAAGTACATGCAAAAGTATAACAATTTATTTTGGTGAATAGTTGAATTGCTAAACACTTGATTAAGTTGTTAATCAGTGCCAAGTATAGGAATACATATAAATCCTTTAAATATTTAAATTTATGTAACAAAATATTTATCCAATATAAAATGTAATACATTATAAAATGAAGAAAGCTTTTGTAGGATAAGAACTTTAATAACATAATATACCTTTTAAAGATAGGTAGTCTTAACTTATGCTCAAATAACAGTTGCAAATTAAAATAAATCTTCAGATGAAAAAATAAAATAAATACAAAATCTTCTAAATAGTAAAAAATATCACTACAGTAAAAATAAGACTCAAATCAACATACAGGGTCGGAAATATATGGACCTAGTTTCAAATGTGACAACTCTTGTAATACTGTGAGATATTTTATGGGGAAACAAATAGCTCAAATCCTAACAAACTAAAATTTACGATTTGGGAAATCATTTTAGTTAGAAAATTACAATGCTCTGCCCTATTGTATTTTCAAAGCTATTACAATCTAATTTCACTTTTTGAGTGTTTTGAACTGCATTAAAATGTTTCAATAAATTCTAAGACATAGACAAGTTCTCATTTTCAGTAGCATTTGTTGAAAAAGGAAATTTATTAAATTACAATAGGATATGTGGACTGTTATCACTTGAAACCAAGTCCATAATTTATAACCACCAGCTACTTTAGATTGCAAAGAAAATATTGTTGGTATTTATAGACTAGACTAAGTGTTTATAAAATCCAAATTTGTTATAAAATCATTATGCACCCAATTAAGCAAATCAACAAAATTACAAGAAAAAGTTAATAAAACTTTGATTACAGCTGCTATGTAAACATAAATATTTGAAATTTAATTTTTATTTGAATAAAAAAGAAAACAGTATTTAGAGCAAATGCAGTAGAAATAAGATATGTGGCATTACAATCTTGATCTCTAGTTTCAGTGTTCTGCTATGGTCAAAATTTGAATAATTCCATCTGATAAATTATAGCATGCATATATAGTTGCTTTTAAGTAGGATCAAATCTTAAGAAAAAATAATACAATGAGAGAGTATTCATACAAAAACAATGATGCAAATCGCGTACCTTAAAAAAAATTAAGCATAATCCTAAAATATTTCAGTATGAAATAAATTTTACTTTAATAAAAGTAAGTAGTTATTTAAAAATCAACCCTTTGTTCAAATTAGAAATTCAAAATATGATTGAGATCAAAGTATAATGAAGCTTGCTGCATAACAAAAATATTGCAGGTTCAAATAGAACATGTTAAGTTGGATTTCTTTGAACTAATGGTGTAACTAGACTTATAAGTATTTTATATACCTTGATCAAAGTTGAGAGCATTTGGTACATGCATTAACAGATTCTTGGACATTCTAGTATTCAAAGTAACCATCTATTGAGGTACATTGATAAACCTGAACTCTGATTGTGTATATTTAACTGGAATGTTCTTTATGGAAAAATTTGAATAAGACTTCTAACTGATCACAGGACTTGTATGTGAAACTTAATTTCACAACCACATTTTAAAGTTTTGGGCCTTGGTAAGGAACATAAACTCTAAAAACATTGAATGGTGCAAAAGAAATTTTGAGATCTTAAAATGACTTCAAAACTTATACTTTTGTATTTTTAGAATTATCAGCCCAATAGTTCTGTATTGTCATTGTCTCTAAGCTGTTTAAAAAGGAGTCATTGTCTAGAGAGCTCATCTCTTCAGAACTTTCCTGCAAGTGGAAACAAATGAAGATTAAGCATGATAAAAGATACTCTAATAACAGACAAATAGTTACAAATAGAAAAATTTTATTCCTAAAATAATTCAACTATAACAGTTAGCTGTAAGGTATACAAATGAAAAACTTAACTCTGTATAAAAATTCTTAAAAAGCTATTATACAATTAGGAATACTTAAAAATCAATTTTGGATTGATTGTTGGGTTTTATGGTGCAAGTTAAAGGTAAAAATTAACGGTAGCCACGTGGCGACAGAATGCTTAAATGTGGAGACAAATGTTTTGCTAATCGCCACACTTTCTGAAAAATATTAGTTTATAAGGTGGAACCTCAAATTTTATGGAGTTTTTTTACTAAGGACCGTAATTTTTTTAAATTTTAAGATGAATGCCTGGACACATTTACAATGTGTGTATATTCTACAAAATATGTGAACGCTCGTAAGTGGCCACTTAAAAAATTTCTTAATTTTCACCTTTAGTGCAAGGTCCAATCAATTTTGGTATTAACTGCATTATATTTTCAGCAAACTATTTAGTTAATCCAACTCAACTTCAACTGGTGACAATAAAACTTTCAATTAGCATAGAAAAGAAATATTTTTAAATTGCATGTGTATGTAAAATACAAAATTACATAACTGATGGTTAGGTTTGTTGCTTATGGCCCTATTAACAATACGAGTAATTAGACTAGTATCTAGAGCTTACAGTGGATTATGAACTTCTCATAGTATAGGATTTGAAATCAGGCTCTGTTGAACCAAGAGAGAATTAACCCAATCAAATGGTAATACGTTACTTTTAGGGATTACAGCACTTGATACTATGTTAAATTAAATAAGTAATTTATACATTAAATTTAATTTGTTTTTAAAATAAACTGATATTAACTAAACATAATAGAGTAGTGTTTGAATAGAATGAAATTTAGCATGAGTGTGTGACGAATATGATAAAAAAAGAAATTATCTCAATATCAAATCTAGGACTTATTGAAGAATAACATCAGAAAAGTCAAATTATAGAGTAGTAAAGGCAATATCCCATGGCATGGAGCAGTGGCAAATTATGTAAGCATTCTGCAGCTGCTGGCCAAGATCCCTTATACTCTGCAGGTGATGCAATTTGTAGCCTAGCATGCTAAATGGAAGACATCTGGGATCTCTGGTCTAGGAAGGTTTCAACACTGCACTCTCCTGGGAGGTATGTGGATGGTAAATAGCCCCTTCGCATGAGACACGAAAGGCAAAACAGTTTGCAGGATCTGTTAATGATCACTATGTGGTCACCTACCTTGTACCACAATACAAGACTGGCTGTCATAGGTGATGGCTCCCCTTGCTATTACATTTGAGTTACAGTGGTGTGGTGCTTGACAGTAAATAGATTGGCTATAAAACATTGGCTTGACCTGGAGAGGAGCAATGCCTGAAATCCATCGAAAGGCAGCATAATGTTTAGTTGTTAATCTTGCTTCTCTGCCTCTGAGCTTAAGATCATTGCATCTGGTAGATTTGGTCAAAGCTGCTATCATTCTCATTTTATTGTCATACAGCAAATCATTACAACAGGGTTCTCATAGTCATTGAAAAGTCCTTGAATTTATTTTTCCGAACTAGGGGCCCTTGAAAATTACGGAACTTGGTAAAAAGTCCTTGATTTTTTTTGACTAGTACAAAATTGTGTAATTTCGTCTTGCATTGGAACTTGTCCACACTAGTTTCCTTCACAGCATGTGCACCATTTGAACATCATTCTAAACAAAGCTGGTGTTACACTTTGACACCACGTGATATATATCAGACTAACCACAGTAGGCATGGATGAAGGAAATTGAGTAAAAAATTGTCGTTTGTTTTTCTTTTTTAATTGATAACTTTTACATATACCTTGTTTTAGGTCGTTATAACAAATTTCAGGTCCTTGAATTTTTTTTTTTAGTTGGAAAAGTTCTTAAATGTTTTGCGGACAAAGGTGTGGGAACCATGTATAACTCTTAATGTAATGGTGCTGACAGTTGGTCCCCTTTAGTAGTGGTATGGGGCAGTTTGACAGCACAGCAATAAGTCCAACAGATCCTACAACCTTTTTCCCTTTCACGCCATGTGTCCAAGGGGCTATTTACCAATGACTGTCCGCACACACATCTCTTCTTCCAAAGCTCTTTCTTGGCCATAGATCCTCACATGTGTACAGTGAATTTTAAAATATACCTTTCAAAATTTAGTACATAAAAATAAGTCATCTATCACGTAATTTTGTTAGCATAAGAGGGTAAATAAATAAGAAAGGAAACTAATAACATGCATTACTGGGAAGCAGCTGGGTTGACATTAAGTATTTAAGGTATAAGGTAGATATTTTTAAAGTTTTTATCACCTTAAATTACACTTCATTGAGTACCTGTGTTACTTAACTATTCACTTTTAGAGAATTTTGAAACATGGAAATTTAATTTCTAAATAGTTCCATTATTCACTCAACATTGGACATGAAAATTGTTCAAGACTTACTTGAGTTAATATTTGAGGGAAAAAAATTATAATGTCAAACTTATTACAGAGTGATTCATATACTTATGTTTATACGAATTATGGAACGTGAATAAACATGCAACATAAATTAAATTAATTTTTTTCCTTTACAAACGATACTAAATTTAAAGTATGCGAATTTGGATTCTTTTTGGCTATAAATATTATGCAAAATGTTAGGTAATGTTTTCCCACAGTAACATAGTAAGACTTGAGGTCACTTTTACCTTTGGAAGTTCAATGTGATTATTTAAATAAATACTGCTTCGTAAGCTGTCATCTAAGTATCCACAATTGTCAGAGTTGAATTTGCCCTCAACTACACTTGAACATTTTCCATTATACTTCCTGTACAAGAGATATATCACAGTACCTGAAAAAAATTATAATTGTTCAGACATTTCTGATTTTGAATAGAAAATTAATTGGATTTTTCAATTTAATGAATCACTCTTATACACACTACTTGCTTTCGATAAAATAATGGATTAGTGTAAAATGTTTATAGTTTAAATTTCTTCTGTACGAAACGTGACTTCAATGAGAAGGCAGTCAACCTTGGATCAGTCAATGTTTGAATAGGTGTGGAAGCACATTAGAAGGCTGCCATATGTAAAAGCATGAATGGCAATCCCCCTGTCATTTCGTTAGCAATGTTACAGGTTTCGCTGCTGAGTGAAACTGAAAACCAGAATCCACAATAAATATGCCAACTGTGGAAGGAATTTGTTTTCATTACTACCATTCTAATTTAAGTATGTGATTCAACTGCCTTCTTCCAGAAGCCAGACTAATCCTTAAAATTTATTATACATGGGGATACATGAACATGCTTTTTTACATTTAACTTTTAAATGCATACTAAAAAAGTTAAGAAATTAATAATATTTACAGGATAAAGCATATTTTGTTGCTAATTTTAATATTTGTATTGTATTAAAACTACTATTCACATATGCATGTCTTTTCAAAAATTCTAATTGATCTTAACTTGCAAAGTCTTCTAAAAATTTGGAAAAAAGAAATGTGTAGAGTACTTGAGCATGGATTTTGAAAATACTATATTAAACAGAATACTAAAATCTAGTGCGATTTTAATATTTAAACAAGTTGAAAAAGCTCATCTAAAAACAGCTAGACAGAAAAAAATGAGCTAATATATATGGTATGCAATTAATTTTGATAAATTTCAAAGTATTTAACACTGATGCCATTCACAAAAAATAAAGGGGAAGTCTGCATGGTAACAAGATAAAAAGAATTAAATGCTTTATAGATACAATTTGATTTTTAGAACAATTTTAAGTGTGCAAATGAAAAATATGCAATATTTACATAGCGACTTAAACACTTTTCAAATTAAATTATTTGAGCGAGAAAAAAAAAATTTAATGCATTCAATTGCAAGTATTGATAACACTTTTTAGCTAATTGCTTGGAAAAGTTTGGACAGAAACCAGTTGAGAAAACATAATTATTCCAACAAGAATTCAAACTTCTGTTCACTATCAGAGCAATTCAATTGAAAATTTTGCTTTTTCAGGATTATTTATAACGGTGTAGGTTTTGAAAACAATAAATCTAATCTGATTAATTATTAAGGTAACTTCTATTTTAGAGACCCATTTACTGGCTGTATTGCTTGAAAATATATTAATGTTGATATATTTTAATATAAATTATGGTGCATACACACTCACATGGAATGATGTTGAGGACAGTAGAGTAGCCAAAATTTTATTTCAGAAAGGGTTCAAAGTTAAATTATATTTGAAAAGTTAAGAACACATTTAAGAAAGGCATTTTTGTTATTTTTCTTTACCACACCAGACATGAACTTTTAAAAGAATTTCTGTAACATTCCATAAAAAGTGGCACCTTGCTTGATCTAAGTAAACACAAACTGTATTTGTTTCACAAATATTTGCAAGATAAATCATATTAAGCAAATATTCAAACCTTGTATCTGGAAATCTATGTTTTACTTTTGTGTTACAGTTAATAGATTGAAATGATATGTAAAGATGGGGTCAAGTCAAGGCAGATAAACAATGTTCGTAATAATTGCTTTGATGTTTCAAGATGAATAGTAAGTCATTAAACTATTATATAATGCATATAGTACTAATTTTTAAGTTAAGTTTTTTTAAATACGATAACAATTGTATTCCTTTAAGAATATATAAGAAACAGGACTTCATACACAATAATACTGCGAAGATATTTTAAAAATAAGAAACCAACATTTTTGGAGGGGAGGGAGTGTTGGGGGCCTCTTTGGCTACACTATTGGGTAAGCATATGCACTGCATTAAAACATAGATATTTGCTTTGTTCTATTTGCCACTAGTTCTTTCATAACAATTAATATCTAAATATTGATTATTGTAAAAATCCATACACTTACTAGACAAAACAGTTACACAGACTAAAACAGCAATTACAATTCCAGCAACTGTTCCAGATGATAATTTTCCATTTTCATTATCTATTGATGGTGAGCTACTTGAGACATTTTCATCATACAAGGATGGAAGAACCACTGTAGCTCTAGTACTTTCTGTAATATCAGTCTGATTTATTAAATCAATAAACACATGTGTACTTAGCCCATCAGATGACTGTGTTGCAAATTTAGTTAATATAGGCAACAGGGGCTCAGAATCTGAATCAGTAGACTTGGAGCTTTCTGTAAATTGACTAGGTTTATCATCAACAATTTCTTCTGCACTTTTTTTCACTGGTAAATCTTTATAAACATTTTTATCTAAAGTACTAGATAGATTTTCATAACTTAAAACAGTGTCTGATGACACTGGAAGTAAATTAGTCTGTGAATCTGTAAAATTATTCTGAGGTTTAGAGTTTGAAGAATCTTCATTAAAATGCATATCTGACTGAAATATATCCAGCTTATCATCAGTCATTTTATAATCTGATATAGACTCCAAGAATCTTAAGTCTCTCAGGGATTTAGATGAGTTTATTGAATCATTTTGAGATGAAAGTGATTGTTCATGAAAATTTGCAGGGTAATGATGCTCAGGAGAGACTGCATGTTGCTTATCTTTTATTCGAGCTAATAAAGGCACTTTTGAATCAGTATATGACTTGAATTGTTCATAACTCACGGCAGGTTGTGAATATTTAGTTCCATCAATGGCATCAGATGGTTCAATTTGAAAATATTTTTCACTGGTAATGGTTGGATGGCTTGGTAGCAAGGGCTCTTTCTGCTTGAATTGATATTTATGGAAATAACTTATATCATACTGAGTTTTATAAGGCAAATTAAGCTTTTTCACATTTGTTGGACTACCTTTCAATAATATAGCATCTTTATGAAAACACTTGGCAAGGTGTGAAAATGATAATATGAGGAAGGTACAAAGAAGCACATCTAAAAGAGAAAAAATTTAATATAATTTTCTTTGTAAGATATACAGCATCTATAAAATTTCATATTATAGTACAGTGGTTCAGCTATGGAATTACTACTATTTATTATATTATAAATTATTATAAATAAATATTATATATAAATATCTTCTCACTTGTAAACTAATTGCCTTATTTTCCCAATATTATTGCTATGGACCATGGAAGTTATATTAAAAATGTTAAATTGTATCAGCGTCTCTGGAACAGCTGGAAGAACAAGAGGTCACTGGTTGAATTGTAAAGCATTGCCTTTTGGATTTGGTCTAGGCTATACCTTCGCCAAGGAAATTAGTACCAATTGATTGCCTAACTTTTAACTCTTTCAATACCTAAATTATGTGACAAAGCACATGAAAATCAAGTTACTTTTTCATCAGAGTAAAATTAACTGTAACTTTAAATTTAATTAGTTGAAACAAAACTTTTAGTCACATTAATTTTTACACTGTTAAACTTTTTTAATTTAAATAATTAATAGAAACTTAGATTTTTTAAATTAAACAAAGCATTTTTAACTTGGCAACTATAATATAAGCTAAAATGCACATTGCCTTCCTACCATACCATACGAAATGCTCTTGCCACAAAGTTTGTGCCAATCTGTTGCTATAGAAACAAATCATATCCCACTTCCTTTAGTGATGTTTGATGAAATGTATACAAGTTAGTCACTTTAGTGGACTTGATGGCAGAGTAGAAATGTTTAGTTTTTACTTATTGCATAGAAGATCAAAGCTAGTAAAGTATCTCCTTTCATAGGCAACATTTGTGAAAAACAAAATAAATTAAGATATCCACCATAGTTGCCATTACTCAAAATGTACAAGCATTTCTTTAGCAACTGCTAAAACCCAGACTTTGTGGTGAAAACAGTTCTTATGGTAGACACAGTAATGGGCCAGTTTCTATACATTTTTTACCTACTCGAAGGCATTTTCTTAAGTCATCTACAAAGACAATACTACAGTACGAAAAAATCCTTTAAAATGTCTAAATTTGAGATGCAAGTATATCATCAAGAAAAGGAATTTTTTTAAAATCTATATGTGGTTTATGTGCAGAGTACATGGGCTGAAAGGCCTCCGTCTCCTGGTAGAATATCATTACAGTAACAAGATGATATTCGAGTTAGGAAAGGGTATGTGGCTTGAACTGAAAGCACGTAGACGTGGCGCGCATAAAAAAGGTCAGACGAATTGACAATAGTAAAACCTCAGATAGGAAGAAAAGCATTAATCAAAATCCCAAAAATTAAACTAAATTAAGGGAGTCGGGGGTAATAAGGTGGAATTTAAAGTTACAGTTGATTAAAGCTAATTTAAGTGCGCAGTAGACCAATTTTAGGATCGCTCAAAGCATGGTGGAATTAAGGGAGTTGACCAGCATGAAAAGCTTGTCAGCAGGGCTAGTGCATTTATGCTCTGTATCAACCCTCTCATGTTAATTACATTTTTGAAAATAGCTTGGATTTTTTTAAACATATCCATAAAAAATTGAAGATCATATAAGGGTGGTATGAAATCATTGGTCTGTCAACACCCAGAAGTTCTACCCAAAAGGAGCATAGGCATAGCTAAAGCAGGGCAACAGGAGCAGCGGCCTCAAGTGCCAAAGTCTAAACAGGTGGCATTTCATAATACTAAAGGAAAAAATAAAACTTATTATAAAAATCAAAACATCTTTATCTCTACATATTTTTCTATTAAATTAACAGTCTACTGAACAATATTTAAATAATTTCTTACCCAGTTCCAAGCATAAAATGACAGAAATTTTATTTCTCTTTCTGCTCATCACGCTATATTTGATGAGAAATTCAAATCCTAGTTTCATTCACATAACTGACAAAGCCAACTTCTGTTGACAACATCTGAAAAAGTTTAAAATAATTTAATGCAAGTAGTTTCATGAGATAAAGATTTCAAAAAAGAAAAACTGATATGCATGTTTGTTAAAATAATAAGTTAATATGATTTTAAATAAATTATATATAATATAAATGAGTAAAAAAATTAAAATTAAGATTTGGACACTTGTCAATTGTTAACATGGTTAATACTTGTTTTATCAACATTTTTGAAAATTATAAATATTTTTATTCAAAACTTCTTCTAACAAAAACACTAATTAAATAAATTTTAACTGTTAGCTTGAATATCAAAGAAGTGAAGCAAATAATGATTCAAATAATCACAAGTGTTTATTGAATTCATAGAACATTTCACAAATCATATTTTTCTGTGTAGGAAAGGCACAACTTTAATCAAGAATTCTTTTCTTGAGAAAATGTATACAATTGGGAGATAAAGAAAAGCATGCCAAACAGGTCATCATATCTTGTAAATGAAAGCTCTTAAATTTATTAGGTATTGGCAATTAAATATTGTGCTCTGTATTGATGCAACTTTTTTGTTGCTCATTGCATGCATTCTCTGATTAAAAATTAGCAAAATTGAACCAAGACAACAGTTTTCTAAAATATTGTTTAAATTGAATTTATTATTTAAAGATATAAATATACTATCCAAAACCACAAGTGAAGTTTCCCAAGACTATTTGAAATGTTTCTCTTGAAATAGTAAAATAAACACACACATGAATAGTTTTAAAAAAATAAATAAAAATAAACCCAAAGTTAGATTTTATATACCCCAGGAAATTTTTTTTAAAGACCGCAAGAGAATGTCAAAGGGCAATTGTGGAGACCATGATCAACATTTGCAAAAAAATCTATTTGAAAGTAAAACCAAAAATCAACAATACAACGGCGAGCATTCGTCATATCCATAAGTAGATTGTGAGGCTTCCTTATTATTCATCAATACTTGTAGCACATAAATTGACAGCCGGTATGATTTCTTCCGACCACACTTACCTTGATCACAGTACACCAAACACCTCGAACGCTCATTTCATCAACATTTAGCAGTCGGAGTTTCGTGATTTCTTCTTTCTGAAACCGAAACTACCGGACTTGAATCACGATATGTTAAATAACTTTGCAATAGCAAATCGTAATCCTACTTCGTTCAGGATCTCCCTTCCAGCCATCTATCCTAGGGTTGTGTGGATGGATGAGTGAAAGAGAAACGGCAAGAAAAAAGCAAGATCGAACGATTAGTTTGCACAGCGCCATCTATTCAACAAAACATAAACTAATGTGTGTGTGCCCGCGTGTCGTTTTAACTTGACATCTATGTAACAATTAAATAACTTTACACAGAAAATTAACTGAAATTTTCGGTTTTACTTTGAAATCTGCACGTACTTATGCTTTTGTTAAAAATCCCATTTTTTCTGGAAAGGGGAAATAATTAAGTTACTGTTTTTTTTTTCTTCTCAAAAACGTTCTATCATCAATCCAATTAGTGCATCAAATACTACTTTATTTTTATATTTATAGCAACATTACCTATACCACACTGCGTTTTTTTATATGCGACTGCATCGTTTATATAACACTGAACGTTTTATGCAACTAAATTATTTAGATAATACTGCAATTTTTATGCCACTGCATTATTTACAAAAAAAAATTTTTTTTTTGAAACTGTATTGTTGTTTTATATTTTGTGAAATATATTGTAAGCTATACTGAATGTAATTTTGTAGTATTTATTGTGTGCATGTGATAGTTTTAACATACGTCTATTCATAGTACAGATTTCCTCCCACAACATTATGATGAAGTGAAAATTCCGCATTTTATTGCTTTCTGTGCATGTACCGCATTTAATTACGGAAAAATAAACAGATTTTCGCCAAAAATATTACACCAACTATCAGAGTGAAGATTTAAAGCAGAAAACATGTAGACTGAAATGAAAACCGTCAAAAAGTTTTACATTGGACATATTTTGAAAATACCAATAGCCAGGGCCCGATTTAGAAAATTTGGTATAGTAGGCACAACACGCAGGAAGCCCCCCCCCCCATGTTATTTGTTCATTTCAAAAACTAATTTTATAACAATAATTGGTACTTACGTATTTGTGACTGTTGACCGTTACAGATGTCATCAAAAAGTTTGAGAAAATCGTGATATCACTTATAACTCTTGGCAAAACAAAATAAAGCAGATGAAAATCAAAAACATAATAGTTAAATATTAATGTAATTACAAGAATGTGATATTGGGGGAAATGGTCGACGGACATTTACGTAAATACCCAATAATTTATGTAACTACTTAAAAACGTTTTAAAATTTTTAGATACTTTTGAAACTTGGGGGCCCTTTAAATTATGGGGGCCCTAGGCCCATGCCTCACGGGCCTAATGGTAAATCAGGGCCTACCAATAGCTGCTTTCATAAGGAATGGATGAGAAATTTTCAAAGTTATGTAGTAAGAATACACAATATTATTTTGTGTATACTTATTATATTATATATGGATAGGGTAGATTTGGGATCAAACCTCCCCCTGGTGTGATAATTCTAAAACATAATTGATAAAAATATAATATTTGGTGACACTTTTTCCTTCAAATTCAAAACTTTAATTTTCTAAAGGAATCCTTTTGAAAAATGTCTATAAAATTCTATGAAAATATCAATCAAATGTGGTCAAAAGAATACGGCCCGTTTTTCAATTAAATCTATGAAGTAACCTCTGTTGAAAGTCTAGAAAACTCTATAGCATGTTTACAAGAAACCTCTATATATCGAAGCTCATTTCTTGTTTCACACTTTTGTTTTCTATTTAAATGCTTTTCTATAGGGACATACAAAAACATTTCTTTAGAATCAGAGCTCGTTTTCTCTATCGAAATCTCTATAGAATTCTATAGAGTTTTATTATCCTCGACAAAAATTGTTCCTTAGGAAAAAAGGGGTCATGAGAGCCTAGTTGGAAAAGCAACGGATTAGCAATCAGAGGGTTACGAGTTCGATACTCTGTACTGCCTAAGTCGCGTTTACACTGAATTTGCACAACTTCTCTCCCTCCAAACATCGAAGCTATTCCAAGAAATGGCATTAATTTTATCTCTAAGATCTCGAGTCGGGATGGCGATTTGGAGAGTTTGCAGAGCCAAATTTGTTTTCCACCATAAGTCGGTAAAGATCAAAGGGTTGCAACTTTTTGGGGAGATTTCTCCGTGACGTTAGCTTGACAATAACCGCTCCCCTCTTTCCTCGTGGTCGCTCACGTCGTCTTTTGTTCGCTCTCTGTGATACTTTGCCCTCATCGCTTTCCTTGACCACATCTCCCGCCAAGTCCAAAAAGCGTTTACACCGGAGTCGGTCGAAAAAATTGACGAAAAGGGGTCAGCATAGGGGAACGTAAAACGTCCTCGCCACAAAAAGAGAGAGAAATGTATATGCAACTCCGGTGTAAATGCGGCTTAAGACCGTTATGCTTCATGGGGACTGATGCACTTGAATCTGTTGTGGCCTCAAATGTCCTCACGTTGGCGTGGTGCGGAAGTTTGAAGAGTTGGGGTGCCAGTTGAGGTGTTGTCCTCGTCATCTGATCGTGGTTCAAAATTACTAGGCGTTGTCCTTGTTCTTCCACTTCGGGGTTGATCCCCGATTGTCTCTGGGTTGCTCCAGTGCGACGTTATTTAACTGCCTACCTACTTCGTACCCCTCGTAAGGGAAAAGTTGTCAAAATTTATTTTATTGTGTACTGATGAAATTGTCATTTTGAAAATTTTTTAAAATTTGGTGTTAGGATGTCGAACTAGTTCAAAACAAGTCTTCTCCTAAAAGTTAACTAATATTGGTGTACTACTTGTTTTCCCCTTTTTGAGCCCTTGCTGCTCAGAAGTTATCTGCCCTAGTTTCGGAGTTCGGTCAATGCATGGATGTTCGTAGTGATTAAACCGTAGATCTCAATCTAAATAGCCGTAGTTGAGCAAACCAAAATGACCAAAGAGCTACGAACCAAACCAAATCCCCGATCTGATCGTAATGTTTGGTGATGTTAAAAGAGGATGTTTGAAAACTTCCTGTTCAAACTCATAGCTGAGGTAGGGAGCACAAAATTAAACCGGATTTGCTGGAGGGCGCATTTGAAGAGTTTGTTAGGTAATCCCTGAGTCGACGCTGTCACGTGTGCTTTGCTGTTGGTGGTCGTATTCTTGAGCACATACTGTGAAACTGTGTGCTCTATCTCTATTATTTTATAATTTTTCACAAAATAACATTGTGTACTCTGACTACAAAACTTTTCATTTTTTATTCATTACTTTTTAAAGAAGCTTCTGGTATAAGGAAAATGTACAAATATTGTTAAATTATAAATTTTTGCGCTAATGAAAATGTTTGGCACATACTATTGCAGTTTTTCATTTGTGCATCTTATCAACTCTCCTTTTACGAAAAATTTCTGTACAATTCTATAAAAATTTCTATAGAATTATGACCCATTTGGTCTTAAGATCTATAAAGTAACCTCTATAGAGAAAGTCTATAGAAACCTCTATAGAATTCTATACAAGCTCGTTTCTTTTGTTTCGCGACGTGCCTGTAGAATTCCCACGACTTCGCTATAGAATTACATAGAAATTTTTCCTATAAGAACGAAATTTCGTTTCTCTATAGAAATCTCAAAAGAATTGTATAGCGTTCTATAGAACTCTATAGATTTTTTCGTTAGGGTCACATGGGAGCTTCTTAATTGGGTACGTAGTCCTTCCTCCCAAACTAGTTCCCTAGTTGAATAGGAAAAGCCACAAAATCCGTGGATTGGATGGAACTTGCCGATATATCTCTACATGAAATACTGTCACATTTTAAGTTCCCTACCTCTCCTTAATGTTTGTAGATCGGAAGGTTCCTGGTTCGAATCCGGGTCCGGGCATGGGTGTTTGTAAGCGTATGGTGTAGAGGTGGCTGGTGCAGCTTAAATCTGTCGTGGCCGATAGTCCTCACGTTGGGTTGGTGTGGAAGTTTGGAGAGTGGGGTGCCAGCTCAGGTGTTGCTTCGTCATCTGACCGTGATATCAAAATTACGAGGCGTTGTCCTCCGATCTTTCCCTTAAGGGACTGATCCCGGACCGTCGTCAATAGCCCGTTGTGTAGCTCTAGTACGACGTTAACTAAAATTACCATTACCTTAGTGTTTGTACAGCAAGTTTGAACTCTCTGTGTAGTACAGTAATTACTTATTGTGAACTCATTCATTTCCTTTTCGAAATTAATTTGTGACCACAATCATACCAAATTTCTCTCAATTTCTAAACAAAATCCCTCTGTTCCAAATGCACTTCTTCGTAATATCCCTCACTATAAGCAAAAGACTTGGATCTTATTCATAGAAATTACAAAACCTTCCCAACCCGCCCTAATTGTCGTTGTGGTGAATAAAGAGATTCTTCTGACAATCTCATAAGCCCACCACTTTAATTTGAATTATTACTGTCCTCTCTTTTACATATTTTTATTTACTTTTTCACCATAATTACCACCACAGCTCATACGTTATGTTCAGTTTCTTTTCGGATTGGATTGTCATCTTCTTTCGCTTTGGAACTTGAATTTTGGATTCCTAATTGTATTAATTACTAAATTCCATCTTCTATCTTAATAATTTTCATTTCACAAAGTGCATTTGCCACTTCCTTTTACTCCCTTCTCGCATAGCAACTTTTATTTTTAATAAATTCTCTATTAATTATACCGTGGAGGAAAGAAGTCATTTGCCATGTACTCCGTAAGTGTTCGTTCCATTCTGCATTCGTTTAAAAACACTAATTGCTCTTATTGTGTTTGAATGTTCTGCTTATAAATTGAACTTATCGCAATGAATTAATTTGGTTTGTGCATTCTTGGAATATATTTAATAGTAATTTTTTTAAAGGTTTCTATGGGGAGGGGGATCTATGCAAAGAAATACCAAAGTTTGCTTCCCTTTTAAATTTAGAGCCTTTTGAGTCAGTTCAGAAATGCAGATCTGTGTATCAAGCCACTGCGATTTGCAAGTTTCTAAAGAAAACATGCGTCTCGGTGCTAATTGCGCAGGTAGGTAATAACTTAACGTCGCAATGGAACAAAACACCGGACTATTGGAGACGCTCTCGGATCAATGCCGAAGGGAAAGTTCGGAGGACGTAATTTCGAACCACGGTCAGACGACAACTCCTGAGTTGGCACCCCGTCACGCCAACGTGAAGATATTTGAGGTCACGACGGATTTAACGTGTACCAGTCCCGTTACCCGAAGGTATTTGACCGGATCGAGTTTCAAACTCGAAAACCTCCGGTTGATAATCCGTTGTTCTTCCAACTGAGATACAGCAGCCCGAAGTAGTCCGCAGAATGATTTGGATTGTCCAGGCCTGTTTTAACACTCCAAGTGATTTCGACCAGATGTTTCGTTGGTCAAGAACTGAAAAACTGATAGTGTCCACACATCTCGTCATTAAGAGATTGACGATTTTTCGATGATGACGAGATCAAGATCTGGCCAATTATCTTCTAACGAAGAGATATCTCTTTCATGAAGATCTGGTCAGTCTTGTCGTATTGACAACCATCGGGAAGGTTAAGCTATAAGCATCGGCAAAATTTAGACGACTTGACTGTGTGGACTTGATCTTTTATCTATAAAACATCTTTTTAATTATCGAGATTGATTCCACACAAATCAAACCCTTCACTGTATTTCGCTAGAGGAAGTATATCCGGGAAGTTAAGCTTCCTTTTCAGCTCTAAAATGCAAAAAAAAATCACTGAAAGAAAGAAAATGGGATAAAAGACCGTTGCAGAAAGGAAATAGGATAAAATTAATAAATTGAGAGATTTTAATTTAGGATAATTCGTAGGGCTTAGCACCAACATCTCCCTTGCTTCCCATATTAAAATGACTTGTACTTGATACAGCTTTCCTCCTAATCTAATATCATAAGCAAAAATTTGAACCACACTCTATGAACACTCTCTTCTACCGATATAATTAAATATATATACACTAGCCACTGCGTGGCCAGCACAGCGTTGCTCGTGACAGTTCTTTTCGTGGGGTCAGGTATGACCAATGCTCGCTGACCACCAGTGATTGCTACGAATTCCCATTTGGACCCCACGAAAAGAACTGTCATGGGCAACGCCGTACTGGTCACGCAGTGGCTAGTCTCTACTATTATAAAATGAAGTGTTTGTCTGTGTGTCTCTATGTAGTGCCCTGACGAATCTATGGCGCTTACAATAATGAAATTTGGCACACAGTTAGTCCAAATTCCAGAGACTTGAGTTTTTCATGTGTTTTTTTTTTTTTACTTATCTTTTTTTTTTTACTTTCTATGTTGTTTGAATTTAAATTCGTCATTGCTTAACTCAGAAAAACTGTACAACACCGGAGAACACGTTTTTTCAAATTCAGGACGACCCCTTTTCCAAGGCATGGAATAGTTCAAATTTCAATCGCGAATATCTCCGCCGATTTTGCAGATAACTCGATGAAACTTTTTTCTGTGTTTTTATTGTGGTAATGTGCACATCTTTCTAATTGAACTTTTTGGCTTATCCCCTTTAGTTTTCGAGTTATCTTTTTTAAACTTCCTTATTTCGCCGCTAGAGGCGCTGTAAGCTGTCTCAATAAATTCAGCATGATTACTTCACAAAAGGTACACGTTACTTCCTGGATTATACGAGACGCTGTTTCAAAGTTAAAAGGACTTTACAGGTCACCTTGTATATACGAGGGCTGTTCAATAAAGAATGATCATAATTTTTTAAAGGTGGTTAAAAAAAAATCAAGAAAAATAAAATTGATATTCAATGCGTAGCGGGATAAGTGGAGAATAGATAGCATAAGTTTCACGGTCATGACGTTATTGCTGAGGCCTCGGCAGCCCCCCCCCCCTTCCAAGAACGCCTAGTTTTACTTTCGCCTACGACAAAAATGGATGTGACACGCGACGAGCAATACATTGCATTGAAATTTTGTTTTCGCCTTAAAAAATCGTCAGATGAAGTCTATGTGATGCTACAGGAAGATTATGGGGAGAGTGTAATTCCCTATAGCACAGCTAGAAGATGGTTTTAAATGGTTAAAGAGTGGAAACAATCGATTGCCCAAGCAACAGAGCTGAGTCTCCATCACCAACACAGAAGACGAGAGTGGATGCTTCTGCTGGGAAAGTTATGATCATATCATTTTTCAATATTCGAGGAATGGTGTATCAGCATGTTGTACTACCACATACAACTGTAATTGTAGAATACTATAAAGATGTACTGAAAACCCTCCAAGGCCATATCAATCGCAAAAGACCCCATTTGAAAGCAACAGGATGGATGCTACACTATGATAACGTAAGGCCGCATATTACCAATGTTGTTGTTGATTGTCTTTCAAATAACAATATCATTTTGTTCCTCATCCTCCATGTAGTCCTGATTCAGCCATGCGATTTTTTTTTCTTTTCCCGAATTCGAAGATACACCTCCGATAAAAACGATTTTCATCTTCACAGGCAGTTGTAAAAGTTGCGGAGGCGATTTTAAAGGACCTGTCAAAAAATGGCTTCCAGCATGTGTTTGAAGACATGGGATGAGTGAATTGCATGTAATGGGGAGTATTTTGAGAAAGACCATCAAAATTTGGAGAATTAGTACAGGCAATTATTTTTTATTAATTTATGATCATATTCTATATTGAACAGAACTCGTACATTATCTCTATTATTATAAAAGAAAGTGTTTGTTTTTCGGTTTTTCGTTATCACAGTCCTGACGAATCTACGGCACTTAAAATAATGCGATTTGGCACACAGATAGTCAGAATTTTTTGGTCGCGGCGAATTTTAAAATTAAATCTAGAACAGTTTTAATTGAATTTGATGGAATATAATTATTATTGCTTTCTTTGAAATGGCAACAGCATAAAAGATCGCAAATTCTAAATTAATTTTTTTCGTTTCCGTTTCCATTTTGCGCGGAGGAACAATTTGTCAACAGACTAAAAAAAAAACAAATAAAAAATTTTAACTGAAGTTATTTCGTTCTCTTTTTCTATACCCTAGACCGTTAAAGATAGAGTACAAATTTCAACAGATTTGAAATCTACGGAAAATTTTACACCATATACATTTGATTTTCTTTTAATAAATAATTTTTGAATTAAATGTTTATATTTTAGCAAGAGATTGTGACGTCACGCAGATTGTTTCTCTTCGCAATTCGAATTTGGCCGCATTTTACAATAAGCGTTGCCTGTGGTGTTGGTTTGCGAACAACCATAACGGGTTATGGTTGTTATCCAATAGGCTACAAATTTCTAAGAATTATTAGATTCGTCAGGGCACTACATAGAGACACACAGATAATCACTTCCTTTTATAATAGTAGAGACTAGCCACTGCGTGGCCAGCACGGTGTTGCCCGTGTCAATTCTTTTCGTTGGGTCCAAATGGGAATTCGTAGCAATCACTGGGGGTTAGCGAGCAATGGTCACACCTGACCCCACGAAAAGAACTGTCACGAGTAACGCAGTGCTGGTCACACAGTGCCTAGTCTTTATATAAAGGATCACTTTGCTCTAATGAGACGTTAAATAACTTTACGTGTTCATCCAACTGGACCGTCGCAAATAGTTCGTTGTCTTGCTTTTGTGCAATGTTGATTGAAATACCTATCTGCCAAGCAACCCAAATTCGTCATATGACCGTGGTTCAATATTATGAGGTGTTGTTCTCGGTCCTTTATCTTCGGGGTTGATCCCGGACCGTATCTAATAACCCGCTGGGTTGCTTCAGTGCGACGTTAAATAACTTAAAGTGCTGATCCAATTGGGCAACCGTCGACAATAGCCCGTTGTCTTGTTCCAGTGCAATGTTGATTGAAATACCTATCTGCCAAGCAACCCAAAGTCGCCATATGACCGGGTTTCAATATTATGAGGGGTTGTCCTCGGACCTTTATCTTCGGGGTTCATCTCGGACCGTACCCAATAGTCAGCTGGGTTGCTCCAGTGCGACGTTAAAAATACTTAAAGTTTTCTTACAACTCGGCAACCCACCGCGCGACCGCGCAAATTAAATAAATTTTTCTTTCAGTCTTGATTTTTGTGCTGGCTACAAAACAAATAAAATATCTTTACAATAGAGCGATAAAGGACAATCGGTATATATAGCTTTTATGATAAGTTTTTCTGAGGAAAGACCACCATGCGCATGGTTTTCTCTTTATTATTTCCGCCGTGAAATTATCCATAGCGACCTCAAAATTGAACCAATTGCTGAATTTATTAAAAATCTTTCAATAAAATTTTGGAACAAAATCCTTGAAGTCCCTGTTGAACTGCTCCAAAAATCCCCCCTTCGATCCCAAAATAATTAAATCTAGAAAAAGACCCAAATCTGTCCTTGATAATAATTGCACTACGCCCGCGCCCTAAACGTTGTTATGGTGAGTTTAGACCTCTATTGGAAATCTCACCAACCCCACCCTTATTACTTAACTAAACTGTCCATTTTTTTTATTTATTTATATTTTTTCTACCAATTTTATCACTAGCTCTTTGTTTGCGTACTTTTCCACCTCTTTCCCAGCTATATATTACAAACTTTATCTTTTCTCCAATTTATTTTTCGTTTTGTTATAGTACTTTAAGACACTTCCTTTTTTTATAGAATTTTTTCAAATTTGTAAAATTTTTATTAATTATGATGTGTGTGGATGTAAGCTGTTAACAGCTGTTTAACAGTAAGCTGTTACAGTCCGTAATTGATACGTCCGGTCCGGTATAGACTTGCCAGCCTATTATGTTTATTTAATTCTTGTGATTTTTTTTATAAAGGTTATATTTTTTATCTGCCTCATTGTTCATTGGAACAGTCAACATCTTCATATGGCTATGAGAATCAACACCTGCCACCAATATATTGGTGACCTTTCGTGGTTGTGATATAACTTAAACGCCTTCTGATTGCTGACTATTAGTGTTCGACTGCATGGAGTGTTCCTGACAGTGTATATAGCTTTCTGCTAACCCTGATGATAGATCTGCTAGTAAAATTGGTTCTCTGAATGCCTGGAACGAAACTACGAATCTTCGCAGATATACTAACGTGGTATACTGTTTCCAGTTCCTTTCTGCTTACAATTGTTCCTGGTTCTCTGAATGACTTTGGAAAGTAAAACTACGAGTCATTGCAGATACATCCGACGTGGTGTGCAGTTTCCAGTTTGCTTCGGTTTAAAATTGTTCCTGTTTTACCCGTTACGCCAAGATCAGATTAAAATCCTGAATTCAAGAAGATTAAAATCATGGAATATCAGCTACAAATTAGCTATACTGCCTTTATTCTTCATACAACGATCTAGGTTTTCAACAACTTTGAAATTTAAATTCTTATGAACAATTTGCACATTTTCCCAGAACTTTCCAATGTATCTTGGACATTACTTGGACTCTAACTTATGATTGCAATAAAGATCTATGGGTACATAACAGTTGCTAAGATTATATTATTACAAGCTTTTTATCGATCAACTTGACCTTAAGTTTCGAACAGCAGAGGAAATCTCAATAGGTTTCTTTAGAATTGGGAGTCCAAGGGTTACTCGTTTCAATCAGTTAGCCTTATATTATGGGCCTATCTGCACAATGTAAAATTTAGTATGAACATCTAGTCATTGTCGAGTTAGGTTTGATTGAGGTTCTTCATCTGTCGGGATCCCAAAATGGAGGTACCCAACTGTAAGAATAAAGGATTAGCAAAAGGAGGTTTGTAAGTTGTCCTGTGAGTTTGCGTGTTGTGAAGGTTTGGAGAGTGGGGTACCAGCTCAGGTGTGACCTCGTCATCTGATCTTGGTTCAAAATTACGAGGTGTTCTCGAATTTTTTTCCCTTCAGGAATGACCCCATTGCCATTAGCCTACTGTGTTGCTTCATTGCTACCTTAATTAAATAAATAAACAACCCGAAATGGAGGTAGAAAAAAATTCTTAAATGATGTACGATATATACTCAAAAATATTCCACCACCTTGTAATTTGATAGTTTTATAGAAAAGGAGTAATAATATAATAATGCGAAAAATGTTTTTCTTGGCCCTTGGTACATCGTGCGTTTTTTCCATCCCTCTAGAAGCGCGATATATCGAGGGACTACTGAATTTATTTTGCTTCTCAGAGCAAGATAATTTCCCAATGTCCATATTAGGCAGAGGTCGGCAATCAAGTGATGTACGTGAGCTACATAATGAAGTGGCTGCTTACCAAAGATCGACCCAGATATGATACAAGCATGCACTATATAAACCACAGTGTTATTTATGGTGTGGTAAATGGTGTGGCTCTATCACCCTGTGTTACGCCATCAAGTGTGACGGAGAAAGGTTGACGTAAAATAAAAGGAAAAGGCCAGTTTTGAGAAAAATGAAATGATTGCACGCTGAGCATAGTGACGCATCGAAAGAATTCGAAGCGGTTAAAATTGTTTCATGCAAGCACTTATTCAGAGCAATTTAACTGCAATTGTATGTAATCCAGTTTAAATAATGAAGAATTTGTGTAACACAATGGGATGTTGCACACGCTGATGTATAATATATACAATCACAGTCGTTAATTTATTTCACACCTGGCGTTACCTAAAGTCTGGAATATTTAAAAATTTTTTTACTTGACGGGTTGTCAACATAAGTGTGTAGTGAACGTTGCACTGAGGTGGTGAACGTGTGCATGGGGTGGTGAATAAGTGGGTAGTGAACGTTGCACACAATGGGCTATTGGTAACGGTCCGGGATCAACACCACATAATTTTGAACCGTGGTCAGATTACGACATAACACCTAAGCTGGCTCCCCACTTTCCAAACTTTCATACCTCGTCAACGCGAGGACGTTTAACAGGCACCAGTCCCTGTGTACACTACGGCCTTTGGCTGGATCGAGTTTCGAACTCGCAACCCTCTGGTTGCTAATCTGTTCCACTTCCAAGTTAATTGCGTGTCAACATACGTGAGAGAATTATCCCCTTTCAGAGATTAGCTAGACTAGAGAACTATTCTAAAGTTGTTTAGAGTTTTGTAAAGCGTTATCTTTTTTTAGTTTACAATCCTTCCTGTTCAGTAAGAAAGTATGAATTTAGGTTATGGATTACGAGGTTGATTCAAGTATCCGACTGTATTGATTACTCCACCCAGAGACAAAACATTGGCGTATACAAAGACACTCCTGCTTGTCTAATAATTAAAATACCTATCTACCGATACTCGAGAGTCCGTGCGTAGAGGACAGGTGTGCACTTACCTTTATACGAATTTCTATTTGTCTATAGTTCGCGCGGTGGGGAATTTTGGGGAGTGTGGTGCCAGTTCAGGCGTGACCTCGTCATCTGACCGTGATTCAAAATTACGCGTTGTTGTCCCTGTGTCTTTCACTTCGGGTTTGGTCCCGGACCGTCGCCGGTAGTCCATGTGTTGCTCCGGAGCGACGTTAATTAAGTACGCACCCACTTATTTGTCTATTCTGCAGTTTTAGCGGGGACCTAAATTAAACTACCAATTTCCAGCTACCTGCCAGTTTCAACAGAAGAAAAGGATTTGGTAATTGGTAATTTTTTAGTTAACGTCGTACTAGAGCAACACAACGGGCTATTGACGACGGTCCGGGATCAGTCCCTTAAGGGAAAGATCCGAGGACAACACTTCGTAATTTTGAACCACGGTCAGATGACGAAGCAACACCTGAGCAGGCACACCACTCTCCAAACTTCCACGCCAACCCAACGTGAGGACTTTCGCGGCCACGACAGATTTAAGGTGCACCAGCCGCCTCTACACCATACGTTTACAAACATCCATGCCCGAACCCGGATTCGAACCAGGAACCTTCCGATCTAGAGGCTAACACCTTAACCACTATACCGGTTGGTCGGCAGAAGAAAAGGAAATATATCGTTGTTTCTTTTGGTAATTGGTAATTTTTGTTAACGTCGTACTAGAGCAACACAACGGGCTATTGACGACGGTCCGGGATCAGTCCCTCAAGGGAAAGATCCGAGGACAACACTTCGTAATTTTGAACCAAGGTCAGATGACGAAGCAACACCTGAGCTGGCACCCCACTCTCCAAACTTCCACGCCAACCCAACGTGAGGACTTTCGGCCACGACAGATTTAAGGTGCGCCAGCCGCCTCTACACCATACGCTAACAAACATCCATGCCCGGACCCGGATTCGAACCAGGAACCTTCCGATCTAGAGGCTAACACCTTAACCACTATACCGGTTGGTCGGCTTGTTTCTTTTGGATCGAGTTGTAAACTAAAATGTTTAATAATACCAAAATGTTAACAAATTGTAGGTCATTTTGTCACATTTTGAGGACTAATAGCCCTGTCTTGCTCCAGGGCGTCGTTAATTCTACTTACTCACATTTTTAGGCTTATTTAAATAATTTTTTTCGCACAGGTAGGTATTTTTGAATTAACGTCGTACTGAAGCAACACAAAGGGCTATTGGTGAATGTCAGGGATCAATCCAGAGGGAAATATCCGAGGATAACAGCTCGACATTATGAACCACGATCATACGACGAGATCAACAAATGTACTGGCACCCCACTCTCTAAACTTCCAGACAACGCCAGCGTGAGGACCTTTGAAGCTATGAGAGATTTAACATGCACCGACCCCCAAGTACACAATGGTCTTTGGCTGGACCGAGTTTCAAAATTCGGTTGCTAATCCGTTGGTCTTCCAACTGGCCCACCGCGGCCCCTCCAAAGAAGGAATTCTGAATTGACATATCGCACCCCGGTAAGAAAAGTGGCACAACTTAAAATTGCAGAATTTGAGAAGAGAGCATCAACTTAAAGGATACTATAAAACTTATATTGCTATTGTATAAGCTTCTTTTAAATTTTAGGTAAGTATTTATGGTGGTAAATTCTATTATATTCTACAGAATAGTAATATAACACGCTGGGGCATCTCATACATATTTTTCAATGACATAACATCACAATTTTTTATTTTTGACTTGTATCACTTTTCTTGCCGGGATGCGATATGATAGCTGATTGGTCAAACCAATTAGATTAACCTCGATAGGCGATAAACTGTATTTTAAAACTATTATCAGACTACTATGTATCAACTGTTTGGGGTTCAACTTGTAAAACAAACCTGAATTCCTCTAAGCATTTCCAAAGAACCCTTCCCTCCAGATGGTCGACGATGGTCCACATATTACGTCTGCCGTGAAATTCTCAACAAAGATCTTAAAATTGAATCCATCTCGCCGAATACATTTATATATTTGTATCAATTTCTTCAATAAAATTCTTCAAGTTCTGAACTCTCTTCTTCCAAACATCCCTTATGATCCTACTATCACGAAACCTGGCAAAAAACCTATTCACCGACAGAAATTATTACACCTTCCCACCACGCCCCAAACGTCGTTGGGGTGGATTCATCTCCACTACCCTAAACATACTTTATTTTATTTTTATTTATTATTTATTTGCCCTAATCAGCACCATAGCTAATGCGTTATTTCCATTTTTCATCGTTGTGGTGCTCCTGCGACGTCAATTAAAGTACCAAACCATATCATCCTTCTTTTCGGATCTTATTGTCATATCCCTCTTTGGAACATTAATTGGACTTCTAATTGTATCAATTACGAAATTCTATCTTCTATAATAATTATTTTCCTTTTACAAAGCGCACTTGCCACTTCCTTTAACTTTCTCCTCTAATAGCACAACTTTAATTTCATTAAACTTTCCATTAATTGTGATGTGGATGTAAGCATTCATCTGCCAGGTACTCCGTAATTGATACGTCCGTTCCGTTCCCGGTAGAGTTTGGGTCCCAGGAAGTAGTCTCCGTTTTCCATCTGGTTTGTTTACGCTGAAAATTCCTCTCAAAGGTGCGGTCTCTCTCTCTAAGATTGCATGTGTACAGGTCATTCACGAAACGGTATCGTTCAACGAAACTGCTGATAAAAGGTAGTAATCATTGTATCGATTGCCGCTTTTAGAGCGGCAAGGAAATTTCAGCCGTTTTTTCAGCCTATGGAGCAAATGGCATATCTTAAGATTTATGGAGCAATCCCAACCGTCAATAAACACTTGAAACTAAACAGCAGTTGGCGATAATGATGGACTATTGTGTCTCCTTAAATCCCTCGTTTGACTAGCTGTCTTTGGGTTTTGTTTTAGAATTAATAGACGACCATTCATTTCAGTTGCGGTGGAAGAAAATCGAGGTTATCTTTGTTTTTTGATGGATGTGATGTATTATTGCATCGTTAAACTAAAACAAAGATTCGTTATTTTTTCTTACAGCAATAACTGTCAAACTTTCTCCTTTTGATATTTGTTATTGTCCATTCTATTCATTTTAATGTGTCTTTGGTTTTTTTTTACTGATGAGAGGCTATTAGATCTATAGAACGACGATTTTTAATTTTAAGCGTGTTTAGTGCAACAATTTGCAGGTGTATGGCAAGTCGGAAGAGTTCCCGCAATTCGAAAGTATGATTATCTACTTGCCTGTTGGTAGGATGACGAGGCAATACACCTGAACTGGAACCCCACTCATCAAACTTCCACACCACACCAAAGTGAGGACATTTGAGACAATGACAGATTTAACGTGCCCCAACCCCCTTTGAACAGGACGGTCTTTGGTTGTCCAAACCACACCACCAACGTGTAATTTGACACACGGAATTCATGGCTTCCCCACTCATCTTTCAAGGTTTATGTTTATACCGAAAAACTTCATTGTGTGTGTGTGTGTGTGTGTGTGTGTGAGAAGTCGGAAAATTAATAGAAAATAAGAAGTGGAAGAAATACGTGATGAACTGTGGCAAAAAAAATTGTGTTCTGTTCACATAAAAGCGGTTGTTTGGTCAGATAAAGAGAGACGGTACAATTGGAACACATCAGTGGGTCTTCAGCCAGATTCGGGTTAGTATCAATTGATCGAGTGTGTTGTCGGAAAATAAAGTCTGTCGCTCTTTTTGTTTAATCTATGCGTTCTGTTGTGATCGAGATCTTTTACTTTTAGAGAAACTATTCAAGTTCAGGATCCCTGTTTCATTAAGGTAACTCAGAGCTTAGCGTTATTCTCATTGTTTCCCACATTAGAAAAATGGAGGACAGCGGTAGTCCGGTTGGAAGAATAGCGGATTAGTAACCAGAGTGTTGAGAATTCGATACTCGATCTAATTAAAGACCGTCGTAAACGTGGGGCTTGTGCACGTTAAATCTGTATTGGCCCCAAATGTCCTCACGCTGGCATGGTTTGGAGGTTTGGAAAGTGGGGTGCGAATTCAAGTGTGACCTCGTCATCTGACTGCGTTTCAAAATGACAGGGTATTGTCCTCGGATTTTTCCATTCGGAATTGATCCCGGAATTGCCCATTGTGTTGCTACAGTGCGATATAAATTCAATTACCTAGCTATATTGATACCTATCATACGAATATACTACTTCATGTATCTTTTTCCAGAATCTACCTTAGTCACTATACTTTTTTACCATATATTCATTGGTAGCAGTTGAATTTATGTCAAACTGGAACAGCAAAATGGTTTATTGTTGACTGTCTGGGTAAGTATTTTAATTAACCTCACACTGGATCAGCATTTTCGACTGTTCGGGATCAATCCCGAAGAGCAAGATCCATGACATCTCGTCATTTTGAACCATTGTCAGGTGACGATATATTCATTGGATAGTTATATAGTTTAACCAGCCATTTTGTCGTTAACATTTTTTTCTGTTGATACAATAAAATAGGTGATACACTGCTAATTGTTTGGGAAAAGTAAATTTTTCAGCTTTTTATTTTTAAATTTCGCCTATGTTTTTAACCATTCGTGAACGCCCGGGCTAAAACGTGTACTCGATATAATCCTAAGATTAGTTCATGAAAATTTCAAGAATTTTACCTTTAGAAAAGAATATTTTATTTTTTAAACGATTTTTTGAAAAGTTATATTTTATGTGGCAAAAACGTCATTTTGAGTAGTAATCAGACATTAAAGAGCATTTAAAAAATTCCAGCTTGTTCACATCTCTAAAACATTTTTAAAAATACTTTCCAAACAATTACTATGAAAAGTAGTGCATAATTTGCATAGTTTGTAAGCCCCACTAATTAAATGCAAAAGTTAATCTCAAAATTGATATTTTGATTATTTTACTTTCCGATTACCTTAAGTTTTAAATAAACTTTTGAATCACTTTACTTATATAGTAAACGCAGTGCTGAATTAAGAATTCGTCTTAAAAATAACTCCTGATTTCCATCTCGTTGAACACGGAAAATTCATGACCATACATACAGATATGATGTTTACAGAGTAGAAAGTAAATCTGAGTAGATTTCCACTCATTTCCTTATTTTCATAACAGCTAAATATGTTCTACAAGAATTGAGAGGTCGATTCATTCGAGCATAAAGAGAAAGAGACAATGACTTAAGTATTAATCAAGACAGATTCTCCAAAGGTTCCACGAAATATTTTCGCGGTTGTTTTTGGGTTTTAAAGCACAATGTCCAAGATCAGACACGAGACAAAAAAAAAGCCAATGAAAATATAAAAGTAACGATAAAATCAATGATAAATATCAAATTTGAATGCTTAAATAAATGACGATTAACCACTTGACTTTAACCACAAATGTCGACTAACCACGACGCGTCTCAATTGTACGAATTGAGTAATACGCACAATTGAGGTAAGTGCTTTCGTAGCAATGCCAGTCTTAAAATTTGCCTGATTTAAACATGCATGATAGTAGGCGCTATTTAAAGAAAAAGAATTATCTATAACAGAAATGTTTTTTTACAATATATCACACAATCATATTTTTTCTTATTTATTTCTCATAAAATAAATAACCAGTGCCGGAACAACGTTCCAGCTCCATTATACACCTGATCGCTACCTACATTTACCTTGAAAGAAAATGGCTCTCAAAATAGTAACTTTGAATACACCTGGCTAATTCTGTGTGTGTTGGAATAATTTTCAATGGTCATTTTTTCATCAAGTAAAGATAAAATCTTAAAGTTCAAAATTCCTTCAATTCCCTATGATATATGCATGACTTCTAATGCTGAACCTAAATTACTAATTTTTTGTAAATCTCATTCTTATTTAAAATATCGCGCAATAACTTCTAACATGCAGCACAATGCATATTTTAGCTTGCCATGGTACTCAATTCTTTCCCCGATATCATGCTGAAGAAAAATGCATAAATTCTTTAATAAATTTTCATTTAACAGTTTTGATTTTTCCAAAATTGCAATAATGAAATCATTTTTTGTACAGCAAGTCCACACGAAATTTTTTTTTATCAAAACATGATTCAACGATAGATTAATAAAACTCTGGAGGAAAGTGCGTTCATCTGGCACATGGTGAAGTTCTGTGGTTTTTAAAACTGGGTTATATTCCCTAGTTGCAGAAAGGTTAAGCAACTTCAAAGAAACCCTCAGAAGTATAGGAAAAAACAGTTGTAACATCCACAGAACATGCTCTCGAACAGGTGTTTTAGAATTCCGTTTGAATAGACCGAGTTCACAAATAAGAACATTGCAAAACACGCCACTCGTGTTTTGTGTTCCACTTTTCCGCGCGAACATCAATGAAAACATAATTTTTTTGTTTTTAATTTCCTTTTTTATTTTCTGTTTCATTTTTCCGAAGCATCGGCAGTGACTAATGTCCAAGTTGTAGTTGATTTCATGCAGCTCAAGCAGATTAGCCTTCCTCTGTACTCCGAACCAAAACAATTCTTCTTGCTCACTAACCGTGAATGATGCACTAGATGACGTCACTTACCTGTGACATCAGAGCGAAAGCGAATTTTCAGCCTTGGGAGACTCAGTATCGCTCTGATCTTATGTCACGACCTATATTCTAAGTGATGCTAAACAGCGACACGATTTGGCACTGTCTGCTTGTCGTTTTTCTTTCGTTTGGCAAGGGTAAAGCACAATGCCCATGTTGGATTTAGATCCGTAGGGAAAAGCATCATCTTGAAGAAGTCGAATACAGTGGCCGTAACTGCAGGCTCTATTCTGAAAATAATTTGGAGGTGCCCAATCCTTGTCTCAGATTTTTATTCGAATGGAAAGGCCGTAATGCCAAACGAACATTACGTTAAATGATATGTTGACTGTTTTCAGACATCAGCGTGTATCCGTCTGATAAATCAAAACTTCGATTTACGTTGATTAAATAAACTTTATTTAGCATTTTTTTATTGTTTTTTTTTTTTTTTTTCATTTAAAATATTTTGGAGAGTGTTGAGTCATGTGGACTCTCCCTAAATATGTCCTTGATTACACGTGTATATGGAAACAAGAGGTTTGTCTCGTGTTGTCCAATTCCTTCCTGTTCCGTAAGTCATCTTGCATAGAGATGAGTTCTCTTGCTTTAGCAACCAATCAATCTCTAATATTATAAAAGGAAGTGTTTGCCGGTCTGTTTGTTTGTTTCTTGCACGCAAAGTCCAGACAAATCTATGGTACTTACAGTAATGGGATTTGGCACACAGGTAGTCCGAATTTTTTTTAATTTTTGGGTCGCGGCGAATTTTAAAATTCAATCTAGAACATTTTAAAATGAATTTAATTTAATTTAATCATTATTGAATGTAAAAGCGCAGAAGAGATCACAGATACTAAATTTATTTTTTTCATTTCCGTTTTGAATTTGCGCGGAGGAATGTTTTTCCAACAGACGATAAAAACAAATAATCTTTTAACTGCAGTTACTTAGGTCTTTTTTCTATATCCTAGACCGTTAAAGATAGAGTAAAAATTTCAATGGATTTCAAATCTGCATAAAATTTCAGATTACCTAAAAATCATCAGATTGAGATTATTCAGATTAGAAATTCAGATTACCTAATAATCAGATCGATACCTAAAAATATGATTTTCTTTAAATAAATAATTTTTTAATTGAATATATCTTTTATATTTTCGCACGAGATTGTGACGTCACGTCAATTTCGCTTTCCAAAATTAAATAGATTCCATTTCTTGCCCTTCGCGTTAAAAAAAAAATATTAAAAAATTTATAAAAAAAATAATAATAAAACAGATTACATTTCCTGCCATTTACAATTTCAGCGGAGAGCAAAAAAATATATAAAACATTTTGACTGGCATTGTTTAGTTCTTTTTCCTAAAATCGGAATCGTTAAAGATAGATTTCAACGGATTTGAAATCTGCGAAATATTCTACACCTTACATCACGGCGTTGTCTGCGGGCACGGGAAACGCCTGGCTAGCCACGCAGTGGGTTACTACATATCATGCAAAACAAGCATTTCATTTGCAAAATATATTTTAATTTATTACATCTACTTGCCTTTTACTTGACTGAACAAAACCTCGATTTACGCAGATTAAATAAACGCTTCAGTGTATTCTTTATTGTTTTTCTCTCACTTAAAATACTTCGGAGGGCTTTAGTCCTGTGAGCTCTTTCTCTATATATGTCATTGGTCACTCAAGTCTAATAGAGAATAAATAAGAGATTTCTCTCGTCTTGTCCATTCCTTTCCCGTTCAGACAGTCATGCTGCATATAGTTCTGCGCTTGGTTTAGCAACCTATTAATTGGTATAATACTAAACGAGCAAAAAGTACATTTGAATTAATTTTCTTTATAGATATTTTTCGTAAATATTCTGTAATATTTGTTTTCAGATATTTTAGAATTACTTTCAGACACCTTTTCTACTTATGAACGAAACAACATCGATTAAGCAAACTTAAATATTTATTTTTGTAAATCAATAATATTTCAGGGGGTACCTGAGAGTTTATTTCAGAACCCCCTGAAATAAAATTCTAAATTTTTCTAACTGAATTTTATTTCAGACGAAGACTAAATATAGAAATGCAATTTTTATGCAACGTGAAAAATTGGACTAAATCACATTTTGAAATAGGACTGAGTTCGTTTCTCATATCATCAAGTCATAAATTTTAAAGTTTGGGATTGCCGGTTGCATGCGACACATCTCGGTAGATTTAATTTGAGAAATGCTCAGTTGTACTGAAAATATTTATGTGGTTTCATTACTGAGAGAGAGACAAAAAAATACAAACTTTAGTGGACTGCAATTATATTTACTGATATTAATTATAAATGACTGTACTATCCTAAGTACACAAGTAATTACTCTGTACTATTCTAAGTATATAAAGACTGGTTCCTGGAAATGAAAATTGGCGATATATTCTATCGCGTTAAGAGATCACACATTAACTGGCAAGTTGGCAACGTACTTGGCGCTTGCCAAGTACATGAAAAATTACGCCAATTAAAGAGTAGGGCCAACAATTATCTCGCAGTACGCACACGACACGAACAATAAAAAACTCGAAGTTCGAATCAGTTTCTGGAAATTCACTTTTTACATTTGGTTATCTGTTGTGAGGGGCTACTGCGATATGTAGATAAGCGAACATGGGAAGAACTATTTGTTGTAAAATTAATTTCATGACTATTATATTCATACTTTATAAATAATACATATCGTAACAGAATAATAAAGCAGATATTGCAGCAAATAAAACTTAGTTATTTCAATAAATACTATATTTTTTTCCAAGAATATTAAAAAATAATAATTTTGAACATTTTTAGTACTTTATTTGTAGAGATTATTAAAAAAACAAAATTCTACTCCTTGCGGAAGATCATGGAACAGTCAAGTAAGTAGCCATTAGTAATAGAATTTTTTGTGACATTGCTATAGTCCCCTCCCTCTGGTTGGTCAAATACGTCATGTGTGATGATAAGAGCTCGGATTGATATGCAAAAATGTGATAACAAATATGCAGTACAAAATCCCAAAATATGCACTAAAAACCCAAAAAATGCGAAATCGCAACCAAAAAAAATTCATTCTTACGAAAAGGGTAGTGAGGAGCATAAAGTGAAAATGAGCCTCACTTTCATTCAATACACAATTTTATTTATTAATCGCTTCATCCACTGTCCTGGCGATCGTGGAGTGATTTGTTTTTTCTTCGTATCACCTTCTCGTACACTGGCGTAATGTAGTTATTTTCTGAGTGTCGTTTCATGAGGAAATTCTTTACCTGTGTACTTCTTCAAGAAGGCTCTAAAATGTTCGTTCTCCAACTTATAAACAGCAATGTTGGATTTCAACATTGCCTTGATCTTGGTACATCTCGTTCTTCTATGAAGATTGGGACATTGACTCAAACTTTTTGACGCGATGAAAGGCTGTTGAATATTTTTATCTTTTTGCGCCTTTTCCACTTTTTGTTTGCGAGTCGTAGGTGATTTGAATTTGATTGCTTCTAAAAACCTTCCTTCCAAACGCGATGAGCAAAGCTCTTCGAAAAAATAATTTTTTTTTGTAAAAATGTTTAAAAATAGAGAAAAATTGCCCAAATATGCACAAAACATGCAAAAAAAAAAAAAATATATGCAAAATGGTCCCAAATATGCAAAAACATGCAAGATAAATTCGGGGTTTTTTTTGTTGCAAATTACTAAAAAACACTCGATACGGATTTCTATCAACATTAGGGACTAAAAAAAAGGTATTCAAAATATGCAAAATCCGAGCTCTAGTGAGGACGAATTAATAATGCTTGTCAATATCAATAAAACTGTAACAAATTTCGGTTTTTTCAACGATTTTGAAAGATTGCTTTGGAATTGGAAAATAAGTAATTCAAATTATCCGTTTAAGGCTGAAAAAGTGGCACATTACAAAGCACTGAATATTTTAAGTCCTCGTGATCACCGTTTCCCTTATTTGATCATTACGAATGATTCAAACTCGTAGAAACACAAGTTAAACTAAGTAATACTAAAAATGTATACATGGTTTAAAATGGGTCGAATTCATCACATCAATTACTCTCAATGGAAATTTATAATGTTTGTGAATTCAATTACCATGAAAGTTAAATCGTATGAAACCAGTTCAAAATGAAATTATTATAGAATAAAATAACATTCAGTCTTTTATCTTCAGGCTGTTTTAAATAATGACGATTGCTACACAGATTCAAATAATTGCTTTTAAAAACAAAGTAAAGTTTAAAAGCAAAGGAAATATACAAATTAAAAATATACGCATCAGTTAATGAGATCAATTCAAAACATTTAATTAGGTCAGGTAGTGGAGAAAGAGATAGTCGGAATACATTGTTTAAAAATTTTACCGCAGATTTATAAGTTGAAAAATCGTATGTGGTCTGTCTTAACTTAAGTCTTCTTACTCAATATTTAATTATGAAGTTTTTTATGTGACTGGCTATAGTAAAATCTCAATAGCTTAATCTCAAAATTAATCATAAATCAATAGCTTAATCTCAATAGTTAATCTCAAAATCTTAATAACTTAACCGTCTTGGTTATTGCACCGACGAATTATCTCGCCATCAGCAACGCTTACCAGAACTTGATGGACGAAATCCATCGTTATCTCTTGTCATTAGAATTAAACTGACCAGATCTTGATCTCGTCATCATAAAAAAATCGACAGTACCTTGATGACAAGGAATCTCATCATTAGAAATATTAATCAGATCTTGATGGATGAGATAGTTCGCCGAAACCATGTGGAGGGTTAATGTGTCACAAGTTATCTGATTGAACAGCTCAACAATTTATACAATTGCATTCCATTGGCTACATTTTGTGTTCAATTATTTCCATTTCTTCCTCAAATTAGAAATAGGAAATATTTCTTCTTTCTCCTTCTTTGCCTTTTGTTTTTCCCCACTCAAACTTCAAAAATGAGGACAGATAGATATATCATTAGGCTTATGATATTTCACCAAAATTAATAATTTTAAATTGTAATAAAAGCTTCTTAATATATTTTGTTATTGTATTGAAATGAGAACATATTAAGTTTTTAAAATACTTTGAAATAATACACAAACTGGAGAAATAAAATGGGTAGTTCAAAACTATAACGGTGAAATTCTTTCTTACATATTTTTGTAGCCTGACAGTTAAAAATTTCTTTTTAATCCACCGACATGCGATGTAAAGAGAAAAATATTGAATTTCTAAGTATTTACTAGAAAAGGTGTGCCATATATGCAAAAACAATTAATTTTTTACTCATTCCAGTTTTCAAGAGATTAGTTTTGAAAAGCTTAAAACCGCTGATTTGGATGGAATAACATTTTGTGCGATTGAGCTATTGACCATCGAATTCAGTCAAACGTTAAAAGTAATTAAAATACTTATTTTGAAAGAATATCAGATTTGAAAAAATATATAAACTAATGAGATATATTGATTAAAAAAGTTTAACCTGCTTAGAGTTAAGAGGTAATGGGACAAGAAATTTGCCAGAAAATGTTCTGAGAACACTTCCTCATAATCTTATTCTTTGAAGGAAAGAGGTTGTCAACAATCCTTCTTTGATCCTTAGCGGAAATCAATAATGAAACAATGTAGGATTATAAATGAGTAGCTGTATTTTGAATTCGACGAATAAAATAAGCTGACTTTTCCTGTCGCTCAGTCATCGCCTCAGTGATGTGAAAAGATTTCAAATATCCCATTTTATACACGTACATAACCATGTGATAAGTGGAAGTACTTCAAAATAGTCACCAACCCGTGGCAAATTTGGGAATCTTCCAGATACGCTTAAATATTAATTTAAAGTTCTCTCTATATCCCTCGATTTTTCTCACATTCGGCTTTTTCGACCTTTCTTGTTCTCCGATGAATTTTAGGTTTGCAAACAGAGAAAGTCTCAAATCTTTCTTTAGAATTGGAAGCTCAAATGTCACTTGTTTCGAGTGTTGTTGCTTGTGTAAATTAAAGGTTAAACCAGCCGCGGTAGCTCAGTCAGTAGAGCGTCGGGCTCGCATCAGAAGGGCTGTGGGTTCTGTCCTCGGCGGAGCCTGCAATTCTGATGATTGCGAGATCGGCGCTTCGACCTGGCTAAAGACCGTTGTGTTCACTAATGGTGACTGGGGCACGTTAAATAGGTTGTGGTCAGAAAGTCCATGTTCCCATACCAAATCAATACCTCTGGGGGTACCTGATCAGGGGGTTATCGGCCTCTGATTGGGATCTAAATTACGATATGTGTGAGTGAATGGATGTATGAAAGGGACCTTCCTGTAAAACGGAAGTGTCATGTATGTCGAGCAAAGTCGGACTTCCTCCCAATGGGGCTCAATAACATGGAAAGGAGCACGCCTCTTGCCGTCTTCGACGGGCCTGGCACTCCTCTGGTCTGCCAGTGTAGGCATAAGAAACAACAACAAAGGTTAAACCCTTAATCAAAGTGGGTGCAACCACCCCTTGTGGGCTCTGAAGGAATCTTTGGGGCGATGTTGGCTTCTGGGGAAATAAGGGGACGTTGAAGAGCAAGAGCGGTAAATAAGAAAATGGTAAGAGATTGCGAAAGCTTATACCCACACTTTATCTTGTACTGTGGTCTGTGGCAACAAAATTTATGATCGTATTTAGTTTATTCTATTTAGTTGACCTTCCTGGTGGTTGTCTCGACGATGTATCTCGTCATTAGCAAAACTGATCAGATCTTGATGAACGGGAAATTTGGGAAGAAGGATAACCAATATTTACTTTTTCATTTCACAGTCAACTTCAATTTTTAACATTTGAGGATATTTGACTTGATTAGTCGTCCTTCGTGATATCGTCATGATCCGAGGCCCACTTCTCGTCATTTTGAACTACGTCAGATGACGAGGGCAACACCAGAGCTTGCACTCCACTTCCCAAACTTCCACACCACGGCAGCGTGAGAACATTTGAGGCCACGACAGATTCGGCATAAATCGAACTTATATAAAATGTATAAAGAAGCATGTTTAGAAAACTTGAAAAAATCGAGAAAGAAAGTGCTCGTTTAATATTATGGCCAAAGCATCGGGAAAAGGTTCTGAGAAAGTCTGCGACACCCTTAAATTCAATTTTAGAATGTGTGTGACATTACATATACATTTCTAAATTTTAGAAAATTTGGTTTTTGGTCTGTTCTATATTTTCCTAACAAAATTTGAGTATCAGTGAGACTTTGCTACCAATAAAGCTAATGATATCTATCTGAATTGTGTGTGGAATCCAACAAGTGCTCATAAATAACTTTTCTTTGGGAAGGGCTGAGAAAGCGGTCATGATCATGGCACTGATTTTGTCAATTTGGGAGATTCTTTCCCCTCAAACTTTACAATCGATGTCTTGATTCAATAGTCCTCCTCCCGTTTAGGACAAGAAGTTGATGGGTTTAAGAGAAATTAAGTTAGGGTTTTGTTTCAAATTTATACTTACACACATTTTATGATGAGAGAACGTTGAAAATTTGGTGTGAATCTTAACCTCCATCCTAATCTGTTTAATACTGGGAACGTTAAAAGTTGAAAATTATTAATGCAATTGGAAATTATTATGTTTCTCAAAATAATGCATATGCATAAATCTCATTCTGAAGCATCTGTGGAGCACAGTCCGTATCCCAGCAACTGAAGTTGACAGAGAAAGAGGTGACACGCCAGATCTATTTTAGCTGTCATGAAAATAACAGAAGGATTTTTTCACAGTTGGGAACAAAAAACGGCCGCATAAAACAACAGCTATATTCCAGATCCCAGTTCAGCGTCTGTGAACAAAAACTAATTAAGATCGAGGAAGTGCCAGATATAGAGAAATCGCTCCAGTTGGTTACTACAGCTTAACGTTTAGGTACCGGATTTGAAAAATGTTCATGTAAAACAGTGTATTAACAAAAATGTATTTGTTTTAGAAATAATGTGCTGTGCAATTCCAAATGCCATTTTAATAATACCTGTTTTAACAAATGTGATTTTATTGCGTCATTGTATAAATAACATTTTGTATGCTGCATAATTCAGTCAAATCGTTTATTTTACACTTTAACTGTGTCTATCATTAGTTAATTTATGGAATAACTAGATATTTCACAGAATAACTAGTTAAAGTGTAGAATTATTATTTATTACTCACTTCAACTGACTTGATCAGTTATTTCATGAAATAACTAGGTATTCTATGAAAAAACTGAATTATACACTTAAGCGGTAACACATACACAGAATAACTAGTTAAAGTGTAGAATTATTATTTATTACTCACTTCAACTGACGTGATCAGTTATTTCATGAAAAAACTAAGTATTCTATGAAAAAACTGAATTATACACTTTAGCGGTAACACATACACAACTCATAACACTTCCTGTTTTATACCCTTACTTTCGACAAGTACAACTGATGAGCCACCTCTACCCACTGTCCGTTATGGTGCAATGTTACGGAAAAGTGTCACATTTTACTCCAGCAGAAAACGGATGACTTGAGTGACTGTTTTATTTCTCTGTGGGCAAACATCTAAAGCATACGAAAAGAAACCTCTAGACACTGACATTAACCCTTTGAGAATCATTAGAATTCCAAGTAGTGTAGTAGTTTTATCTCACAATAACAAAATTAATCTTCCAAGTGGTTTCGACAAGATACTTCGTCCCTCAAGATCTGACCAAATTTGGTAATGACGAGATATCTCGTCATCAATAATGTCGATTAAATTCCGAATGAAGATATTTTGTGCGTTTTTTGATGATGACGACAGATCAAGATCAGATCTGTCGTCAGATCTTGATCAGACGAGATGTCTTGTCTATCAAGATCCCGTCAGTTTTGCTAATGACGAGATACCTTCATCGAGGCAAACACCAGGAGGGTTAATGATTGAATAACTGCATCAATTGTTTAAAAGATTCCATGGATACTTTAAACCTTTAGACAGATTTTCTATTGGTTCTCTCTCTTTCTCTAGAATAGAATCCGTTGAAAAAATTTTATTGGTCAAGAAAATTCAAACTGATATGAAGTCATGCAAAGAAGACTACAGGTTGCGAGTTGGAATTATGTTTGTGAACCCCAGAGCGTTAAGATGACTTAGGTAATGTAGCTGAAGTTAACTTCACCCATGAATCTAACTTTTCATTAGATTAGTGTAGAATTGTTTAGCAAATCCATTAAATTTCAGTTGATGTTTATCAAGTCGAAAGAGCATTTACTTTTCTATTGCTTTGGGTGGGGCGATGTATACTAACCACCCCGTTGGGTGTGTCACTGGAATCCAATAACTGACGCACTCGTGAGCATACACTGATTTAACCCTCTTATTGGTTGTCTCTAGACTAAACATTTCGTCATTAACGAATCCATTAGCAGATTATGGACGAGATAATTCGTCATTTGAAGAAAACTGGCCTGATCTTGATCTTGTCAGGATAAAAAGAAATCAGCAATATCATGACGACAAGATATCTAGTCTAGCTAAATTTATCTGATCTTGATGGATGAAATATCTCGTTGAATCCACTTGGAGGGTTAAAATCAGACTAAATCCACTGTGCTCAAAACATTGAAAACATGCTCACTATTTTTGTGTTCTGTATATTCAGTTTGAAGGAAGTTTCTCAAATCCTATGCAGTGAAACGAATCGAAAATAAATAGAATTCGTTTCCTATATTGCATAAAAATGTTTTATTGATGAAACAACGATTGTGGCGGTGTAAGCACGAATCGCAGAGGCCCAAAAGGTTCACGAAGACTCGCAGTTTCTTGTTTGTAAACTAAAACGAGTTCACTGACACACCGTTACTGCCATTCAGAAAGGAAACTATTTTTGTTTTCTAAACATGCGATGGCTGAGAAATTGTTTGTTCTGTGTACTTTTTAAACCCACGGTGCGTTACGGGATGCGTGCGGGACCGCAGAGCGCATCGAGCGGTCAGCTGTCGCATCCCGTGATCCATGGTCACCTAACAGGAATTAGCAGGCCGGTTCTTACTCGTCTGACTGAGATTCACGATTAAGATCGCCAACAGGACCATGCAAAACTATGCACTTTCCATGCAGTTTCAGAAGCTTTGACTGTTTGAATTCGAAACATTTGCTTGCACGCGAAAGGGTACAATGACATTGTTATGGATGGATGGTATTTAAAGTACCTCTGACTGACAAATTTGTTAGATTTACAGGAAGAACGTAAGTCAGTTTCTTGCGGCCTCAAAGTCAGCAACTAAAATAAAACTGTATTTTCATTCAATGCTTGATCAGGGAAAGTTCCTGAGTGGTGTGCTGGGCGTGTTATTTGTACTAGGGATGCGACATCGACAGCAAAAAATCGATGTTCAAAATTAAAACATCGATGTTGATAAAACATCGTTCCAAAAACATCGATGTTTTTAAAATTCATTGTTTTCAAACTTTTTTCCCGATTTCTTAAAACTGGTTTAGCACCTAGTGATGCTACATCGACAGAAAAACATCAATGCTCAAAATTGAAACATCGATGTTGATAATGCATCGCCTCCAAACTTTCGATGTTTTTAATATTCAGTGCATTTAAACGTTTTACCCCATTTATTATAACTGGTTTACCAACTAGTGATGTGACATCAGCTCCAATACATCGATATTTTTTATAAAACATCGACATCGATGTCGTATCCCTACTTTTCAGACCCTTCACCTTTGGTCACTTTGGCCTAAAAGTATGTTCAATTTGCTGATTATGAAAATTATGCTACTTGGTTATTTTTAAATTTTTATAACGGTACTTTTTTCATTTAAAAATAAAACATCTACAACGTAAAAACATCGACAAGTATAAACATCGATGTTACAAAAACATCGACACCAATACATCAATGTTTTGAAAACATCGACATCGATATTTTGAAAACATCGACATCGATATTTTGAAAACATCGACATCGATATTTTGAAAACATCGACATCGATATTTTGAAAACATCGACATCGATATTTTGAAAACATCAACGTCGATGTCGCATCCCTGATTTGTACATGTCGGGAGAAACAATAGGGTCGCAGATAGACTACAAGACACTCCCTCCAACTATAAATAAATATGCTCAGCAATAAAGTTTGATGTGATCAATTTTTTTATTCGTACTATCAAGGTTCTATTTACGATTGTAGCAACAGATGCTCAATGCTCATACTTCAGTAACACCCTTTGTGCCTGTTCTTACTTAGCCAGTTTAGAAGGCACTTATTTTGGACTTAGTTGGGGTTTATAAGAGGCCTGGGCTCGCGACCCACCAGTGAACAGACGAGAAATTTGAGGTAAAATAAGTATTTAATTTCAAAAAAAAAATTCAGATTTAAGTATTCAAAACTGTTTATTCAAAAAAACATCTTCTATTTTGACATGGTCGGGAAAACAGAAGGCGATGGATAACTAAAATGGATTCAAATTGGTAGATAGGTACTTAATTAAAGTCGCACGACGGGCTATTGACGACGGTCCGTGATCAAACCCGAAGGGAAAGATCCGATGACAACACCATGTAATTTTGAACAACGGCCAAATGACGAGGACACAATTAAAAACGATATGAAAACAGGTCTTCTACAATTTTATGAACTCTCTTATTATTTTACTTTAAATGTATACTTATTCGTGACTTTGTGTTGCTTTTTTAATTTTCTGATACATAAATTATTAAAATATAATAATTTCGTCAGTTTCATTACGCAGTAACGACCGGGAATTAATTTGGAGTGCAAACAACCAGAGAAGAAAACACTTCCGGTTTAGAACGAATTTGACAATATTTGGATTTAATTATTATTCTAAGCGACATGGTAAATTGCTTTAGTGTGAAATTCCAGGTTACGCCATAAATTACGAAAGCCCTCTATATTTAACTTTATAGTTAAACCTCAAAAGTGACGAGCTGAAATTGCACTTGAATAACATATCCTGTTTCTTACGTTACTTCCGGAATGCAACATGAAGTACGTCCTTCCATCAAACACTAGCACCCTCTTTATTTAGCTTCACAGAAAACACTCTTTCGGTGAATAGTGAAACTTGAAGAAATTTAGAAGTAGCTTTTGGCCAGCAACACAATCTGTATTAGAGCATATCCGTTTTATAACTTGTAAAAGCAGTGTTTTATTTCTATAGGGTTGGTTAAAGATAATACACATGTAATGAACTCATGAATATTAGTCGAAACATTATCAGCATCTTTTTTACTCGAAATTTTGTTCAACCAAATAATGGTTTTCATTAGAATATAATAACATAATCAATGACGAATAAGTTTGATTAACTTCATACAAGTAAATAAAAATGTTTATTCGCGCCAAAATTAAGGTTTTTTTTCTGCAAAGGTAAACATAGAAGGCGCTAGGATTTTGGTTACCTATTTCGTAACTTGGTGACTTAACTTGGAAAGTTACTCGAAAGTACTTCACCCCCCCCCTCCCCCAGCATGTCGCGTAAACTAAAATTTAACCCCCAAATATAGTCAAGACAGTAAAAAATCAAAATTGTTCTAAACCATAAGTATTTTTTTTCTTCCAGTAATTTGTTCATGAAAACCTAGAAAAACTATTACATACTTTCCTTTCGCATAACGTGTGGTCACCAATCATTATTTTTGTCAAATCTGATGTTTCACTGGTACCAGCTATGGACGGGAGGAGTTTTCTAAAATATTATGAAGTTTTATTTCCGCAGAAATTTCTTGAGAAGTTGTTGAATGTTCTCACTATCGATTATTAAACATACTGTGAGAGATGAGACTGAGCCCAAATTATTTTCTGAATAACAATGTTTAGAACGTTGGAGGCAGAGAACTAACTACATGGTCAAACAGACGGCCAGTGCAATACCATTGACACGGTCAGAGCGTAACGGCCTTTCGGGAAAACCACTCCCGCTATTCAGTACTTTGCTAAACAGAGTATAACCCCGGTTGTTCAACAGTCAAGGTCAACATGGCTAATGACAAATCAGACTTTTCTGAAACGCTCTTTCAATGAGTAACATTCATGTTCGAGGATGCGAGAATCAAATTGTGACTCATACAATAGAATTCTATTTCATTAACATAGTAGACTTTTATTTTAATAACTCTGAACGCTATTCAAATGTTCGATGGAAATAGATTTCTCAGAGAACTAGAGCATTATTACTTTACGGATATCCCAACAATTAAACTCAGGGGCGACGCTAGACATTTTGGGGCTTTGACTTTTGGAGCTTGAAACTATTGGGGACGTGATGTTGCTGATGCCACCCTCTGTCCAAAACAAAATTGTGTGTTGAAAATAAAGACAAAGTATAATTATTTGAATAATTTATGAAAAACACGCTAATTAGAACCATATTAATTTCGCTTCTCAATTATAATTCGCAATATCCATACTTGACTGTAATCCATTACAGACTATCCGTGAAAATTAGCAAAGAGCTTTAAACCCTCCAGGTGGTATAGAAGTGAATAGAAATATCTTGATGACGTGGTATCTCATCATCAAGGTATTCCTAATTTTTTAATGATGACGAGATAGTTTCAGTTTTTGATGATGATGAGATCAAAGGTCAGTTTTCTTTCAATGACGAGATATCTCGTCCACCAAGATCTGGTCAGTTTTGCTAATGATGAGATACCTCGACAAAACAACCACCAGGAGGGTTTAATGGTTCTCGTTTATGTGTTTCCAGGATAGAAGTCAAAAAAGGCACTGCCCATCTTTTGTTTTCCAGACGTCAGTAGGAAGAGAATTCCGTGGCTTTGTCTTTTCTATTTTCTGAATAATAATACGATTACAGAGGCTGTACTTAAAAAAAGAATTGGCATTTAAGCGTTGTATTTTAATAATTGAAGCGTTCACTTTTCACGAAAAACACTGGAATATATTTCGGTGACACGGACGAAATGCTGCTTAAAATTATAAAACATTTTAAAACAATTAATCAGAAAACCATTTTTTAACCCTCGTGGCGGTTGCTTCGACGTCTTCATTAGCAAAACCTGACCAGATCTTGATGCCATTAGAAGAAAACTGACCACAACGTGATCTCGTCATCATAAAAAAAGGACACTATCTTGATGACTATATATCTCGCCATTTGCAAAATTGATCAGATCTTGATGAACGAGATATCTCATCGAATACAGTACTATAATTGAAAAGTTTTACTGAAAATCTATATCTTATATTTCATTTCTAGATTAAGTTTTAAAATTAGAGGGTTACATAAGACTAAAAAGAGGGGTAACGCAATTAACCTTTGATTTAAGTACTGGAATCAATTTAAAATTATTGTTCGCGGAAAACTATTTATAACAATTAGGTAACAATAAATATTCATTATTGTATCCCGAAATTCATTTTTATTTCTTTGTCGCTATGAAACGTTGGACACGTAGAGGTTATGCCAGGATGTCAAACAAATTAATCAACTTAATGTTTTCATATTTTCTTTTAATGATTAATTTAATAAACAAATTAATCTAATAAATTCTTCATCTTTCGTAAAATAGGTGTCATATTTGCATATTTTTGTTTCAAATATCAATAAATTTTCTTCAATTTAAAAGTGAACTGCATCAAAGAATACAAAACTTTTTCTTCATAGCGAAGTTAGTAAACATTTACTTACCATTACAAACAAGTATGAATATCTGGAAATGATACCTACAAAATTTACATATTCAGAAAGAAAAACTGAGACGTGAAAATCGCCTTCTAGTGTTAATTGTAATCCTGAAGCTCTATTAAAAGTCAAATACTGTCCCTTAATACTGTTAGAAAACTATACCTTATAATTTACGATAAATAATTTTCTTTCCCATCTTTTTTTTTAATAAATCGTACGACTAATTCCAAACAAATTCCAAGTGTTAAATGTAAATTTATTTTTGAACAGTGGAAGTATTTTTATTTTACACCAAATTTAACAAACATGTCAGTTGACCCGTTTTGAAATTTTGACGAAAATTACTTTTTAAGTTTTTTATTGCGTTTCCTCAATTAATTCCTCAATAACTTAACGAAATTTTCCTGAAAAGTGCATAAATTAATTTAGTACGTATTTGTCTTCACCTCTCCCTGCATCCGTTACTTTGAGGCATCCGAGTGATCTTTCATTTTTACCTTTATTTTTTTTCTGCTTCATGCTTTTTCTTCCACCCTCATGGAGTTGTCTTTCTTGTGTTTGGCGCAGCTTGGCCGAATACGCCCTTGCGTCATGAAATCCAAAAACTACCTAAGCAGGGTATGCTTCCGCCATACATATGACGCATACAGCGATGGGTTATTTTATAGTTTCAATGTTTTATGTGTGTTTCTAACTCTAAATCCATTCTGTTGTGGAAAATAATACGCCCACACTACTGTTAAGATTTTCACACTTCATTGCACCTGAACGGTTAAACGGAAGACCTCAACCTTTTCTTCTGAACTGAAGTAACGGTATCAATTCGCGATAACAACCGCGCAAATAATGAGCTCCATTCAAAACATTTTGTACACATACACCGGTGCCTATTATTTTGCACAGCGGTGTATGGATGTCAACACCACAAGGCAACACCGTCTCGATTGTAAAAGTAATTTGAGTATTCCCTGGTATCATTTTTTATTCGGATTATTTGTTGAATATCATTGCTATTGCCGCAGTTTACTGTAGATCATCGCATTGATTATTTTACAGCGAGTTAAATTACAATTATATTGTTTATTAATGAGGAAATTTGAATGTTAAAAAAGTGCCATTTTAGAGTAAGAAACAGTGAGAAAAACTTATTACATATAAGCAGTTAGTTTTATATTTTATGTTTACTTTAATCACTATATAGCTAATCGCAAGAATGTCCAGAATTGTGAAAAGCAAGAAGTTATTGGAAGAAATAAATACTACTAGGGGGCCCGCCCCCTGCTCGCTGACGCTCGCCAACCCCCAGAGGATTGATTTGCAATCCTCATTGGTTCGCTGCGCGAACCTTACTCGTTTCGCTCGCATCAATGAAGACACGTGTCCTTGCAGAAGGAATTGTTTGAAAAATATGATATTCCAAAAAAATATTTTTCAAATATAAATTTGTTGTACTATAGAAAAGTTAGTCAGTACCTCTCGAATCATAACTCGAACAATTTGGAATTCAGATGAAAACTTGAAAATGTGAGCGCTGCTTTGGAAATCGAATACCCAGTATGTTGTTTGTAAGCTACAACATCTTGATTAATATATATTTTTTTTCAATAAAATTTCATCCGATAACGCTATAAATTCAATTTAGGCGCGAGGCTTCGTGTTAAACAAACAATCGTACAGTGTTGCCAAAACGCGGTAAAAAATAAGGTCTTTTTTGCGTGCCACGTAAGAGAATTATATATATATATATATATATATATATAGATAAGTGACTAATGTTCTGAAATTGAAGACGATGTACTTAAAAAGTGCCAAATACGATACTGCCATAAAATTAAAGACATTAAAATATGCTCTCTGTGCATGTGCCGTGGAGTCCGATAGAGTAGTTGCGAATTCGAAACTCGATCCAATCTTATTCCGTCGTGCACGTGGGGACTGGTACATCGTAAATCTCCAGTGGCTTCAAATGCAATCACGTTAGCGTGGTGTGGAAGTTTGGAGAGTGGGGTACCGGCTAAGGTGTTTACCTCAGTAACTGGCCGTGTTTCAAAATGATGAGATGTTGTCCTTGCAACTTTCCATTCAGGACTGATCCCGGACAGTCGCCAAAAGCCAATTGTGTTTCCCGGTTAATTCAACTACCTAAGTGCTCTCTGCAAGAATTGCGTTTACGGAAAGCATTTAGCAGAGCAACTATGCATCTGTAAAAGATGTAATGAATCGAGATTGTACTATCTCACACTCAAAAAAGTGAAAGAGAAGTTAAAATATATTTCTTGTGATTAATGAATTTGTTATTTTGTTTATAATTTTATTAAATTGTTATTTCAAGCACTGTTACCTACATCCAAATGGAAAAGGAGTAATTTAATCTGTTTCAGTAAAAATAGGTATTTACAAAAGGTCGGTAAATTTAGTGTTAATATCATAAGTATCCCATGAATTTATATTTTATCTGCAAAAGGGTATAAAAATAAAGGGTATAATAATAACAGGGAAGCCATTATTTTTTTGAGGGGACTTGAGCCCCAATGCTCCTCTACGCAGCTTCATCGTGGTTATACTTTTAGAATTAAACCCAATCATAATGATATATTCGAGATAACCAATATTTTCCAGATCACGAGTATCAGGTTCCCCATGTTGCTACGTCACTTCTTCGTGGTTATACTTTTAGAATAAAACAAAGAATATCACAAATAAAATCCATTGACAAGAAACTCGTGTGAGAAAAAAAGAAAAATAGTGCAGAGCCAAACTAAATCCAAATCACAAAAATATACCGTGCTCTATAGGGACGAATATCATGTCAGTGTTAATGAGAAAACCCATTTTGTTTATTCGTAACTAAAGCTTCAACAGCAGGTGCAATCTGCGTTGCAGCGATTTGCAGTGACCTCCAAATGCTGATCTGTCCAATGTATTCTCTCTTTTATTTGATTCCTGTTCTTCATTTGCTGAACAACTGATCACACATGTAGGTACTTTAGGTGATGAAAGACACGGGCAATGCATGTTTATGGTAGTTCTGGAAACCTTTTCTTAGAAATAGTTGGACAAAGTAAATTGCTCTAGACACTTGTAAGAACGATTTTATGGGTATTGAAAACAAATGTTTAATGGTTGCGAGTAAAATTTTAATTTGCACACAATTTAGAATAAACTATTCATTTTTACAGCAGAACTTGGTATTCGCTTATGAAAGACAGTAAATAATTATTTAAAATATATCTTTAAAATGTACCATATGTTCTAAAGTATAATTTTTAAGAAGCTTTCTATCATTTCATAGTCACTAAAAAGTGGAAACAAATTTTTTTGTTAGAGATTCCTCGTGAAATGTTTTTTCAGACTGTTAACACAAGCTAAACCTCAAAGTTTAAAATTTAACATTGTTGCATAGTCTGTATCGAGTGCATTCCACATCAATTGTTCGTTACTTTTGCTATTATTGTGTTTGTATTTACTTTTTTGTTGTTGTTTTGTTCTACTTCGAAAGTTGCATTATTACATTGATAAAACCCGTAAACTAGACATGTTCTACCTGTGGAATGAGATGTTCTTCTTGCTTTGTACATATGATAATTTTGCGAATTAGTTTCTTTTGCGTAATTAATATTCATAGCGAAGCGGAACTGACGCTTAAAATGTTTTGTAAACTAAATTATTAGTGAACGGCATACTAAAACAAAGAATTATGAATTTTTTTCAAAAAGTACGTGGGCTAAACATTTTGATAGAATTATACGAACAAAATGGTTCATTTACAATTAAATCTATGATCCGTTCATTACAATATTTTAATTTGTTGATTGTCAGTTATGAATCACTAACATATAAGAGAGTCATTGCTCGGAATATTGTACAATCTGCTTACATAGTGTGGCAAATTGAGCACTCAGAAGCACATGTGCAGTGTCATTTTCACTAGCTAAACTAACCAAAAAAAACTTAAAAGTGGTTGATTTTGTTAAAAAATTTTTTACCAGGAAAACTGCGGACCGTGGAAGCCGGTTGGAAGAGTAACGGATTAACAACCAGAGGGTTGCGAGTTCGAATCCAACCAAAGACAAAAAACAAAGGAGACAGGTGTACGTTAAATCTGTCATGGCCTCAAACGTCCTCGCTTTGGCGTGGTGTGGAAGTTTGGAGAGTGAGATGCCAGTTCAGACGTAAGGTCGTCATCTGACCGTGATTACAAATTACGTGCTGTCCTCAAATCTTTCCCTTAGGGATTGATCCCGGACTCTCGCCAATAGCCCGTGGCGTTGGTCCACGACTTAATTAAAATGGTGCGACCTTAATTAAAATACTTACCTACCTACCAGGTAAACTTCTTTGTAATGACTATTTCTTAATGAATTTTAGTAATAATATTACGCCCCTTTCCGATACTGTTGCTCGGGGCCAGCGCACACTTCGCCACTAACTGATATGATGAAGACCGCGGTGGCCCATTTAGTAATGGTAATTGATCAGTGTAACACTGAAGCAATACAACGGGCTATTGGCGACGGTCCGGAATCAATTCGAGTACAGTCAATTGGAGTACAACACCTAATTTTGAACCACACCTGAGCTGGGACTCCACTCTTCAAACTTCCACACCGTGCCATCGTGAAGGTGGCCGAGTTGGAAGAGTAACGATTTACTATTTGTTAATGAATAATAACAACCGGAAGGTTGTGAGTTCGAAACTCGATCCAATCAAAAGACCGTCGGGTTCGTAGGGGCTGGTGCACACTACATCTGTCGTGACTTCTCACTTTGGTGCGGTGTGGGCGTTCGGAGAGTTGGGTACCATCCAAGTATGACCTTGTCATCTGACGTTAACTCGGCTATCTATGTTTTTTGTTTCTTACGGTATAAATTTAATTAACGTCGTGCTAGAGCAACACAATGGGCTATTGACGACGGTCCGGGATCAACCACAGAAGGGAAAGATCCGAAGACAATACCCCGTATTTTCGAACCACGGGCAGATGACGTTGTTTCTTACGGTCGTCTAACCTGTTTAGTGATTATAGCGCTTGTCTGCCAGGTAGTGGGTTCCAATCCAGGCTTGTAAGCGCACGGATGTTAGCGATTGTCTGTGTTAGAAGTAGCGGTGGATCACCCATTGCTCCTTTACAAGTAGCCGTCAGTTCGCCCCTTGTAACACCGAAGGGCGAGAGGTCAGTAGTCCGGCTTGGAATAAAGTTTCTTACATAGATCACGTTAGTGCCTTAGCGACTTCTCAGATGTCATCCTTTTTAAATCTAGCTTTTGTTCTGCGAGGCGATAAAGCTCGGTAACTCAACGCGAGTACGTGTAAACGACGAATCCAGATGACCCCATACAACCCAACGCGCATAAATACTCGCATTATGAAACAAAAAGGTTCAAAGCGACGCTGAATCTGATAATGAATTCACAACCGGTCACCTGATAAAGGTGGGGAGTGTATCACCACCTGGCGTTTGTTTCCACCACAGGAAGCTTCCCTCACAAAGAACAATGCAAGCACGCAACTTTCGGGACCGGGCAGGTCAGAAGACATTCGACTCCGGCGAGAGCTTTAATCCGAAAATGGTTCATTCCACTCGTTGTTGACAACGTATCAAAAGGCTTTCATTGTAAAACGCACGGGTCTTTTTTTTCTTTTGATTCCATCTCACCATTGTATCACACCGAATAAAAATACGTACAAGGAAAAAAGCTTCGCTGCCGAATCTAAAGCTCGCAGAACTAGGCTACGGTTGGACACCTTCGGTTTAGCACTGCTTGGAATAACGGAGGTAATAATATCAGACCGTAATCACTTCGACGTAATTTTGACGACGAATTCGTGATGAAACTATTAAAACTGACTTTTCTAACCACTTGAGTGGGGTTCGGACAGAAATAGAGTGATGCATTACTTCCATTTGGAAGTCTTACAACTTGGGACGAAATACTTCGAGAGAACGGTGTCCTGCGTGGATGGTAATATGTTGTGTCGTGCACAGTTAGTTTGGGGCTAGACTGACGTCGGAAAAGGGGTTACGGGTGTTATGTCTTAAGAAGAAAGATTCTCGAATATATTTTGCGTGCATGTTACCGGCAAAGTATGCAAAGCTGGGCTTGTAAAGAATGCTAGGCAATACATAGAATGCCTGGTGTTTTGGGGCAAAGTATGAAGCGATTAATATTTCACAGATTTCCTAGGCATTCTATTGGATGCCGAGTCAAACCGGCAAATTTATAAAATACTAGACACTGCGTGGATAGCCAGCCGTTGCCCGTGCTGAACCGTTTTAATCTGGTGTAAAATTTTCCGCAGATTTCAAATCCGTTGAAATTTTCAATATATCTTTAACGATTCCGATTTTACGAAAAAGAAGTAAACAATGCCAGTCAAAATGGTTCTTTTTGCCCTCCTTCGCTGAAATCGAAGAGGGCAGGAAATATAATGTTTTTTTTTTTTAATGCGAAGGGCAGGAAATGTAAACTGTTTATTTTTGGAAAGCGAAAGTTGACGTGACGTCACAATCTCTTGCGAAAATATAAAAGATATATTCCATTAAAAAATTATTTATTTAAAGACAATCATGTTTTTAAGTATCGATCTAATGTGAAATTTTCCGCAGATTTGAAATCCGTTGAAATTTTTACTCTATCTTTAACGACTAGAGGGCTAACGCCCCCTGCTCGCTGGCGCTCGCCAACCCCCGGAACTGCAAGCAGTTCCCTCCGGATCGCTTCGCGATCCGAGCTCGCTTCGCTCGCCCATAGGACACTACAATTCTTTAGTCTAGCTTAAAAGGGGCCCTATTTAGTCTACATAGACCTGAAAATTGATCTGATTATGTATTGATGAACGATACAGATACAGTTCTAAGAGAGCAGCAAGAAAGAGGATCTCTGGGGACTACTATGTACTAAATTCACTTTGAGGAACAGTATGAGTGAGTATTTACACTGATAAATAGATTTTTGGGACAATATATAACTGAATGTATTTACAATAATAACAAATTCTGGGGTATATGATATTTGAGTATTTACACGGTGCAAAACAGTTTATTCGAAGACCCTTTTTATGTATTGCTGAACCATACAGCTAATGTTCTGAGGGAGCTGCGAGAAAGGGGAACTCTTGGGACTACTATGTTCTAAATTCACTTTTAGTAACAGTGTGGGTGAGTATTTACACTGACAAATAGATTTCTGGGATATGATATGACAGTGTATTTACAATAATAAAATTCTGGGGGTATATGATATTAGAGTATTTACACGGTGCAAAACAGTTTATCCTAAGACATTTTTTACATATTGCTGAACGACACAGCTACGGTTCTGAAAGAGCAGTGAGAAAGGGAATCTCTGGGGACTACTATGTTCTAAATTCACTTTTAAGAACAGTGTGGGTGAGTATTTACACTGACAAATAGATTTCTGGGATATGATATTACAATGTATTTACAATAATAACAAATTCTGGGGTTTATGATATTTGAGTATTTACACGGTGCAAAACAGTTTATCCGAAGACCCTTTTTATGTATTGCTGAACGATACAGCTGAGGTTCTGAGAGAGCAGCGAGAAAGGGAATCTCATGGAACTTTTAGGAACAGTGTGGGTGATTATTTACACTGACAAATAGATTTCTGGGATATATGAATGAATGAATTTACTATCATTACATATTCTGGGGTATATTCATTCACATAAAACCTCCCTGCACACACAGTTGTGTATTTGAGAACTCGCAGATACAACAAATTCGAAAGATCTCTCTAGAAAGACCTACGTACAATTAGCCATGAGTAAAAACTGGTTTGCTCAAATCTAAACATATTTTGTCAAAAGTTTGACCCTGAGCTTTATTAATGGTCATTGAAAATGCTAACCTAATAGGAAATTGTTTACGCTTGAATTTAAAAGGCATACTATCAGATGGAATAAGAGGTATTCGAGGTATCGGGTAAGATTCATTGCTTTCGTTACTTATTTTTTTTGCTTCAATAGTATTTTTCTGCAAATTTACCACGATAAGTGTAGTTCCATTGCACAAACCTTTTGAAGGTGCTAAATTTCTGAGTAACATTATAATAACACCTGTTTTTTATTTAAGTTTATGAGGTGGCATTCCAGTTGGTGTAATGCTATTCAAAATTCCTCTGAATATGTAACTTGATCTTGTGGATCTTCACTGACTATAGTAACAATACTCTCATAAATGCCTTCATTTCCTGGCATACACTGCAGTACATGATTATTGATTTGCATTTATGAAACATTTGTTACAGTGAGAATAGCACGATTTTTGAGCTCTTCAGGCGTCACTGTTTCAAAATCTATATAATTGAACAGTTGTTTGGCAGCATTTTGTGAATTTTTTTGAAGAGTTCAATTCATTAGGCCAATAAAAAGCTCCACAAAATGAGCATATTTCTGTCATGAATCCACAGAAACACTTATTTCCACTTGGGAATCGGTTCTATTACTTAAATGTTGCTCCATCGCGTGCTCTGCCCGCAGTATTTCTAGCGGTAATTCTCTGAATTCTAACGTCAAAAGTTTCCCTAGTTCGCTGCTCTCTTCTTCGCAAATTATATTGAATTTTACGCAAAGAGCTAATTTTTCTATCAAAAACCTCTCACAATTATCGGGAAGATTGATCAAGCGTCAACGCGATGCGCTTCCCGTTGGTGTAATGAGGGATATCAATATTTATTTACATTCGTAAAGGCCAAACCCGTTGCCACAACCGGGAGAGAAATACAGGCCAGTTTTGCGCCACGCATAAGCGTATTATATATATAGATAGGATATAAAAGGATAGAAGATAGAGGATTTCTAGGAGATAGAAAAAAGAACAAAGTATCTCCAGTTAAAAAAGATTATTTGTTTTTAATCGTCTGCTGGAAAATCATTCCTCGGCGCAAAATCGAAACGGAAACGAAAAAATAAATTTAGAATCTTTGATCTTAGGAATTGGAGTATCGTCTATGCTGTTGCATTCAATAATGATTAAATTTCATTAAATTCATTTTAAAATGTTCTAGATTGAATTTTAAAATTCGCCGCGACACAAAAATTGCAAAAAATTGGACTACCTGTGTGCCAGATCCCATAACTACAAGTACCATAGATTCGTCAGGACGTTGCGTCCATTAAACAAACAAACAAACATACAAACACTTCCTTTTATAATATTAGACTCCCTCTAATGACGTTTCTGTCACGTGACTTTCAATGTTCGCCTCAGACTGAGAATTCCCCCATTTGCTTTTTAGTCTTTGTTTGGAGGTGACGAAATACGCTACTTTGAATTTGTTCAGCAGACTCTAGCCCATACTGTGCTATTTGAAAATGGAAGAGCAAGGTGTAGTGTCCGACAATAAGAAAGTCCTATACATTATTTTGTACTTTTTTTTTCTTTTTCATATACGTCTTTCCAACAAGTCCTTCCATGACTCTCTTTTAATACTTTGCCTAAATAGTATTTGTCATTCTACATAATGCCTACGTATTACATAAAATGCCTAGGGAAAGTATACGTCGATACCTCAGTTCCAAAAAAGGTAACTAACATCACACAATTTTTCACTTAAGTGTACGAAACGATTACTACACCGATTATGGAACTGAAATAATTATAGATTGATCAAACATTTTTGGTTCAACAACTACATAGCATTCAACTATCGAATTGTTTCTCTTCGGAACTGATAACTAATCGTTTTTCTATCGTTTCGTATACTTAACTCAAATCGCAACATTTTATACTAGTTACCCTTTTGAACTGAGGTACCGATTAGAGGAAAGTCGGATAAACCGAGTAAGCGGATAAAACCGGGACCCGGTAGTTTTGGCTAGATTATTACTGCCATCTGTGGGATAACGTATGAAACTAGCTGCAGACAGCCGCCATGTTATTTGGAGTTGAATGAAAGGCAGTGTAGATTATGTGTTTGTCGATGCCGATGTTTTAAAAATGTCGAGTAGAAAAGGTTCGATTTTGCTCTATAGTTTCTAATTGCTTGAAGATTTATTTTATGTAAGCACAATACCTGAAAACACCTCTTTCCGCTATTATTTTATATTATTAAACCACGTTTTAATTCATGTTTGAAATATGCTAAGCCTTCTTTTCTGATTAATGGCGTAGTTGGATAAAACTGGGACCTTGACAGTCGGATAGGATCGAATAGGAATTGGAGCTTGGAGAACAAGAAAAAGAAAAATAAAAAAAAAACAGAAAAGAAAAACTTAAAGCAGAAACTGTTTAAAGCTCCTAAGCAAAAAAATTGTCAAAACACGGAAGAAAAAAAGTTCAGCATTATAACAGACTCTTCGGCATCACATGAAGATAACGTAGAATGTGACGAAGCCTGTATCTTTTGTAATGAATTGTACGTCAGGTCAAAATCTCTGGAAGGTTGGATACAGTGTCTCAACTGTAAAGGATGGGCGCATGAAGCCTGAAGCAATGCAGAGGAGCACAATCAAAATTTATTTGTGATTTCTGTTCTTAAAACTTCTTACAAATCTGATCAATTAACTCAATTTACTATACATACATTTTTAAACCCACGTATGTTCCTAAGTGCAGGAAGGCCATTGTACTAATTTATTGTTGTAAGTAAATATTTCTGCAGCAAAACAACATTTTTCAATTATTCCTATACAGGGTGGTCCCGAATTCATGGTACAAACTTTAATGGTAGGTACAGGACATTGTAACAATGATTTATTGTATAGGAATGTATAGTCGCAAGTGACGCGGTGAGGCGAAAACAGGGGAAATAACGGCCGAAAGGAAAAACAAAGATTTTATTGAAAGCGTTGTTGACAAGTGTCATGTTTACAGTAATTGTTCAAAATTGCGTCCACCAGTATCGATACATGCTTGACAGCGTCGGTGGAGCGATTGGCGTACACGTTCAAAGATGCCTGGTATTTCACGCACACCTGCAGCAGCTACAGATAAGCGAGCGACGAGATCCTCATCTGAGTCAACTGGAGTCTCATAAACAAGATGCTTTAGATGTCCCCATAAAAAGTAATCGAGGCTCGATAAATCGGGAGATCGGGGTGGCCAAGGGACTGGTCCACCACGCCCAATCCATCGAGTACCAAACGTGGCATTCAGGTAATTCCGTACATCAATGCTGAAGTGTGCTGGCGCCCCATCGTGCTGAAACCACATGCGGTTATGAATGGCGATCGGAACATCATGCAGCAGTTGTGGTAACACTTCTTTCAGAAAAATAAGATAGCTTCCGCCAGTGAGCCGCGTGGGTAGTAAGTATGGGCCAATCAAAAAGTCGTTCACAATACCAGCCCACACATTAATACTGAAACGTTGTTGAAACGCATGTCGACGCGTTGCATGTGGATTATCGGTTGCCCACACATGGGAATTGTGCGCATTAAAGACACCCTCGCGTGAAAATGTCGCTTCATCTGTAAATAGCACATAATCTACGAAATCCGGCTGCAACGCACATTGCTGCATCACCCACAGGCAGAAGTTCACGCGGCGAGGATAATCTGCCGGATTCAATGCTTGTACTTTCTGAAAATGGAAGGGGTGTAAGCGATTTTCGTTTAACACTCTGCATACAGTCTGATGACTCACACCTACGTCACGCGCAACAGTTCTTGTGCTTGACTCGGGTCTATCAGCCACAATGTTCAAGATGCTTTCTTCCAGCCTTGGAGTGCGTACAGCTCTTACTCGACCAGCGCCATGTCTGTTGACGTCGAACGCACCTGTTTCACAAAGTTGACGATGTAACCGTTGAAAAATTCTATGATCCGGCATTCGTCGATCAGGATACTCCGCGCGATACATTCGTAACGCAGCTCTGCCGTTACCATTTGCACGGCCGTACATGTAATGCATGTCTGCTTTTTCTGCATACGTAAAGTCACCCATCGTTTACGGCAGCACAATTGTGAATGGCGCTTTTCCCTACTGCGATGCATCATGTTCAACAGCGGCTAGACATCTACTGCCCTCTACCGGCAATGATACCAACCGATCACTCCATTTCTCTTTCCTTTTATTTCCCCTGTTTACGCCTCACCGCGTCACTTGCGACTATACATTCCTATACAATAAATCATTGTTACAATGTTCTGTACCTACCATTAAAGTTTGTACCATGAATTCGGGACCACCCTGTATATACCCGTATTTATCCGACCTGATCGGATAAAACTGGGTACTTGCATACTACCAAAAAATAATTTATCTACCCTCCAAAATACAGTTCTTTCACATTGAAAAGTATTTATTTTTGGAACTAAAGAACTAATTTATCATTCAAATAGAACTTGAAGCAATTTTATTCACGTAGGTGCTGAGGAAAAAAACATTTTGGGACCCAGTTTTGTCCAACTTTTCCTTATGTACTCGTAATATTAAAATAATTCGGATATTTCCTACTTTGCCTTAAAACGCCAGGCACTCTCTACAATGCCTGCTTTTCATACATTGCAGGTAACATCCACGGCAGACAATCAGTCTTAGCATAGGAAAAATTAAAATTTGAATTATGATTCATTTTTTAAATAAATCCACACAATTTTATTTAACCTTTCTGATGATTGTCTTGACGTAATATCTAGTCATTAGAAAAACCATACGGCAGAACTTGATGGGCGAGATATCTCGTCATTAGAAGAAAACTGACTAGATCTTGGTCTCGCCATCATCAAAAAATTGACAATATCTTGATAACGATATACCTCGTCATTAGCAAAATTGATCATATCTCGAAACCACTTGTAGGATTAACGAGACAAAATCAATTCAAAGCTGTTCATAGAAAGATAAGTGTATCAGGAAATTGCGACAGTTTTGATTCCAGTTTAAATCTATAAAGCATTCACTCTGTAAACTACAAGCTTCGAATAAAGAAATTTCTTGGCGTATACGCAAGACTTATTAAAAACACGACTTGCTTTTTTTTTTTTACTATGCAATTTTCCTATTAAATTCCGTGATTAAGATATCCTCACATGGAAGTACTTAATAGAAAAGGTTATAAATCAAACTGAAAACAACCCAATTAAATAGAATTGCATTCATGGATCGAAATAGGTTAGGTTGGGTTCGGGGTTCGATGCCGCAAGGACCAATTTAGCCATCCTGCGTCAGACGTACAATATCAAGTAATAGACACACAATGAAAGTTTTACTGCGACAGAAGCGAGAAATACATCCAGGGAGCAATGTACCTGACAGGAATCGAACCTACACCTCGAAGGTTGTTAGGCCAGTGGGCATACCCACTGAGCCCCACGACGGTCCCGAATCGAAATTGGGTGCACTGAATAATTTTTTAGAAAAGCTTTAACGCAGCGTTAATTCAGTGTTATAGAGCGTCGAAAAAATATGTAATTACCTTTCAAACACTAAAACTTCGTAAATAATTTCATGTAACCGGTAAACTTAAAAAAATGACAATATGCTCAGTTAGATTTCCCTTTATTTTGTCAATTTTCCTTACCAAATTGCCAGTAAATGAAATATATGCTTTTGCACTTCTCTATGTATATTAAAATATAATTCACTCATTGACCAGAAGTGACCATTTAGACAGTTGTCCATCGTTATACATTACCCTACAATAATGGACCGGACAGCAAGATGTGATGGTATAAGGGAAAGAATACGTGCTTTAATAGGGGGATGGTCCCCACGTGCTGCAATTGCACTAGCAATTCTTCTGGGCATATTTTCAACAAGGTTTTGATACACAGCTATGGGTATTTGTGGCCATTCCTGCTGGAAGAATGTCGCCAGCTCAGCTGTAGATTTCGGACGTGGTTCCCTGCTCCGTAAGCGTCACTCTAACTCGTCCCACGAATGTTTTATGGGGTTTAGGTAGATCAATAGATTCGATCAAAATCAAAAACTAAACTAAAGCATGCTAAAAACTATATAAAAAAAACAGCAGTTTTTAAACATTTTAAAGGGGCCGTTGGAACAATAACGGTTTAACAATCGAAGGGTTATGAGTTCAAAACTAGGTCCTCGGTTAAATATGTCGTGGTGTGGACAGTGGGGTGCCAGCTCAGGTGTTGACCTCGTCATCTGACCGTGACTCAAAATGACGAGGTGTTATTTTCGGACCATTGCCAATAGCTCGTTGTGTTGCTCCAGTGCGACGTGGTTTCAAATCTCTGCCTGCTTTGTAGTCAAAAAATATTTATCCAATGCTTTTAGTCCATTTACAATGGAACTCCTTTTTTTTATTTGGTGTTGAATAAAATAGTTGGAAAAAAAATGTCATCTAAATACAACTTCTATTCGTTTTTTGGAGTAGCCACTTTAAAAAACTGATCTTTAGGCAACGCACTCTAAAACACTCTAATTAACACATCCTCTGAAACTAGCCACAGTAACACTGAAGCTACAAAGAAATTGTGAAATTTTATAATCACCGTCTAAATCAAGAACAAAATGTAGACACTACTCTACAGTTGCCTAATCCGTTATTATTCCAATCAGACTACCGAGGCCCATATTCATATTGGGAGTAGTAATTTTATAAAAATTTACTAATTAGTACATTTTAGACTTAGTTATTTCAATAACATGCCTTATCATCATTTTAAGCAGCAAATTTTCTTTCCACAGGCTGTCATCAGCCTCATTTTCTGTAGGTCCCCAAAAGTCTATGGCCGTGTTAAGCCAGGTAGAATCAGTAGTAACCACGTTAAATCTATCATGGCCTGATCTCACGTTGGCGTGTGAGTTTGGACAGTGGGGTGCCAGCTCAGGTGTGACCTTGGCGACTGACCATGACTCTAAGTCCTCGGATCTTTCCTTTCGGGATGGATCCAAACCGCACACACCCAGTGCAACGTTAATTCAAATATCTACCTACCAAATTAAGTGTTTGGTCGGTTTCTTTACGGCACAAGGGACCATATCTGGCCAAGCAATATTTCTTACGCCAAGTGAATTGACATACACAAAATAAAAGTTTTTTCAGAAATAAGAGAAATACACTCAAGGTATTAAAAGGAATCGAGCTTTCGACGTCTACAGCTTTACATGGTGTGAAGAATTTCAGTTTTCGTTCACCACAGCTGTGTCTACTTTGGAAAATAAGTTGTCTACCTCTGTTTTAGTGCATATTTACACTAGATCAGGTGTGGTAGAAGGGGTGACGCTAAAATCGTATTTTTATGTAAGCGGTAACTTTTTTGACATGTTACTCCAATGGAATTTCAGCATGTCGCTTATGAAAGATTGTTAAGCAAACAAATGAGGAGATAAAAGGAGGTTTTACTCTCTTTTTCTCAAATGATATATATCTTGGGAGATTACCTTAAAATGTAGTTTATTGCCGTTTTGGCAGGTAGTGGAATTTACTTCGTACTGGAGCAACACAATTATTAGTGCCGGTTCGGGATCAATCCCGAAGAGCAAGATAGAGTGTAACACCTCGTAATTTTGAACCATGGTCAGATGACGAAGTTAACACTTCAACTGGCACCCCGCTCTTCAAACTTCCACACCACTCCAACGTGAACCGTTTTGAGGACGTTTAGCGTTTAATCTAATTGGAGGCCAATCAACAGCAGTATATCAATTCGGAAATCATTCTTTGAAATTGTTTTGGTGACATGCTAAAATCGTATTTGAAAAGAAAAAAGTGACGTCACTTCTGGAATATGTACAGGATGCACGATCCGCCCCAAAATTCCTACCACCACCTACATTTAGCTACGTAAGTCTCTTGTTAGAGATTTAACTCAGAAAACTTGTCAAAACGGCATTAAATCAAAACAAATTCTTAACCCAAAGTATGTGTCTTCCTTTTCAGTTTGTTTACACAGAAAAATCCTTTAAGATTATGCCGGCGATTGGAAGAGGAACGGTTGTTTAACTGCCGGGATGAGAGTTCTAAATCTTTCTCCAAACAAAGACCGTCGTGTTCATAGGGGCTGGTGCAAGTTAAATCGATCGTGGCCTCAAATGTCCTCACTTTGTCGTGGTGTGGAAGTTTGGAGAGTGAGGTGCCAGCTCAAGTCTTGTCTTCTTCATCTGACCGTTGTTCAAAATGACGAGGCGTTGTCCTTGGATCTTTGATTGATCCCGGACCGTCACAATAGCCCGTTGTGGTGCCCCAGTGCGACGGCAATTAACTATCTCCTTACCTTTAGATTAAGTATTCAAACTAATGCCTTTTCGTATTTCAAATGCTTTTATCACTGAAGGATGTAATAAAGTGTACAAAAACTGAACCCAAAAATTAATGCTGTTCAAACAAATTTGTATTGATGTAATTTAAAAAAAGGAAATATTCTACCATAATCCGTGTTAAATTATCTATGTGAAGTTGTCTCTATCTACTTATTGCTCTAAACAAATGAACGAAAACAGAATTATACAAAAAATACCCGATACTTCTACTTAAGTTTTTCCTTCTATATTTTGCATCTTGCTTCTGAAATCATTTCGCTTGGTCTAGAAGGATGTCATTAGTACCGAAATCGTAACAACAAGACATACGTCCCGCAAGCCAAAACAAAAATTGTGTAGATAATTTGCTGCTAATAAGGGTCAGAAATGAGAAACCAGTGACCATTCATTCAGGTTTTTTCCTTTCGGAATAGTGCACTAGTTTGGAAAACATCTTTCCGCTTTTCGGATAAAATTTACTATTCGTCACCTGAATGCGACTGGTTTCGCTTCCTTGTGTGGAATTAGACCGTGGAGACATTTAACGCTTTTCATTGAATTCAGTAGTTTCCCCTTTTTCTGCCTTTTCTGCTTAAAACCCGTTCTGATAAGGTTCGGTTACACAATTTTTACACTATGCCAGTTCTGCGTCAGTTTTGTTCTCCTTGGCTTCGTTTTAAACTTTGATTAACTGGAGAAATCACGAGCCCGTAAAACATCGCGCTATTTTATCGAACAATTTGTAACCCTTCACTGCATACTGCATCGAATTTGAAACATTTTTATATTTAATATTCAATGCAAAACAGAAATTTCGTTTTCCTTCCTTATGATATGCATATCCAGAGGCGAACCTATGGAGGGGTTGAGGAAGCTTACACAACCCTCCCAGACCGTATAAAACACAAATTATCATTTTTAAATTTATTAATTGTTTCTTTTAACATCGTGTATGAAGGTATTTAGATACTTTCTACTTGCAGTCAGTTCAAATCCAACCAAACACCGTCGTGTACTCCGTTGTGCCCGTGTGACGTTAATTAAAATACCTGCCATATGTCGTGGCCTCAAATGTCCTCACCCTGACGTGGTGTAGAAATTTGGAAAATGGGGTGCCATCTCAGGTGTAACGTCTTACGGTAAACAAAATTTCCCACAAAGTAAAAGATGACTAGATGAGAAAAGGAATAAGTTTTTGTTAAGGATATTTTGCACATCAAATTCGACTGAATTCAAATCAATTATCAGGTGTAACTTCGTCATCTGACCGGGGTTCAAAATTACGTGGTGTCGTCCTTGGATCTTTTATTTCGGGGATGGATCCTGGACCGTCGCCAATAGCCCGTTGGGTTGCTCCAGTGCAACGTTAATTCAAATATTTGCCATGCAATCGTGATCCTAGAGTACTTTGGACCTATGAAAAAGGAGATTGAGGCCACCCTTTGTCCAAAACAAAATTTGCTAAGTAAAATGACGATAAGGCATATTATTAGATTAATTAAGTGTGTAAAATACTAATTGGTATTTTTACAAACATTACTTCTCCCAATATCTATTCTTTGGTTAAACATGCATAAAAACTGCCAAAGGTTGGAGCTTTGATAATAGCTCCTCTGAATGGATTTCAAGAAGAAAAGGAGCCCCATTCTTTATTATTTGCTCTCCAGACTTTAGTGAGAAGAGAGTATTTGTGATTTGTCTCTTCTTTTTTTTTCTTACTAGCATTACAAATGTAGCTACATGAAAAGTAATACTCTTAGAGGGAGGATTGGCCTTGCCCGAAAGGAAGGATTGACTTTTAAACATTGTATCCGAAGATCGAGTGCACGAAAGCATTCACCTCACACGCACAGCACTGGAATATACTTCTGTGACAAGGATACAATTGCGCTGAAAATCGCCCTTTAGACATTGACGCTCGGAGTCTATCTGTCCCTTTATCATCGCCATCTGACCCTGTCGTCCTAATGCCCTGATACATATGTTCTTTATAAACAGTATTAGTTCGCTTTTTATACGATATATGGTATTTATTTATTTTTTAATTCAAAATTTCAGGTTTTATATTTTCCCATCTATAGCTACCGGAACGACATTGCTCAACCGCACACGGCTCGTCTTTCCCAGGAGTTTCTCCGTGGTGTTGATACCCTTCCTTGGCTAGAGATCCCCCGATCTGTCTCCCATTGAACAGGCCCAGGACATGCTAGGCGGTCGATTGACGGAATATGAGGGATCTTGAACAGTTGCTGCTGAATGGTTGGCATTATATGCCATTGGATAGAATAAGGAGTCCATTTGACTTCATGCCACGTCCAATATCAGCGTGTATCGTCGCCAGAGGGGGCTTTACACTGGATTAGAGGTGTTTCGATTTTTTCGGCTGAGTATATTAATACTTTCCAAGCCTACTTTTAGCAAATCCCGATACATTTAGATTTGCTTCCCGGAGTAAGCAGCTAAGATACTATTCAGTTTCGCGGAAGAACACCAGGGCATTAAAATAGATATGTAGGGTAATTAACTCCTTCCGAAGTTACTAGTGTAGTATAAAATAAACTACAGGGTGGCAACAAAATCCTTGAAAAAAAGTACCCTGATATTTCCATGATTTCCTTGATAGTCTCACAACAATTTCCCTGATTTAACAATTCCCTTAAGAAATGTTGTGATCCGCGATTAGTATAGATATACATTATCCACACAACGCTATTTTTAAATATTATGGGTCAGAGGGTGTAAATGGATCATTCTCCACAAATATTTCGTATTTTTTCTCTACAGATATTTTAACTGTTATTGTAAGGGTTGGAAACCTTAATGGAACTCTTATAATTGCAATTGAAAAAAGTGGAGAAAAAATGCAAAATATTTTGATTATGAACTTTTTACACCTGACCCTACATTGTCATTCATAGAAACCAAATGCAAATATACATAAAAAATTCTACAAAAATGCAATTGCAAACAAAAATAATTAATTTAATACACAAAAAACATCATTTGTTACACGAATCTCAAATTGTATCCCACAAGTTGTATCGCTAGACTCATGGCGACAAGACGCTGCAGCCACGAAAAAGACAGCGGCGGCGGTTTTCGCGGTGTTCAAAAATTACGTCGCTATGGTTATTTATTCGAATTACAATTTCGGCGAATACGATTTATTCGATTCTCAAAAGCACTCGTAATTGCGCAACTCTAAATAGGACAAACAATAATGATAGCCGTTTAAATTGTCAAAATTTCCCTGATTTTTTTGTAAAATTTGGAAATTTTCCCTGAGATTTCCCTGATTTTTCCAGAAATAAAAAGCTCCCAGAGAATTCCCTGATTTCCCGGTTTTCCAGGTTCTGTTACCACCCTGAACTAGCTCTTAAGTTCATTGAGATAAGAATACATTGGGCTCAAGAAATCATTTAATATTCAAGTGCTTATTATTATCTTTTGAGTAGCAATCCTTGAAACATTCCCTTGATATGATTCATTATTCGAGCATAGAAATATAAAGTATGAAAACATTTGTCAGATGATAAATCTCTCAGGGTATGGGAGGTGGAGCCCCTTACGTTATACCCCTTGATTTTTTTTTCTTTTCGAATAATTTGTTTCCTTTTGTGTGTAATTTTTTAAAACTTATCCATCAAGTCAATGATGTTGAAAATTTCTTTTGTGCACACGCGATTTTGCAAATATCTTATTGGATTTTGAAAGTATTTTACTTTGTTTAGGTCCATAGACAACTTTAACTGCGACATCAAACCGTCATACTCTAGACAATGCAACATAAAGTTATCCACTTCTAACCACTGGTTCAGGAAGGTAGATACCTACTTTCTCCATTGAATGGCCTTGAGTCTCGCTAATGGTCATAGCAAAGGCGATTTTTGCAGGAAATTGCAATCGTCTTAATGTAAATGGGAGGCCTATATCAGTAGGTACGAGGTTAAAATCGCGGAAAAAAATAATTTTACTACATGCTACTCCTGTGAATTGCAATGATCGCATTGAGTTTTAGTTCTTTGAGTATGTCTTTTTCAATGCATAGACCTCGTTGTGTATTGTGAGGTTTCTCCCGATCATAATAATTCCAATCTTCAACTGCAATCTGAAGAGCATTCATGGCAGAGTTGTCCCATTTCAAAACTCTATAGAAAATACTGTTCAGTATTTTCATGGCCTTCGGCGAGTCGCGGTAGCTCGGCTGGAAGAGGAACGGATCAGCAACCGGAGGGTTGCGAATTCAAATCTAACCAAAAACCTCAGTGTACAAAGGGAGCTGGTGCACGTTAAATCTGCCGTGGCCTCTGATGTCCTCACATTGGCGGGGTGTGGAAGTTTGAAGAGTGGGGTGCCACCTCAGATGCGACTTCTTCGTCTGACTGTGGTTCAAAATTACGGGTGTTGACCTCGGATCTTTCCCTTCGGGTTTGATCAATGACCGTCGCCAATAACCTGTTGTGTTGCTCTAGTGCGACTTTTATTAAATAAGAAACAATGAAGTTTTCAGCAAATATCTTTTGGTTACATCACTTTACACAAAGTTATCAAGGTCATCATCGTGGTCGCCATTCACTGAATGACGAATCAACAGATCGAACATTACTCTTTTGCGTTTTGACCATACCAAGTGCTTTCGACGAGGTATCACGTCGAAAGCCCTTGGAGATATTGCCGATTTTTCTATAATGACGTGATTAAGATTTGGTCAGTTTTCTTCGTATGACGAAATATCTAGTCCATCAACCTCTGGTCAGTTTTTTTCGTATGACGAAATACCTCGTTGAGACAACCATCAGAAGGTTAGAATCACAAACTTCTCACATAATTGGTTGGATTTAATACCGGCTACGACTATTTTGGTTATACCACTATGATTAATGCAGAGAGAGTGTTTTGAGGTCTCCTACAAGTAAAATGACTTTGCCACCATAAGGTCTCCGATTTCTCGAAATGTCTTTCATATTTTCCAGTAAAGCAGTGCCGAATGCCAAAGTAGCTTCATCCCAAATGATGGCTCAAGATTTAGATGTCGGTGGAATTGATCTTTATATCCACGTAAATATTTCATTTGAATATGATACAAGTTTAAATTGTTTAAAGTATGTTTTGCCTTTTGCCACCTTCTATCAAATTACCAACGATTTTTGAGATTACAACATACAAAGCTGTTTCCTTCTCCAAGGATAATGTAGAGGAGGGTTTTATAAAAATTCGTTTTCCTGTGCTCCCCCCAATATTGTATTGTATACGCTAATATTGTAATACGCTGCTTTTTGCTTCGTATTTAAATTATTTGCTAATTCTGTAGCTTTAGGCTGTGTAACCCCGAAGAAATAAATATCAGGATTTTGAAGAATGTTATTTGTTTGATAGTTTGTATGCTGTGTTTACCGCATGAGCTGTTGTTAACCCTCCAAGTGGTTTCGACGAGATAACTCGTCCATCTGACCAAATTTGTTAACGACGATATATCTTGTCATCAAGATTACTGCCTATTATTTTTAGGATGGCGAGGTCAAGTTCTAGACAGCTTTTTTCTAATGGCGATATATCTCGCTCATCAAGATTTGATCAATTTTGCTTATGACGAGGTATTTCGTCATCAAGATATAGACGATTTTTTTTATGTTAACGAGATCAAGATCTGGTTAGCCTTTCTGTTGACGAGATGTCTCGTCCATCAAGTACTCGTCAGTTTTGCTAATGATGAGAGAGATGTCGAGATACAACCACCAGGAGGGTTAACTTCTTGATGGCTCAAATTCAAACCATGTTCACATCCTCAATGTGTGTGTCTAATGTTATATCAGTGCAAAATTTTCCCAAAGAGGGGTTTTATACTTTTCAATTAATTCTGTCACATTGAGTGGTGAAACAAAGGTAAGAATTATGTAACTAAGCTTCGCAAATGTCGAGTTATACTGCAAACTGATGATTCAAGTACGTTTAAGTTCGCGTACGTTCAAGTACGTTCAAGATGATTCAAGTACGTTCGTTAATTGAAATAGCTATTGACAATTTAACAGCTGTTTTATTCTTACTGCATAGACAAATTTTTGAAGTTTTAAATTTTAAGTATCCTTTTTGAGTAAGGTTTCATCTATATATCTAATTTAGTATGTGTTCAATTAATCATATATTTTTATAAGTGTTTTCCAAATCTTTCAAAACTTTTCATATTATTAAAGTTTCTAATATAAACGTCAAATAGGGAAGTAGAAAATATATAATAAATGGAGCTGTGCTGACTACTTCAAATACATCTGCAGGTTCTCGTGTACATAACATTTTTCTTTAATAGAAGAACGGGAAATCCTAATAAAAGTGATTAATTTTTATTTAAACTCTATTATACCACTAACAAACTTCTAGAAACTTGTCGCAACACTTTTGATGAAAATCTATTGATTCATTACTTAAAACTTCTTTTCGTTGACATACAGTAAGATAATATCAATAAAAAATATGCAAATTTAATTCTGCAACTAAGAAAATTAAAGCAATTACAAAACTCGCTTGTAAAAGAACTGTAAAATGTGTACTTTTAAAGTCGTATAGCTATCATCTGATAAAATATAAATCCTAATTTTTACTTTTGAATAAATATAGGCAAAATATAATTTATAAAAATAGGAATGACAAAATAGATTCCTAGTATTTTAGTCATAACATTACTCCCTACTACACCCGATTTGAGAACTCCTCAAGTGAACTCTCTAGTAGTGTAATTTTCGCTTATATTACTGCCATGATTCAATATTTATTTATTTATTATGCGCAAGCAATGCTTTTCCCCTAAAAGTATTTAATTATAATTTTAACCAATGATGGGAGTATGGATAAAAAGTGATCCACGTAAGTGATCGCAAGTTTGCCCTTATGTATTAATGATTCCCAAGTTAAAAAAAAAAAACCAATTAACTATAAAATTAATTTCGTTTCAATTTCGTGGAAGAACTCAGAGGTATCAAAAAATGAAAACGAAAATTCTCTATTTCTAAAGTCGAGTCTGATGCAGTATAAAATAAATGCGCTTTCAAAGAAAACAATTACTCAATTCCCTTTAAAACTAAATTCGTTTTCCCAGGAATCAACGGCTCAAATTCTATTCAATTTCGAGGAATAACTCTAGGAATAAAATAAATGAGTAGGGTAATTCGCTCTTTCAAAATGTCGAGACTGCTGAGAAAACACAAAAGTGTACTTACAAAGATTGCAAAAAAAATCTCAATTTCCCAGGAATTTAACTTTTTTCTCCGCAATTAGCGGTTGCAATTCTATTCAATTTCGCGGGAAAATTTCCAGTTTTTGACAAATAAAAATGCTATTCGCTCTTTCCGAAGTCGAATACTACAGCCTAATTATTAAGGCGCCATCTATTGGCGATAAAGTAATGTTAATTCAATTTTGTGATCATCAGGACTAGTATTTTATATTACCATTTCGTTTGTAGGTTTCAAAATATAATTTTTTGGTCGTTTTTTTCTTTCACATTTTGAGTGTCTTTTTATTTTTTTATTTTCCTGGGAACTTATTTGAATTTTTGTCTAAACTTGCCCGATCGCAATTTTTCACTTAAGATTTCGTTTATACAAAACACATTACACCTGCGACTAATTTCCGGCTTCTGGAACGGAACAATTCATAAACTACACTATTCACACAATACAAAACATTGATGAGCTCTTCTATCCGGGGGTGAATTATCTGCACTGGAAAAAGTGAGGCTATATAGTATATAGCCCTCACTTTTGGAAGGCTGTCTCTGGATCCTAACAGAAAACATTTTCTACTTAAAGGCCAAAATTAGTTAAAGCACCATTTTATTTAAACATATTTTCAACTTTAATGCTAAAATTTAAATTAGATACAGCAACGTTTTCCTATTTGTGAGTGGAGTGCCTGCTCAGATGTTGTCGTCTTATGACCGTGATTCAAAATTACGTGTTGTCCTGGGATATTTCCCTTAGGGGATTGATACTTGACCGTCACCAATAGCCCGTTGTGTTGCTCTAGTACGACGTTAATTAAAATACCTACCTACAGTATATGTGAGAGCCGCGGTAGCCCAGCCACAAGTGCAACTGGAAGATACCGAATTTGATGGCAATAGGTCCTAATCAACGTCGCACTAGAGCAACACAACGGGCTATTGAGGACGGTCCGGGTAATTGGTAATTTTAGTTAACGTCGTACTAGAGCAACACAACGGGCTATTGACGACGGTCCGGGATCAGTCCCTTGAGGGAAAGATCCGAGGACAACACCTCGTAATTTTGAACCACGGTCAGATGACGAAGCAACACCTGAGCTGGCACCCCACTCTTCAAACTTCCACGCCAACCCAACGTGAGGACTTTCGGCCACGAAAAATTTGCGGATACGATTTTACCCAAGTCACTCTTTTCAACTTTCATCCCATTAGTTTATTTATTCCCCGATCCCTCTTTTTATCCCTTTCACGAGACTTTTTACTAGAAGTTGTGTCTTGTGTTTGGAGCAGCTTGACCAAATGTAGCCCTTGCACCATAAAACCTAAAACCCAACCATTATAGGAAATATCTGGCTAATCGAAAGAATGGAGAAATTTTTAGGTAATTTAAGGTAGTTTTCATGTATTTTCAAACAACACAACCACCCTCGGTGATCGCTATCATGAAAAGTATAATTTACTGTATACATACTATCCCTTCTTATGATTGTCTCGACAAGGTATCTCGTCATTACTAAAGCTGACCGAGTCTTGATGGACGAGATATTTCGTCAATGGGAAAAAACTGACCAGATCTTGATCTCGCCATCATCAAATATTGGGCAATATCTTGATGAGTTATCTTGTCATTCGAAAGATTGAACAGATCTTAATGGACTAGATATCTCGTTGAAACCAGTAGAAGTTAAATGCATGAAGGAAGATAAACATTACAACAACATAAGCGATCTAATATGAAATACATTTTTGACACAAACTATCATTTGCAAAATCAAGGTAGAAAATACTCACAAGGATGATTCAGAATTTTCGAATATAGTCCATTGGCTTGAACATACGAATTTGAAATTCAAGTTTACATTTTTTGGATTCAGATCATCTCCACGATCTAAACAGAATTGACTATAACTTTCCTGTGTGGCCTATCAGACGCGACACGTAGGTAGTTTACTAACGTCGCACCGAGGTAACACAACGGGCTATTCACGACGGTCCGGGATCAATCTAGAAGTAAAAGATTTGAGGACAATACCTCGTAAGTTAGAAACACGGTCCAGGTAGCGAAAACGCGACATGAACCCACCTCAATAGTTGCTCTGATCTTACTGACGTCGCAGTGAATAATACTAGTTGTGTCAATAGTTACATATTTTCTTTGTTTCTAGACTATATTCGGCTGTCAGACAGACTTACGGCGAAAGGGCTGAAGCCCTGATGTAGGATAAAAAAAGATTTAGGTCAGAAATTTTTTGTATTCAATAACAAAGTTCTACGATATTAAATCTATTTTTGATAAGTGACAGGTAAACTTGGGGTGAAACGTTAAGTGTGTGTACCGACCTTAAATATTTGCTTCACATCTTACTCCTGTTCCCGTTTGCTTCAGTAAGTGTTTCCTTTATCTATTCACACACACACAGTGAAACAAGGATACATGATACAAAAATTTTAATTGTTAGTTAGAATAACTGAAAAAAACAATTCTCATTTTTATATTTACGGACGCATCTATTCATTTTATTGCAGAAATAAGCTTCACTTTTTAATGCATCATAAATTTTCGAGAAGTGACAAAACTCAAAAGGAAGATTTTATTTTTAATTAACAAATGATTCTACTAAACTTAAGAAAAACATGGAAATCAAATCACATAGGTAAGTATTTAATTCATGTCACACTGGAGCAACGGGCTATTGGCGATCCGTCCAGGATCAAACCCGAAGGTAAGGTAAGGTAATTTTAATTAACGTCGTACTGGAGTAATACAACAAGCTATTGACGACGGTCCGGGATCAATTCCCTAAGGGATCCAAAGACAACACCACGTAATTTTGAACCACGGTTCAGATAACGAGGTCACTCTTGAGCTGGCACTCCACTCATCAAACTTCCACACCGCGTCAACGTGTCCCACCCATGGGGTTTACTGTCTTAAGTAAACATGGGATACCTAAATTATCTTTTTCTGTTTTAATCGTACTACTCTGTTCACGGTCCCTTTTCATTTTTTATTTGACACTGTCTCGTGTTTGGTCGTTTTGTGGCCCGTGCGCCATAAAACCTCAAAACAACCAACCTAAATCAATGTTTACACTTTTTTAAACTAATCAGATTTAATTTTTAAAAATACTTTCAAATACTCTATCTGGGGAGTCATGTGGGGTAAGACTGTTTTCTTGTTTGCAATACGATGGTATTGAGACCAAATTGGATTTCATTCATGGTCTTTGGTCTGCGGAACTTCCCTGCCGAAATTGAAAACGCTGTAGCCGTGAAACTAATCTATCCTTCAGGGACTGATCCCGGACCGTCGTCAATAGCCCGTTGTGTTGCTCTAGTACGACGTTAACTAAAAAATTACCAAAAATTACCAATTAGAAACTAATCTATTGGACTTTCAAGCATTTACAGCAGGTTTCCAATCGCGTCTGATCAAAAAGCGAGTAATTCCGATTTTAATCAGAGGCGTTTTATATTCAGTGGACGCCTTTATCCCGCGAATGCCCATCTCACCCTAGATCAGCGATTTTCAACCTTTTTCATCCATGTCACGCACCAAATAATGTATTATACTCGTATTTTTCGCCGATTTGATAAAATAGATATAATTTTAATTGATTTGCAAAAAATAATGGTAGTTGCCTATCCCATTTCTCCAAAGTGGCTTGAAAAAAATAATATTTTAACAATAATTTAAAACCCAACATTATTTATAAAGGTATTGAAATTATTAGGGACGCACTTTTCAAAAGTTAAAAACTAGACCCTTGAAATGAAACACATTTTACACAAGTTAAACTGCTTAACCATCATTAAGGCACACCGGTTGAAAATTGTTTACCTAGATTTAAAAATAAAAAATTTCGAACATAAGATAGTATGTAGATAAGATCTTTTCATTCATTTTATTTAAAATCCATCTAAATTTAGAATTAGCGAAATAGTTATTACAAAGTGAGGTACAGATAAAGTGAAGAAAACATTTGAAAGTTAGGGGTGCCACTCTTGAAGACTGACTCAGGCAAATAATGTGGTGCATATCTCAATTAGAGAGCACACTCCCCACTCATTCCGCTGCCTGGCCTTGTGTGGTGATATTCAAGGGAGGTCACAGTGAGAGGACAATGCATGAATAGATAGTGGTCAGACATCTGTTGATTGTTTTAAGTTTCGGTTTTCGCTTCGCCCTTGGTTGAAATCAGGTCAATGAATAAAATGGAACAATTCATTTCACCTGTTCAATTTCCTCTTTTGAGGCCAAGAAGACAAGGACTGCAATCAGAAATTGCGCAGATGCATAAATTCATTTCATAAAATCTGAAAAGTACTCAGACTTTGGGATAGTGAACTATTCGTGAACAGCAACTAAAGAAAATAAATTTTATTGGAATCTGTAACCAGTAAAGAGCGTTTGACTGGGTTCCAAAAATAAGTGTTGGAAAAATTTTAAACGGCTCCTCTGAAAATTCACGTAATTTTTTTATTAAAAATTTTTTTTACTTATTTTTAAAATTTTATACTTAATTTTTTTACATGTAACTATTATAATTTAATCCAAAAAATTATGCTGCAATTGATAAAATTGAATTGCAGAATAATTTATTCATAAAATGAGAAATATTCCATCCAAATTAATTAATGGTGTGGTCACCTAAGTTCGCCAAGTTGGAGTCTAATCAGCAATGCCAATTCAACAACAGTTGGCCGGTTACTTTTATTTTCTTATAATCGAATCGTTCGTGATGACCGCTGTATATAAGGGCTGATTGATAAATGAAATGATTTAGAATGAGAAGTGCTAAAATGATCGCGGTTACGCAGCCGCGGCGCTGGATTGAAAATTAGTGGTTTGTCAGGCCACGTAAATTCCAAAATTGTCGACGCTCGTTTTACAAACTCCATGGACCGAGGAAATAGTTCATAATAGAAAATTTCATTGAAACGAAATAACATTAGTCGTTAAAACAAAACGGAGGATGGAACTAAGATAATTTACTGTATACAGGGTGATTCTACGGTCATGGAACAAACTTGGAGGGGTGGTACAGCTTACTAAAACAAACATTTTTTGTATAGCAATGTATGGTCGGAAGTGACGCGTGGAGGCTTGAACACAACATACGAGACATGAACAGAAAAACATTGTTTATTTACAACATCATTCCAAAGTGCTTCTTTTCGTCATCTGACCGTGGTTCAAAATTACGAGGTGTTGTCCTCAGATCTTTCCCTTAAAGGATTGATCTCGGACCGTCGTCAATAGCCCATTGTGTTGCTCTAGTACGACGTTAACTAAAATTACCATTACCATTACCAAAGTGCTTCTTTGCAGCAATATTTACAATAAATGCTCAAAATTGCGATCACCAACAGCAATACAAACTCGGCAGCTCTGATTGGCTGGCAATTCTGTGGGTAGAGGGCATTAGTGTACCTAGCCATCCGTGATTTGATGCATCTGCGAGAAAACGTCATTTGCAACTGTGCTGTCGGCCGTGATGGGAGATTGAACAAACAGTGAAAAGGCGGACATGCACATATGATGTACGGTACTGCTAATGGGAACGGCAGAGCAGCGCTACGGCTGTATCAGGAACGTTTTCCGAACAGGCGCATACCGAACCTCAAAATGTTTGAGCGGTTGCATCGGCACCTTTGTGAAAATGGTTCATTCATCGCCAGCTCTGACGGAAGAACTGGAGCAAGAACTGTACGACATCCAAACATGAAAGAAACCAACTTGAATATTGTGGATGAAACACCCCACACAAGTACAAGAACTATTGCACGTCGTGAACATGTGAGATGTGAGTCAACCCACCGTTTGAGTCTTAAATGAAGAATGTTTACACCCATTCCATATTCAGAGTCCAAACGCTGCAGGCAAGAGATTATCCGCTGAGCGTAGAATTCTACCAATGGTTTTTGTAGCAGTGTGCGTTGTAGACGAATTTCCCAGCTTCTGTGCTATTCACAGATAAGGCGACTTTTACTCAGGAAGGTATACAGTCCAGTCACATTAATGTGACCACCACCTATTTCGACGTCAACGTGAAATAACCAATCACAAAAGGCAAGTGACAGCACATTGCAGTGGAGTGTATATAAAGGATGTCCTAGGGCATCGGAAAGCATTTCAATCGTTGGCGTAATGCAGAAACGTAGCGATTTATCCGACGTCCAAAAGGGCATGATTATTGGCTTTCGGGCCAAGGGTGGAAGCATTTCGGAAACGGCTAATTTTGTGAACTGTTCTAGTGCCGCCGTGGTAAAAGTATACCGTGCATGGCAAAATGGCATTATCCAAAATCAGCGGCGTGGCACATGTGGTGTACCACGGGCTATAGATGACAGAGGCGAACGAAGGCTACGGATATGCGTTCGGGCGAATAGACGTGCAACTGTTGAGCAACTGACCGCCCAGATGAACCAAGGGGCTACCAAGAGTGTATCCTCAACAACGGTTCAGCGAAGGTTGCAATGTGTCATACAGCTCGCAGTGTACGTGCGTGGTTCGAAGAGCACCAGGATGAGTTTACCGTACTCCCCTGGCCAGCAAACTCACCGGATTTAAACCCAATCGAGAATCTGTGGAACCACCACGATCGGGTTCTTCGCGCCATGGGTCCTCAACCGCGTAATCTAGCGCAGCTGGCCACGGCACTGGAGTCAGCATGGCTCAACTTCCCAGTGAACACCTTCAGAAACCTAATTGACTCTCTTCCTGCACGTCTCGCAGCGGTCCGCTCTGCCAAAGGTGGTTATTCTGGCTTTTGACAGGTGGTCACATTAATGTGACTGGACTGTATTTTCAATGTGCACAATACTCATGTGCGGGCAACAGAAAAATCCAACATGCTACATGTCCACATGCATTCCAAAAACGCTTCTCTCTGAATGTTTGGGCGGGTGTTTCAACGGATTTCCTCATAAGCCCATATCTCTTACCAACGCTACTTAATGGCTCATATTATCGTATTTTTCTGGAAGAGGTTTTACCAGAATTGCTGCAAGATATTCCGACTGTCGTTCGTCATCACATGTGGTTTCAGCATGATGGTGCGCCAACCCATTTGAACGTGGTTGTCCGCAATTACCTGGATGCCAGTTTTGCGGGGCGATGGATTGGGCGTGGTCCAGTCCGATGGCCACCCCGATCGCCAGATTTATCGAGCATCGATTACTTCTAATGGGGGCATCTGAAGAGAATCGTTTACGGGACTCCAGTTGACTCACTAACCATTGCGGTTGCAAGCGTGCACGAAATGCTTGGCATCGTTGGAACTGTTCGCCAATCACTCCTTCGACGCTCGTTACTGTGACGCTGTTATCGTCACAGTAATTTAAAAACCTCTAATTAAATTCTAAAATTTATAATAGTTACGATAAATCCTAAGCTTTGCACTTTAGAACATGAATCTAATCTAAATACTACAACAAACTTAATCTGTAAATAATTCCAACGTCTAATCTCTCTCCAGAAGGCTTAAAGTGTAAAGTTCTAGAAGGGTGCTCTAAGGAAATGTAGTAAAAGTAATTATTTTACTTCATTATCTTTGAAAACCACTGGGTTACAGAGTTTGAACTTTAGGATAAATAATGATAATAAAAGTTCATAAAAAGGACAAGCAAAAGTCAGATAGAAGACGAGGGAGAAAACAGGCGTTACAAAAGAGGACCCAAAGTAGCAACTGCTCTTAAGGTAGTAGTGAGCCCTGGTACTATGCTGTGATTGATACCAGCAGGAAGTCGAAAGGAGATGGGTGAGTTCCATAACCTTTAAGTGACCATACATAACCGTTCTTCTACTTATTGAGTACTGTTTCTGCGGTCAGTTAGTTGTTTTATACATACTATCCAACATATAATTTAATGAATAAAATATATACTGTGAACTTAAACTTTAATAAATGTCTCTTACACCACCAATTTCAGTACTAATCGCTGTCTAATCACGGCCTATACCTAATCATTAAACTAGTCACTAAGCAACGCGTCACACTACCAAGCATATATGGATGCATGTTGGTGGTTGTAATTTGGAGCATTTATTGTATACATTGCTGGAAAGAAGCACTTTGTAAGGATGTTGTAAATAAACAATGTTTTTCTGTTCATGTCTCATATTTTGTGTTCAAGCCTCCACGCGTCACTCCCGACCATACATTCCTATACGAAAAATGTATGTTTTAGTAAGCTGTACCACCCCTCCAAGTTTGTCCCGTGACCATAGAATCACCCTGTATAAACTTGAGATTAAAAATACAACTGGAGCTTCAGTTTTTAATTTTTTCAGAGGTAGGATAATTTTTAGTGCAAACAAAGCACTCCGCGAAGATATTACCTTTGTCCTAATGGTTTTTCCGTGTGATACATATCAAGGTTACCTTAAAATGTAACCTTATTATCCCCATTCAGGTAAAGTTTGGCGTTTAATTTAACTTTCATTTTCCAATTCGAAATTAGTTCTTTAGAATTTTTACAGGCGACGAGCAGAAATCGTATCCGAAAAACAATCGAAGTGACGTGTCATTTTAGTTCAACAGTAAATGCTTGATACACAATTGTTCAAAAAATAGGCAAGATTTTTAGACAAAACTGTTCCATGGATTCGGCTGAAAATTTCAGAATACGTTTGTGAATCATGGTTTTTACCTTTTACAGCCAAAAAGGACAATTAAATGCTATATTAACGTCTATTAATGATTTTCGGGCTGAAATACAGGCCCGACAGTTTATGCTTATGACATTAATCATTAATTTTTGAGGTAGATCTAAATTCTTGCATAAGGGCAGATGGGAGCTTTGGAAGTGAACAAGTAGGGCATCATGACTTGCAATTCTTTTTTACATATCCCATACATGTTACATTGGATTCAGGTTTGGTGATCTCATTGTTCATTGAATGTTAAGAATTATTTCGTTCACCAAGCATCTCTTAAATCAAGTACTATGCAAGTCGGAATTACTATCCACATGGTGAATTTGCACTTCTTGAAGCGATAAATAAGTGAACAATGGGCGTGGAATTTCTTTTATAAACCGAATACCGGTTACGATTTTAAATATTTAATTAATCAAGATTTTCTAGCTTTAAAATGATCCACGACTTCTTTGTAATTGTTCGGAAAGTACCTTTTAAAACATTGCAGATTTTAATCATTCCCATCCGTAGTCTTTTAATTTTTGAAAAGTAATTTTTTTGCCATATAATGCACTTTTTCAAAAACCAAACAAAGGAACACTTAGAATATGTCTGAAGTAATCTCAGGACTCATACGTTTTAACTAGACCTTTTACGGATATTTAAATATATACATAAAATAAGAAAACCACTTTAAGAAATGAGCTTTATTAAAGAATTTGGCAGAGTATCATATGAATCAATTCTATCAGCAGAAAATTATATCAACAAAGTCGTTGATAAAAATACCTACATCTATTGAATATATGGGAAAAAATACCTCCTATGATAATTAGCCTCTAAAAAGAGGTACACCACGTTTCCTCATTTTAAAAGGGGAATAATTGGAATAGTGCTAAACTATGGGTTACCTTAAGCAGCTTACAAAACACTGTAGAGGTACTGGTCTTCCACAAGAGCAGGAGTTCGAAGTCAATTGTCACTCTGTTAGTGACCTGAGACGTCTTGAACTTTGACACAGAAAGAGGTAGCCTGCCACTGATTTAATCCATGGACATACAAATTCAGGGCTGACCAGGTAGCCAGGTGTCAGTGCTTTGGACCTCAGTTGAACAGGCTCAGGACTTAAATTTTGGTAAAGGCATGAATGTTTATTGTGGTTTGGAATACACTTAATGCCATAGGTTCATGTATTACAAGGGCAAATATTGTCAGTAACCTATCTAATTAGAACGTGTGTAGCAAAATATGGCCGTAGAGCAACAAACCACATCGAGGTCTCTGGGAGACGATTTGGTTTATTTGATGATTCCAAAGTCAGTGTACAACCCTAAGATGACATCAGCTGGTCTTTCACTAGCGTATAGCATTCTCACAATGCTCCAATATGTTCAACGGTTCAGGTAGTTCTTTTTATTCATTGTTCTCGATTGGTCTACCTCATATTTTATGATACGCCAAATTTGTGACTTAAGCACAAGTGAGAATGAGTTATAGAGTGGTCAGAATTGACTGTACAACAATCATACCACGATTCCTTGTTGAAAAGCAATCCCAAAAACTTGCGAGTTTCTCAATCGAACGTAACTTTATGGAGATGCGCATATGCATACCAACGACTGATAGTTTAACACACATATTAGGATTTACATATTGATTTGGTGCTTTATTTTCGTGTAAGTAAAATTTCATTTTCCTCGCATTCAAAACGAAACAGATTCAGTTTGTATGAAAACAAGAGACCTAAATATTTTAAATTTTAAAACATTTATTTTAAACATCACACATACAAATTTGACAGAACACAAAAACGATCTCAAGGGGGGCTTTAAAGCCCTGAGCATCATCTACATTGAGACATGGCGTCTCCTTTCTCTGCCTCCACATCATTCTATTTATTTTTCTACTTCCTGTTCGGTACTTTTTACGCCCAATGCATCACAGGGGAAAAGGGAGAAACACAGTTCGGTAGTTCCACTTAGTATTTCTAGATCATTTAACTGTACACGTACCCCAAGAGAAGCACATTAATCGCAAAAGGGACGAAGCTGCTGACTGAAAATAAACAAGACATACGCAACAGCATATATTCATAACAAAAAATATTAGTATCGACGAGGGCTCTGTCAAATATATGCACCTCCCCTAAAAAGTATTAAAAATAATATTCACGAAGACTACACACATTAAGACAAGGTATTTCAAAATATACGTTAATAACATGCAACGATTCAGAAAAATGATAACACAAAGTATGAAACACTAAAGAAATACAAGAATGATAAAATGTATATTGATATATCATACACTAAATTTTTCTCTTGTAAAAATAACTCTTGTTGATTGATTATTCTATAGCTAATCTTGATAATGCGTCAGCATTGGCATGTTGTGAACGCTAGTAGTAAATTAGTCATATTACGGCGTTGTAATGGCAAAGCCCATCTAGACAGTTTTGCTCAATGGGGTGCACTGTTAGTTAAATAGCTGACGGGGTTGGAATCTGATATTATCTCTCCAATTGAGCTCAAAATACCAAAGTGTCAAACTTTTTCAGAGCCTCCAAAACACAACAGGCTTCACGTTCTATGGTAAACCATTTAATTTGGCATGCAGAACGTCACTGTAACCATTTCATTTGGCATGCAGAACGTCATTGTAAACCATTTAATTTAGCATGCAGAACGTCATTGTAAATCATTTAATTTGGCATGCAGCGAGTTTTTACTGAAAATGCAATAGGCAACTCTTTACTAGCCATCATTTTGAGCCAACCATGATCCAATTGCAGCTGACAAGGCATCCGTATAAAGTTGGTTGGGTTTTTATGGCAGAAGGTCATACATGGCCACACAAGCTACGCCAGACACACAAAACCAAAAACTCTAGACAAAATAAAGACTTATAAAATTTATCTATTTACAATTTCCGTATAAAGATGGAATTGGGAGTTCATGTTTGGTGTATACAAAGATGGCATCTTAATCAGTTCATCTTTAATATTCAAAAACGTTTTTTCTGCTAGGGGCTTCCGAGAAATATTATTAGGGAGCCTTTTTTGGTCAAATTGGCTAAGAATAGCACTATCTGTGAAAAATTAGGAATGTAGTCTCTATAGTAACTGGCAAATCCAAAAAGACTTCGAACTTCCTTTTTTTTGTTGGGGGTCTAGCTAGATTTTAAATAATCTCCTTTTTAGGGCCAGGAGAATGTTGCCCAGATTCAATTATGTGCCCAGGAAATGTTACACTACTTTTCCCAAAATCAAATATTTCAAAATTTACTGTCAGACCAACTTCTTTTAGTGTTTGGAAAACTAGATTGATGTGAAGATGTTCATTCCAAGATTTCGAATAAGTAGCAACATCATCTATGTGGCAACAGCAATATTTTTGAGGCGCCAATGCATTATCTATCGATTTCTGAAAAGTGCTTCCTGCATTTTTCATGCCAAATGGTAACACTTTCCATTGGTAATGCCCTGGATGTGTGACAAAAGCATTATAAGGCCTATCTTCATCTTTAATAAGACTTCCATTAATTCTGGGATGGTAAAACTGTTCAGAAGCTTCATCTAGAAGTGTTATTGTAACACAATATGATCAGTTGGAGAAGAGTCTGCAGTTAGGCATAATGAATGTCCATCTACTTGTGCCTGACTTGGTTTGATGCAGAAAACAAAATTCATGATTTCAAGCAGTTCATTGCATTGGGATATTTAAAGTTTCCCTTCATTTTCAAAAGATGTTTTCAATACCTACCAGCTGGAGCATAATGAAATTATCCAAAACCTACATTGGAGCTTGTTTACATGCCATTCTCTGGTACTTCCATCTTCTAATTGGACAATAGCTGAATGTAGTTGAGTAGGCTTAATTATACGCTATCTACCAATAAGTATTTGGACACCCATGCAGATGACGATATCTGCGGTCCTGATATACGTCACGCCCAACGCCGTTAAACATCGTACATTGGCATTAGTCGCATGAAAGATGCCAAGAAGTGCAATTATCTGATTTCGAGAAAGGTGTAATCATCGGGTATCACAGAAATGACCGATCCTTAAGGGACATATCTAGGGAGCTGAATTACCCAAAATCGACAGTGGCCTATGTGATTCGGAAGTGGAAGGTGGGCGGCGATTGTCGGAATGTGCCCCGAGTCGGCAGACCCACGAAACTGGGAGATAGAGACCGACGGGTGCTGTCCAGAGAAATTCGGAAGAACCGCACCCAAACCGATGGCCCACATACTCCAGAGTCTGGATCTGGCGTCTGCCTGGAGAACGCCTCCTTCCAGAATGCATTCTACCCACAGTAAAGTTCGGCGGAGGTGGAATTATGGTCTGGGAGTGTTTCTCCTGGTATGGACTGGGACCCTTGGTCCAAATTCATGGTAAGCTCAACGACGAGGCCTACTGCACTATTTTGAATGACAGTGTGCTTCGTACGCTGTGGCAGTTTTACGGGTAGGACCCATGTTACTTCCAGGACGACAACGCCAGCTGTCATGTTGCGAGGTCCACCATGGATTGGTATGGTGACAATGGGGATAACCGAATGGACTGGCCTGCCCAGAGCTGAACCTTATCGAGAACCTCTGGGACGAATTGGATCGCCGAATTAAGGGGTGCAACAACCGTCCAAAATCGGTGACGAAATTTACATGTCTTCTCCAAACCGAGTGGAAGAAAATACCACTAGCCGTCATACAAGGACTTGTGGAAAGCATGCCCCGGAGGGTTGGGGCTGAAATTGCCTCGCGTGGAGGCTCTACCAACTATTGAATATGAATAATTTTTGTTTTTCTTTTCTATCACAAGTGTCCAAATACTTATTTGTAGATAGTGTAGTTGCTGGTTCTATCGAAGTGTTCAGAAGCTGGAAGATGAAAATGGCAATAGTAAAAGTACACTCTATAACAAAAAAAATCGACGCACCAAGAAGGAATCATCCGATTGCTTTGAAATTTCGTAAGCAAAAATGTTTTGACCAAATATGCAAATGATTAAAATTTGGTGCCCAATGAATGAATAGTGCGATCTCCAGCGCATCGGAAGTGCGCATCCAGCAGATGTATATAAGGAGTTGCTCTTGAACTGTTGTTAAAATTTTCTGCTGCATTGCGATTTAGGATACCTTTCAACGACTGAAAAAATGCCTCGCCGTAGGATTCGAGCTCATTACGAGCAACTTTCAGAGTTTGAAAGAGGTCGTATCGTTGGTTTGAAAGAGGCAGGTTGGGCAAATCGGAGAATCGCTCGTCATGTGAGTCGAAGCGATGCGGCGATTAGAAGATGCTGGCAAAAGTGGGTGGACAATGGCAGATTTCAGCGTCACGATGGTAGCGGTCGACGTAGGGCCACAACAGATCGCGAGGACAGAGTGATTGTCAGATCAGCTGTCACAGCGCCTGATTCATCGCTATCAACCATCCGTCGTGCGACCATTCACAGACGGCTGAGAGAGCGAAATCTACGCTCGTACCGACCGTTACGCCACCTGCCACTCACGTCTGCAAACTGTCGAGCCAGATTACAGTGGTGCTTGGCTCGATCAGGCTGGAATGATGCTGACTGGGGACGTATAGTTTTTAGCGACGAATCCCGCTTCCAACTGTGTCCTGACGATCATCGAAGACGTGTCTGGAGACGCCCAGGGCAGCATGTCGATCCTGCTTTCACTATTGCACGCCACACGGGCCCTCAACAAGGAGTTATGGTCTGGGGTGCCATTTCCCTTGATAGCCGGACCCCTTTGGTCGTCATTAGAGGCACACTTACTGCACAGCGGTACGTTGACGACATTCTGAGACCTGTTTTGCTACTGTTCCTTTCGTAGTACTCTGGGCTTATTTTTCAGCAAGACAATGCCAGACCATATACAGCACGTATTGCTATGAACTGTCTTCAAGCTTGTCAAACACTTCCTTGGCCAGCCAGATCACCAGATCTCTCTCCCATCGAGCATGTCTGGGATATGATGGGAAGGCGACTGCATCCGGTAAGGAATGTTGATGACGTAGTCCGACAATTGGAGCAAATTTGGCAATAAATACCGCAGGAGACCATCCGGGAGCTTTATCGGTCTATGCCACGCCGTGTAACAGCTTGCATCCAGGCTAAAGGCGGGTCAACACCTTATTGAGCTCGTTACTGTAACTCTGAAATAAATCATTCAATTGTTCTCAAATTTTAATCATTTTCTATTCTGTTCATAATATTCCTATCCACCAATTTTCGTCTCCATCGGACAACTTCTTCTTGGTGCGTCGATTTTTTTTGTTATAGTGTACTTTATCTCCCACATTAAACGACTTTTTTTGTTGGGATATGACGGGAAGTATAGCTTTCCTGTGACATTTCCGAATTTCATGATGCAACTTATGAACTCTCGTAAGTTTTTTGATCAAATTGGTCAAGTAATCCTCCACTGAACGAGAAGTGGTATTGGGAATATATATGTCGCTGTAAAGTCTATACCTCTTTCAAGAGTTAAAGGTCCAGATGGAACACATCCATATGCTAACAAGAATGGTGATGTTCCCATTGCACTATGCGCAACTTATAGGCAACTAACAAATAAGGAAGATATCAGTCCCAGTTGGATCAGTATTACTGAATATTTTTTGTTAAACACATTTGTTTCAAAGTTCGATTCATTCCATCTTAACATGGCACCCAAGCTTTAGGGATGGCTTGGGGGTGAAAAATCTAAGAAAAACTCCAATGCTTGAAAACTTCTACCCTCTTATAATTAGGATGAACAACTATATTGATAAATTTGCCACAATGGCCTCTGACTGAATTAAAACTATATCGATTCTGTTAGACTGTTTCTTCTTAGCAAGTTCCCAAATTTTAGTCAAAGTTTCATCCTCTAGCTAAAGCTCAATGAAAGACTTTTTCATTTCTTACTCATCCATATCTATGTTGACATCATGAGTTATAGCTAAAGTAGCTATTGCCTCCATATCCTCCTTTTCAGTACTATTTTTATCTTTAAAATGTTCAGTAATTCCCTCATCACATTGTTCTTTAGTAATATCTTATCTTTGTTTTCTTGACTCATTTTCATATGATGAAGTTGAACATTTTCTTCAATAGCTTCATATGTGGTCGTACTTATTAGCAGATCACTAACCAGTCTTTTGGAGACAGCAGGTGATCTGTACTGAACCATTCAGCCCATCATATAAACTTATATTGTACATCCTTAATGAAGTCATATCTTTTTCTCTGATTGCTGAAAATTTCTTTTTAAAGAGGTTTTAGCAGAGCAAAGATGGAAGGTATGACCTTCCACACCACATGAGTAACAGGTTAGCTTGTAAGTTTATTGTGACAAATTTGTTTTCCAACGAAACGCAACAAGACTTTTTGGGACTCTTCTGGTGCATTACAAACATTTTTAGGAAACTGTATTAATTTTAAACCTCTTAGGTAGAATAACTTTTATGGGTCTATAATCTTCAAATTTATCTACCAATGAGTTGTACTATTTTCCATGGTAGCAGTGCTAGCAGACCCAACACCCAATCTCTAACATCAACTAGAATCTTTTTCACTGGTCTCACAAAATGGGATGAAGAACAAAATCGTCTTTTATTTAAATCGAACTCCAGCATTATTTTCACTAATTCATGATGTGGTGTTACAGTAGTGTCATGTGAAGCTGGTTGAAATGGGTCTGTTTTCCTGTGCTTCAATTTCCATTTTGTCAAGTTCAAACTCTAATTTCATGTGCCTTTTTTCTTTCTTAAGCTTCCGATTCCATATACGCCTTCTTATCTTTAACACCAATTCCATACACTCTTTTTTTTTTCAATTCATTTTAACAACAGTCTCCATTTTGTTCTTAACAGATTCTTCCTCATGACTTGCTACACATAATTTAAGTTTTTAGGCCAATAATTTTTAAATCTAGCTTGTAAATTCATTTGACTCTTTGGCAGAGCACCATAAATTCTCCTTTTTTTGGCTTTAGCTAAAAGGGGCATTTTAGTAACATGTGAACCCCAACTGAATTTTCAAAATGTAAAAATAAAAAAATGTGAACCTTCTAAAAAATTCTTCTATAGTTTAAATTCCAATAAAACTTAAACAAAAATAATGCCACTAATGCTGCGATATAAATAAGAAAATTTCAAATGCAAATTCAATAAGAAAACAAATAAGCAATAGAATTAAATGTTACTTATCTAAAAAAAATCAGCTCTGCATGTATTGCCAAACAAATATCTGTTCATTACAATCTAAGTAATAATATATCATAAAATTGATTAAAGTACCGATAACAATACAAAATGTAATAAGTAACATGAAATTAATTAAATATCAAACAGAATTAAGCAATTCAATAATAACAGATATTTATGTCATGAAATATGTGTATACTTGTTTTAGATTTTAACAATTCTATGGTTTTCAATGTTTAACTTCAAACATATACAAAAATTATTAATTTTAATCATATAAGCAAGTTAACAAAGTATAAAAAATTCAAAGAATACAAATTATTTTAAATTACTCTTCACTTTCATAGAAAAATAAACATTTTATGTAAATATTATCAATGCATTTTCCATTTCTAACAGTTCAAATTGCACCCAAAATATATAGGCAATACTAACATTAATTGAAAACACTTTCCTTTTCATCAGCATTAATGCCAACACAGTATTTGATGTAGTTATTTTGATGTGTATAAACATTGACATCCAAAAAACTTTATGAACACTGTTGTTTCTATTTCATTTGCTTTCATTTCAAAAATTGATTAAAAGATGTACCTTATATTATGAACATAGAACTGTTCAAATATGAAATTTATCATAGCATATATGTGATATATGTTATGATGTCTTTTAATTCTACCAGGGTGTATTTAAATTCCACCGACAAACTTGGAGGGTGATAGCACACATCAAGACAAACAAAAAATGTAATGGAACATGGGCCTGCTAATGATGTTGAGTGGGTGAAAATTGGGAAAATTCGTCTGCAAAGTGTGACGCCATTAGGAGTTGTCAGGTAGCTGGCTGTGGATTGCATATGTCAGTCGTCAGTTGGTGCACCCAAGTAACGTAGTGGGCCGAGTGGTGTGCCTGTCAACACAACAAAAGTCTAATTTAAAATTAACTTACATTTAATTTTTTTAATTATATCCCTGTGTCCAGGGAGGTGTGACACAGGACGAAACAGCAATGTACGCACCCCTGTAATGGAAAAAAGCGTACACTTTGCAGATGCATTTTTGCAATTTTCACACACTCAATATCATTTGCGACCACATGTTCCATTGCATTTTTTGTTTGTCTTGATGCGTACTATCACCCCTCCAAGTTTGTCGGTGGAACTTAAATACTGACGTATTATAAACAATTCTACAGCACTGACGTGCAAATTTCAAATTTAAAAGTAGCAGTAATATTTCAAATTTGTGAACACTGGTATGCATAAAATCGATCATTAACTTTAAACTTCCAAACAGTATGTAATTGCATTTAATTAAGATTTATTTTAGACACATGGCATGTCTATAACATATCAAAATGTTAAAACACCTTCATTTCCTGTCGTTATAATTCTAACAAGTACCATTATAATGTTTTCAAGTTTAAACCATTAACATTAATGCAATATACTATGGGGAGCACACAATTAACAATAAAAGAGCTCTCCCCTCCATGTTGCCTGACTGCGCAGTGAAATTGTTTTCCCTGCATTCAAAATGAAACTGATAGCCTGCGCGTTTAATTTCAATGAGACTAAATATTTTAAATTTTAAAACATTCATTTTAAACACCACATATAAAAATTAAACACAACACAAAAACAACCTTAGAGGGAGCTTTAGAAGCCCTGAACTTCAAAATTGTTCACATTGTGTCTCCTTGAGAGCATGCTTTGTCTACACTATTCTATTTATTCTTCAACTTCCTGTTGTCTTTTTTTAAATCCTCATTGGTCACAGGGAAATGGAAAAAAGTTTGGTGGTTACATCTAGTATTTCTAGTTTGTTAGTTTATCTGAATGAGGCTCAAGTTACTTTCATTAGTCTGGCTTTGTCAAGTTGGCATTTGAGTCGCTAGGTTTTGGATGTGTTAAAAGGGGCAGGTTAAACATAAACAATACAGTCTTACAGTAGGCATCTTTAGTGAAATTTCTGGATCTGCGTCTATTGTTCAATGTCAGAAGCCTTAGTAGTGACTATCAGTCAAGCTAAACAACCTATGGTGATTAACATCCATGAGTTTCAGTATTGCTGCCCTACCCTTGCAATATTTTATTCCATTTATTTTATTTGAAAGCATACACAACAGATCATCGATCCAATTACAGTGTAGCAAAACTAAAACAGAACAACACACAATGCAGAAGTATCAAAATAGAAATATACACTAACAATGCAGTACAGAACATTTAGTTTTAAAAATGTCCAAAGATATGCTAAAAATATCTAGATCAAAACCAATACTATTATAGATTTTATAAAATTTGTAGAGACAAAAATTATCAATATAATTCAATTTGTAAAAGCATTTATAAATAAGTACTGTTTCCTAAGAACTCTGTTGGGCACTGAAAAATGTAAGTTACTAAGTATTTCATTACAATCAATCAAATTATTACAAACTTTATAGAAAAATAAAACACATGATAATTCGCGTCTATATTTTAAACAAGGAAAATCAAAAATATTGCACAGATGAGAGGAAGATAAATCCAGAGAACTAATATGAAAAATTTTGCAAAATAAATAATGTGTAAATTTGGATTGGAAAAGTTCAATAATTTTAATTTTATTCTTATAGTATGGATCCCAAATAGGACTGCAGTATTCTAAATTTGAGCGAACAAGACTGAAATATAATAACTTTATAGCATTTTTATTAGAAAAATTTGCGGTTTTACGTTTTAGAAAGCCAAGTACTTTGTAAGCTTTAGATACAATACTGTCAATATGTTGAGAAAAATCTAGTGAGGTACTGAAAGTAACTCCTAAATCCTTAACTACAACACTGTGCAGTAAACTGTTATTGTTGATCATGTAAAGATAGTTTAATGGTTGAGACCTATGTGTGTAACTAATAACATTGCATTTTGAGATAGTTAAAAAAAGCCTATTTTCTGTGCACCACCTATACAAATGATCGAGATCCTTTTGCAATAATTCAGCATCGCTTAAAGTTTGAATCATCAGCAAACAAGAAATAGTTACTATATATTATAATATTAACCCCTTTGCACATATAGACTTCTCAAAATCGTGTCTCTCAAAGCCACACTATACCAGCAACTTCAGGAAAGAGGATAATTTGGTGTCTTCCCAAACAACTCCATTTAATGCAACGATTTTTCAACTTGTTGAAATAAATCTTTGAGAAGGAGTGTATTTTAAGACATATTTTCATTAGGAAGCTCTGAAAATTGTCTATAAACACTATGATTCTCTTCTTCAGTTCTTTCAGTGTATTCAATATCTTGTTCAAAAGTTTTAAAATCTTGAGGTATATAAAGTAGTGTAGATAATGATTTGTACATTGAAACGTCTATTTCTGAAGATTTGCATATTTTCCTAAATGCCATGCAATGAAGATGCGTCAATTTTTCATATTTTACTCGTCGGAATCCAATTTTTTCTAACCCTAATTTCCAGCTTTTTATCATTGGTGCATTATGATTTAAACTTTTAGAATCAGGTGTAATTATTATACACAAGCCATTAAGTTCCAATAGTTCCCATGCTTTGCAACAGACAATTACTCTTTGCTCGGAAGCAGGTAAATATTCAAGTACCAATGACAGTACAATTATATCAAAACTTTCTCGATGCAGCCTAAATTCTGAGTCCCTGTTGAATTCATTCTTGTCAAGGATATCCAATTTCAAGAAATCACACTGTAAAACATCCTTAAAATAAAAATAAATATAACATTTTTATTATGTTTGGAAACTTAAAAATAATTCTTATAATAAATTTGTATTAATTACAATTCACACATTAAAAGATTGTTAAAGACAGAGAAAATATACCATGACGTAGAACAACACTTGACAAATGTTCGAGTTAGAGTTGTGAGGCATACAACAAATAAGAATAATTTCAGTTACTTTATTGAAAAGGTCAGAAGAAGCAAGTGTTACAAACAGTATTACATGAATACAGTAAGTACAAAAATAGATTCTAGCATGAATTTTAGCAAGTACTTCCGAACAATTCAATTCATATCAACAGTTTATATATATATTTTTTTTTTAAATAAGAATGCGAAAATTGCATTTATTTTATCAAATATAGCCTTAGTCGAATAAAAGCTTTGGATTAAATTGCTTTGCATTATTATAATTTAATGACAAATGCTTATCCAATATTTTTATTGCTATACGCAAAGTTAATGGCATACAGCTACGAAGTGCAATATATAAAAAGAGAAAGTGGTGTGTTGCTTTTACCTTAATACATTTAATGACTAAATAACCACATCTATCTCATTCTCTATGTATGAGTTGAAAGGATCTTATGAAATTTTGTATTGGTCAAGAAGGTGTAAAAAGGTAAGAAATGCAGTGAAGACTGTGAGTTCCAGAATAGATATGTATGCCCCTCTCACTGCCATAAATATTAGATGGTAAGGCCTTGGCAAAAAAAAAAACATTTTGTATACAGTGAAGTGCTTTACTTTATGTAAAGAATAAATGTTCTTGCATTTGATGAAAGATAAAACAAAGCAACTTAGAAACTTGGATTTAAAGTTACAGAACATCATAAAGATGGGACTAAAGACAAGAATTGCAGTCCATAGTTAAATTTTTTTTTAAGTATTGTAATTTCTTTATTAGTAGCATAGGGCGTTTACAACTGAAGACGCTGATTAAATTTGCTCTATGTACAATGTGTGAAAAAATTAAAAGATTGTTCTATTTTTGACTAATATATGTAAAAAAAACACCATATATATATCTCTACTATTATAAAGTAAAGTTTTTTTGGTGTGTGTGTGTGTCATGAAGTTGTGCCCTGACGAATTTATGGCATTCACACTAATGACATTTGGCACACATGTAGTCCCGATTTTTTTGCAATTTTATAGACCAGTCCGATTTTTAAAATTTAATCTAGAACATTTTATGAATTATTTATTAATTTAATGCGATATCAATTATTATTTGTTTTCCTCTGAATGGCAACAGTCTTGAATCGGTCTTGCCTCTGATTCAAATTCTGACTGTTAAGTGTGCGTCTATTCACACTGCTTACGCCACTAAAACGGTAATCCATTTTTATTTAATTTGTATTGTTTTTAATGCTTTTCTAAAAGCATAGTTATCTTTTTTCTTTGTTTGTTATTGTTATTGTGTTTTTTATAACTTTTTTTAAAGCATAATTAAGTGTGCGTCTATTCACACTGCTCACGCCACTAAAACGGTAATCCATTTTTATTTCATTTGTATTGTTTTTAATGATTTTCTAAAAGCATAATTATCTTTTTTTCTTTGTTTGTTATTGTTAATGTTTGTTTATAAATTTTTTCAAAGCATAATTATCTTTTTCCTTTGTTTCTTATTGTAATTTGAAATCGTAACTAATTATCTTTTTCCTTAACTATCGTTTTTAAAGTTATATATTAACGGTTTATTGTGAGATCAATTTTTTTTCTTTCAGCTCCTTTATAAAGTATTTTTAACTATGTTTATTTTTTTTTATAATTAAAAGCATAATATTATTTGTTTGTTTGTTATTGTCATTTTGTAATCCTAACTATCGTTTTAAAAGTTTTTGTAATCATAAGCAATATTTTTTTTTGTAATTGTAACAACTGTAACACGAACCATTAACTTTAAAGCACACAACAATACCTGAACAATAGAGGCAAAGGTGATGAAAGCACCCAACAATCTTTACTTTTTTAAAGTATAGGAATAGCTTTCAATATGCCACAGCCTCCCACAAAACGACAGAAGAAAGGTTTTGTAAGACAACAGCGAGAGTCCAGAGAAAGAGCACAAAGAATTAGAGAAGCTGAATCTACTACAGAAAGAGAAACTCGACAGCGAGAAAACAGAGAAATACAACGAAGAAGAAGAGAAGCTGAATCCAGCCTAGAAAGAGAAACGCGACAGCGACAAAACACAGAACGACAACGAAGAAGAGAAGCTCAATCCAGCCTAGAAAGAGAAACAGAACAGCGACAAAACAGAGAACGACAACGAAGAATAAGAGAAACACGACAGCGACAAAACACAGAAACAGAACGAACACAACCTCAATCCACCCCAGAAAGAGAAACACGACAGCAAGAAAACAGAGAAATAGAACAAATAAGAGAAGCTCAATCCACCCCACAAACAGAAACTCGAATGCGCGTGTTTACAAATTTTGATAATGCAGCTTTTAATTACGACCCTTCTGCAGATTATCAATCTCATCCTTTGTGCACCATTGGATCCATGTGTTTTACATGCCAACACTGTGGAGCAAAAAAGTGGAAGGGTGAAACCCCAGGTATGTGCAGCAGTGGAGGAAAGGTTAAACTGCCACTGTTAATGGATCCACCTGAGCCCCTACATTCTTTACTCATCGGAGATTCAGCAGAATCTAAACATTTCTTGGCACATATTAGAAGGTACAATTCAAGTTTCCAAATGACCCCTTTCGGCACAACAAAAGAAATCAGAGAGTCTGGGTACATGCCAACATTTAAGGTTCAGGGTCAAGTTTATCACCGTATTGGAAGTGTACACCCTCTACCGAATGAAGAGCCGAGGTTTCTGCAAGTATATTTTGTTGGAGATGATACACAACAAGCAGAGCAGCGTTGCAAAAACGTTCCGCAGACAAGGCCAGATGTAGTGCTTCAGTTACAACACATGCTGGCTCGCCACAACTCTTACATCCAGAGCTTCAAATCGGCCATGGATAAGATCGGCCCTGAATTGAAACTGGTAATATTAGCAGACAAAACCCCACATGGTGAACATGAGAGGCGCTTTAATGCACCAACAACAGGAGAAGTGGCGTTGATAATGGTGGGAGAACAACATAGACCAAGGGACATACTTTTAGAAGAAAGAAGTGGTACCATCAAGAGAATTCCCGATACGCACAGGTCCTACGATGCGCTGCAATATCCACTCATGTTTTGGCAGGGGGAGGATGGATATAATTTTGAACTGCGACAAACAACCCCAACTACAGGATTGCCGCTAACTAAGAACATTTCTGCTATGCAGTTCTACGCTCACAGAATAATGATGCGCTCTTCAAATTTTAACATTTTACTAAGAAGCAAAGACCTGTTCCATCAATTTATTGTCGACATGTATGCCAAAATTGAATCGGAAAGGCTGTTGTACATACGACTCAATCAGAGAACGCTCAGAGTGGAACAGTATGCACATTTGAGGGATGCAGTGATGAACGATGGAAATGTTGCAGACATCGGTCAGTTAATTATCTTGCCTTCCAGCTTTACTGGTGGTCCCAGGTACATGCATGAGCGTACTCAAGATGCCATGACCTATGTTAGAAACTATGGTAGACCAGACCTCTTCATCACCTTCACATGCAATCCAAAGTGGACAGAGATAGAGCAAGAAGTATTTGTTGGCCAAAAACTACAGGATCGTCATGATTTGTTGGCAAGAGTCTTCCATCAAAAGCAAAAAGCTCTCATGAGTCTAATCACAAAAGGAAAGATTTTTGGACAGGTTAAATGTCACATGTACACGATAGAGTGGCAAAAGCGCGGACTTCCGCATGCACACATCCTGATTTGGCTCAAACACTCAATACATGTTCACAGAGTGGATGAATTCATCAGTGCAGAAATCCCTAATCCACAAGAAGACCCACAACTGTTTACAATAGTAACAAAACAAATGGTGCACGGCCCCTGCGGATGCATAAATCCACGCTCTCCATGCATGAAGGATGGAATTTGCACAAAGCGATTCCCACGCCGTTTTTTAAAACAGACGCAAACAGGACAAGACGGATATCCACTTTATCGTCGTAGGTCACCGCAAGACGGGGGATTTACTGCAAAGGTATTTTTACGGGGATCAGAAGTGTTTGTGGACAATACATGGATTGTGCCATATTGCCCTCTACTAACAAAAATTTTCAATGCACATATCAACGTTGAGTATTGCAATTCTGTCAAATCTATAAATTATGTCTGCAAGTATGTCAACAAAGGTTCTGACATGGCAGTGTTTGAATTAACCAGTGGAGAGAACAACCGAAATGAAATCAGCCAATATGAAATGGGAAGATATATCAGCAGCAACGAAGCAGTATGGAGAATACTGAACTTTCCAATTCATGAACGCCATCCCACAGTCGTTCATTTAAGCATCCACCTTGAGAATGGCCAGAGAGTCTACTTCACAACCGAAAATGCTGCAGAACGTGCCCAATCACCTCAACAAACAACACTCACGGCTTTCTTCCGACTTTGCACTCAAGATGACTTTGCGCGCACCCTTTTTTACAACCAAGTACCAAATTACTACACTTGGAACACCAGAAACAAGACATGGAACCGTCGAAAGCAAGGACAAGTTGTGCCCGAACAAGCGGGAATAAGGTTCAGCGACGCACTAGGCCGTGTTTACACCGTCCATCCAACCAACTCGGAATGCTTTCACCTTCGACTCTTGCTGCATGAAGTACGAGGGCCGGTGTCATTTGCAGATTTGAAAACATTTGAAGGAAGAATCTGTAAAACCTACAAAGAGGCTTGCCAGCTCAGAGGACTTCTGGAAAACGACGACCACTGGAACAAAGCATTGGAAGAAGCAGCTGCAGCTCGATCACCAAAGACTTTACGCAATCTTTTTGCCGTTATGCTACAAACTTGCGCAATGTCTTCTCCCCATCACTAATGGATAAACCACAAGAACCTTTCTGAAGACTTACTGCACCAAGCACGCATACAGCAACACAATATGGATTTGCACTACACTGATGACATATTCAACAAAGCTCTAATCTACATCGAGAATAAAGTCGCATTGTTGGGTGGATCTGACCTAAAAAGTTTTGGACTACCACAACCCAATCGAAACTGCGATTCAGTACTACCGAGTGAGGAACTCGCGGTGGGGTGTTCGAGAGCTGGAAAAGCCAGTAATCTTTACATCCTAGCTCCAAATGGAAGGACATTAAACATAGTGTATAATGAAGCTCTGTAATATATAAAATATCACTTCCAAACCACCATCAAAATTTTTTCATCCAATGTTGTCCAAAGCCACAGGTGTCATCACAGGTTGTAAATGTATGTTATGTTAAAATACGCCATCATACTGTTTCACACTTATTGGCACCACCAAATTAACCATCCATAGAACCACCATTACATTTTTCAAAAGCCACACATGTTATGTCATGTCAAAGTCAGCCTCATTTTTTATATTTATGTTTTTCTCTCACACAGGTGCAATGTGGCAACTACAATAAAACCTCAATCCCATATCAGTTTAAATCCACCTTCAACATTTTACATGCAATCGTATTGACAACGTCAAATATCTCCAAACCCACCAGTGTGATGTGTGGTGGTAAATTTTGCTTTACTTCAAACACATCAATAATACTTCATTTCAGCAATATTTCTTTTGTATCCATTATATCATTTTTATTTTATTTTTATTGTTGTGTTCTATTAATGTTTTTCAAATTTCAGTTAATTTTTTGTTGTTTGTAATGTTTTTTAAACCACTGTTATTTAGTGTTTTAGTAATTTTTTTTTTCAGGATATTTTTTTTTTCTTCTTCTATTTTAATCTTTACAAAGCCACCTGTGTCATGTCTGGTGGTAAATTTAGGTTGTGCTGGATGATACATTATTCTTCTGTTCAAATACAACAATAATGTTCAAGGCTTATTGCCACCACCAATCTGTTCATCCATAAAGCAAAAGTAAAATCTGTGCAAAGCCACCATTCTCATGTTGGGTGGTCCATTTGCCATCACCAAAACAAAAAAGCAACACTAAATTCAATATATGTTTGAAGTCACCATCAACATTTTACATTATATGTTATTGCCTCTGTCAAATCTTTCCAAACCGCCCGTGTTATGTTGGGTTCTAAATACAATATCTGTTGCAAAACACCGTCAATATTTCCACCAAACTTCAATGCCTTCAAGGCTTATTGCTACCAACAAACTCTACCCTTCCATAAATCCAACATCAAATGTGTCCCAGCCTACCTGTGTGATGTAGGTTGCAGGTGGTTACATGCCCGTGTCATGTACTGTGAAAAAAGGACCTAATTTTTTACATTGAGGTTCTGTTTAAACACACAATTTATGTTGTTCCATGCTTCTTCACACCACCAAACTTCAAGTCTGTGCAAAGCCACCAGTGAATGTTGGGTGGTAAATTTACCATCATTGAAACAAAAAATAAATCCATTGTGTTTCAACCCACTATCAGCATTTTACATGCAATTTTATTGCAACTGTCAAATCTCTCCAAACCACTCGTGTCAAGTCGTGTTCTAAATCCAATATATCTTTCAAGCCACCATCAAGATTTTTACCCAACTTCAAAGACAACGCTTTCAAGGCTCATTGTCAACAACAAACTGCCCATCCGTAAAGATTCCATCAAATCTCTGCAAGGCTACCTGTGTAATGTTGTGTTAAGGATGTTACATGCCTGTATAATGTTGTTTTAAAACGGGTCCTTATTTTTTACATTTAGCTTCTGTTCAAACACAATCTATACTCAACAAACTTCGAAGCCAACGCCTTCAACAATTATTGCCACCAGCAAACTGCCCATCCATAAAACCACCATCAAATCTGTCCAAGGCTACCCGTGTCATGTCGGGTGCAAGTGGTGACATGCCCGTGTCATGTCGTTTGAAAATAGGGCCTCATTTTTTACATTTAGGTTCTCTTCAAATACACAATACTGTTTCAGGCTTATTCACACCACCAAACTCCAAATCTATGCAAAACCACCAGTGTCTGTTAAGTGGTAAATTTGCCATCATCGAAACAAATAAACAACACAATTCAATGTGTTTAAACCCACTATCAGCATTTTACATGCAATGTTATTGCTACTGTCAAATCTCTCCAAACCACCCGTGTCAATTCGGGTTCTAAATCCAATATCTCTTTCAAGCAACCATCAAGATTTTTACCAAACTTCAAATACAATGCCTTCAGCCTCATTGACAACAACAAACTGTCCATCCGTAAAGACACCATCAAATCTCTCCAAACCACCCATGTCAATTCGGGTTCTAAATCCAATATCTCTTTCAAGCCACCATCAAGATTTTTACCAAACTTCAAACACAATGCCTTCAATACTCATTGCGAACAACAAACTGTCCATCCGTAAAGACACCATCACATCTCTGCAAGGCTACCTGTGTAATGTCGTGTTAAAGGAGATTACATGGCTCTATAATGTTGTTTTAAAACGGGTCCTTATTTTTTACATTTAGGTTCTGTTCAAACACAATCTATACTCACCAAACTTCGAAGCCAACGCCTTTATTCAAACCACCGTACTTAAAATCTGTACAAAGCAACCAGTGTCATGTTGGGTGGTCAATTTGCCATCATTTAAAGTCACAGTCCAATATTTATTTTTTATATACATAAATCTGTCCAAACACATGTGTCATATCTGTTGGTACATTTTGTTTCCGTTCAATAGCATCAACAATACTGTTCAAGGCTTATTCAGGTTTGTATTAATTATTTCACTAATATATCTTTTGTATCCATTATCAATTTTTCTTACTTTTTTTCTTATTGGTTGTGTTGTATTAATCTTTTTTTACTTTCACTTATTCTTTTGTTGTTTACAATGTGTTTTTTAAACCACTCTTATTATTTTGTTTTCTATTAATATTTTTTTATTTTCAGGAATATTTCTTTTTTATCTATTTAAATGTGTACAAACCCAACCATGTAATGTGTGGTCGTAAATTTTGGTTTTGTTTCAAACACACCATCCATATTCTTCAAAACTTATTGCCACCACCAAACTGTGTTTTATATTAATAGTAAATTTTTTTTTCTATATTAATCTTTTAGCAATAATTATTTTAAAAACATTTTTATAATTTCAGGTTTTTTTCGTTTCTATTAATCATTTCTCAATTTCAGCAATATGTTTTTTTCTATCCGTTTGATCTTTTTTTATTAATTTTTTTTCTCATTTTTGTGTTCTATTAATATTTTTTTAATTTCAGTTAATCTTTTGCTGTTTATAACGTGTTTTTTATACCACTCTTATTTAGTTTTGTATTAATAATTTTTTAATTTCAGTAATATTTATTTCCTATCTATTTTAATAATACTAAATCCAGTATTTCTTTTAAGTCACCATCAACATTTTACATGCAATGTTATTGCCACTGTCAAATCTTTCCAAACCACCCGTTTTATGTCTGGTTCTAAATCCAATAGCTGTTGCAATAAACCATCAATATTTCCGCCAAACTTCAAAGCCAACACCTTCGAGCCTTATTGCTACCAACAAACTCTGTCTTTTATTAATAAGTAGTATTTTTTTGTATATTAATCTTTTAGCAATAATTATTTTAAAACATTTTTATAATTTCAGGTTTTTTTTTGTTTGTACTAATCATTTCTCAATTTCGGCAATATTTATATTATATCCATTGTATCATTTGTTATTACATTTTTTTCTTATTTTTGTGTCCTAATAATATTTTTTTTTCAGTTATTCTTTTGCTGTTTATAATGTGTTTTTTATACCACTATTTAGTTTTGTATTATTAATTTTTTAATTTCAGTAATATTTCTTTTCTATCTATTTTAATATGTACAAAGCCACATGTGTCATGTCTGGTGGCAAATTTTGGTTTGGTTAGATGTTCGATTTTTATTCTGTTCAAACACATCAACAATAATGTTTAATGCTTATTGCCACCACCAATCTGTTCAACCATAAAGCAAAAGTCAAATCTGTGCAAAGCCACCACTGTCATGTTTAAAGGTAAATATGCCATCATTAAAACAAAACAATACTAAATGCAGTATTTGTTTTAAGTCACCATCAACATTTTACATGCAATGTTATTGCCACTGTCAAATCTTTCCAAACCACCCATCTTATGTCGGCTTCTAAATGCAATAGCTTTTGCAATAAACCATCAACATTTCCACCAAACTTCAAACCAAACACCTTCAAGCCTTATTGCTACCAACAAACTGCCCATCCATAAAGGCACCATCAAATCTCTCCAAGGCTACCCATGTCATGTCGGGTGCAGGTGGTAACATGCCCGTGTCATGTTGTGTCAAAACAGTAACTCATTTTTTACATTTTGGTTCTGTTCAAATACATAATCGATACTGTTTCAGGCTTATTCACACCACCAAACTTTAAATCTGTACAAAGCCGCCAGTGTTATGTAGGGTGGTACATTTTGCTTCTCTTCAAACACATCAAAAATAATGTTCAAGGCTTATTAACACCACCAATCTGTCCATCCATAAAGCCAACGTCAAATCTGTGCAAAGCCACCAGTGTCTGTTGGGTGGTAAATTTGCCATCATCTAAACAAAAATACATCAATAAATCCATTGCATTTCAATCCACTATCAGCATTTTACATGCAATGTTATTGCCACTGTCAAATCTCTCCAAACCACCAGTCTCAAGTCGGGTTCTAAATCCAATATCTGTTGCAAGCCACCATCAATATTTCCAGCAAACTTCAAATACGCCTTTAAGGCTTATTGCCACCAACAAACTGCCCATCCATAAAGGCACCATCAAATCTCTCCAAGGCTACCCATGTCATGTCGGGTGCAGGTGGTAACATGCCCGTGTCATGTTGTGTCAAAACAGTAACTCATTTTTTACATTTTGGTTCTGTTCAAATACATAATCGATAGGGGCTTATTCACACCAACAAACTCCAAATTTGTACAAAGCCACCTGTTTCATCAAGGGTGGTAAATTTTGTTTCTGTTCAAACACATCAACAATACTGTTCAAGGTTTATTGCCACCACCAATCTCTACATTCATAAAGCCATTGTCAAATCTGTGCAAAGCCATCGCTGTCTCTTGGGTGGTAAATTTGCCATCATCGAAACAAAAAAACAACACTACATTCAATGTGTTTCAAACCACTATCAGCATTTTACATGCAATGTTATTGCTACTGTCAAACTTTCTCCAAACTAGCAGCATAAAGTCGGGATCTAAATACAATATCTGTTTCAAGCCACCATCAACATTTCCACCAAACTTCTAAAACAATGCCTTAAAGGCTTATTGCCACCAACAAACTGCCCATCCATAAAGACAGTGAAATCTCTGTAAAGCCACCAGTGTTATGTTGGGTGGTACATTTGTCACCATCCAAAGTCAATCCAATATTTTTTTTAATCTACTTAAATCATTCCAAACCCACCTGTGTGATGTATGGTGGTCAATTTTGGTTCTGTTCAAACACACCATCAATACTGTTCAAAGCTTATTGCCAACACCATACCTCAAATCTACAAAGCCAACATCTTTCAGGCTTATTGACACCAACATAAATATTTTTTGGTAAACTATTTTTATTTTTTCACAGTTTATTTTGCATTCTATTAATCCTTTTTTCATTTCAGCAATATTTCTATTTTTTCCTTTTATCATTCTTTTTATTAATTGTGTTCTATTAATCGTAGCTAGCACACTAATCTACAGCCAACAACTTTGTTCACAATAATCTCTTCAAATCTTATTGCCAACACCAAACCTCAAATCTACAAAGCCAACATCTTTCAGGCTTATTGCCACCTACAAAATTTATTATTACTTTTTTTTAAAATAGTAATTCATTTATTTTGTATATTATCTTTTATAAAATTTCAGCTATATTTATTTTTAAACTATTTATATAATTTCACAGTTTATTTTGCTTTCTATTAATCCTTTTACAATTTCAGCATTATTTATTTTGTATCCATTTTCTAAATTTTAATTATTTATATTGTTTGTGTTCTAATAATCTTTAAACTTTCAGTAAAGTCTTTTGTTGTTAATAATTCTTTTAAAACTACTGTTATTAAATTTTCTAATAATCTTTTTTAAATTTCACAAATATTTCTTTTAAATGTATTTTTATCTGTACAAACCCACCTGTGTCATGTCGGGTGGTAAATTTAGGTTCGGTTCAAACACACCATCAATACTGTTCCAGACTTATTCCATCCACCAAACTGTCCAACCATAAACCCAACTTCACACCTGTACAACTCCCTGGGTGTGTCATGCACATTGAAGGTAAAAAAAACTTGGCATGGTTCAAAACTTAATAAGATCTCCAAAATTTTTAATTCGTGTCGCTTTTTAATGTTGTTGATAAAATTTTTATATTCGGGCTTTATATAAAACTACCTTACGGGGCCTTACATTTTAAGCCAGGGTTTAGGGTGTGCAGAGGAGCGACTCAAACAGCTCCTCGGGGGTTGTTCCTTATTACCGGTAGTGTGGAACAACCCTCTGGGGAACAAAAGTAGCCCACCTCCACGTGGTGTCCCCGGTCAACGCCGATAGCGTACACTCGGCGGCAAAGAGGCTACTGAAAACTTCAAAACAATTCATAGTGTGTGTGTCTCAACTCTACTCACAAATCTATCGCACATACAATAATAACATTTGCCACACACTCCAAAATTTTCGCAATCTTTGTAACGCGCTGCAGTTTTTTAATTTTATCTACAACATATTTCAATAACTTTTTTCTGCCTTCTTCTCTTCCTAACAAAAAACAAGCCACACAATTTTGCTATTTTAGCCCTCTTTCTCAGCCTTTTCAACCATGCCATCTTTTTTCCACCTTCTGTCTTTAGTTCCTAAATGTTTCGTTACCCATTCCCCTCACTTCACCTTGCATATTCAATCTCTTCACATTTTAATACTTATGCGTACCAAACACAATTGCCCAGTGTTAGCAAGCAGTGCTCACACCCTACGCCACCAAACAAACTGTCATGGCCAATATAATTTTTACTTAACAAATAACAAGGCCATGGCGTTGTTGGTGGTTTTAGTTTGCTAATTTTTTGCGCATTTCGTTTACGAAGCAAACCAACACAACAGGCAACGCCGGCCTAGCCACGCATAATATAATATTTATTATATTAATATATACACAACTATCTCTAATATTATAAAAGCAAGTGTTTTTTTGTTTGTTTGTCTGCAGCCATAAAATACTGATGATTCTATCGCCCTTACAGCAGTCAGATTTGACGCACAGGTAGTCCAAATTTTTTCCAATTTTTGGGTCGCGGCGAATTTTAAAATTAAATCGAGAAATTTTTTAAATTTATTCAATTGTTTTATCCTCCATCGCTTTACCAAACGCGTAGAACTTTTTCTACCCACGTTACGTTGCAGTCAGGGTTTGCAGACATGCCCATCCGCAGAACGCCAATATATATATATATTTTTTTCATTTCCGCTTTAATTTTCTATGTGCAAATAAATTTCCAGCCAGACCATAAATCTTTTAACTGGAGTCAGTTCTTTTTTCTATCTCCTACACCGTTAAAGATGGAGTAAAAATTTCAACGGATTTTAAATTTGCGGAAAATTTCAGTTTTAATTGTTATCTAAAAATATAATTTTCTTTTAATATATATATATATATATATATATATATATATATATATATATATGAACACAAATGCAAAATACTCTTGAACTATATAATCTACATTCCATCCAAATATTTAATTTAAAATGATGGAAACACGAAGGATTATACAGTTTGACTCACAATTCATAACCTTCCAATTCGATTTAAAAAGTTTCTATAATTCATAAATGAATCAAAATAGCTTAAGTATAGAATTTTTACAACCGAAAATTGTCAGTTTGCCTTCTTTACTTATGTTACTAAAACATCATTGGTAATATACTTTTACAGATTATTATACATAGACTACCTTCATTTATAGTCGAAGGCTCAGTGAAAATGTAAAATTTATAAAAACATCAAAATGTATACAGTTGTATTAATCGTAATCAAAACATACCTTAGTTGCAGGAGTCAAATCAATTGCCACACAAGTAAACTCAGAGAACTTGGAGAATGGATTATAACAGCTACCAATATCTAACAACCTCAGTTTTCTGTTTAAATTTTTATAATTATTTTCAATGTGGTTTGTTTGATCTGAAATACTAATTATGAACACATTAATAGAAGAAAAATGACAACATTAAAAATAGCAAGTACAATAAATTTAGACATTCTTTCCTTTATTTTGGAAGATTAATAAAATTTCATTAAAAGTAAAACATTTTTGTGCCTTAGAAAGGAAGGAATAGAAGGTTCCTCAGGATAAGAAACGTTTTTTGCCTAGTAGTCATTATCAATACTTAATCTGCATAATAATTATTCAGAACATTGTAGACATAACAAATTTCACTGTTAACTAAAATTCTAATTACTGAACTAAAACGAAAACAATTATAATATACAAAGATTGTTTCAGTCAAACACTTGCAATCTAATTTAATTATACATTTAAAAATACAAAAATTTTTATTTATATATTTATAGAACTTTATTTTACTTAATACAGTTTTTTAGCTTCTCTAAATTTTCATTTATGTGAAATAAACTTACATTACAAGGCAACATTGCAATAAAAAAAGAATCATAGCTAGGTTTATTTTATTCCAGTGTTTTAATTTTCAATTTTGTGATTTTGGTTGGTTTCAAGTTTTATGGTGCAAGGGCTATATTTGGCCAAGTTGGGCCAAACACAAAACAGAAAACACGCGAGTAAAAAGAAAAAGGGAAGGCAATGGTAAAATTGAATGTGAGGAAAATTCATTCTAATATCTCGGAGTCGTGATGCCTGTACATATCTATTAGCAATGCTGATTTTATTAATCTGCAATTTTATAATATTGCATAGGTTTGATTAATTCCTGGGAATCTGAATACATCAAGCAAGTGATTTTATTAATGGTGAGTACAGTCTGTAGCATAGCCTAGCTTGTATTCATGAAGTAATAACTGTGGAATGGTTAAAAGAAAAACAATTCACAGTCTTCACTTTCATTTCTTATAGTGAATGATTAATTCAACAAACAAAAAATATCACAAAAGTATTCTATATATAAATTTTTAACTAGGTAGTATTAATTTTTCGTGGTTTAAAAAAGAAACTAACACATTCAAGGGAGATTCAGGACTCCTCTTTAGCAATGCAACTGAGCAGTGTACACTAAAACTTTAAGGCTGGACAAAATATCATGTAAGATATAAATACTCCAAAATATTCATATTATGAAACTAAAAAAATTTGAAAATATTTTATTTGTGTATATTTGAAAAAGTACAATACATATATCATGTGTTGCGCATTTTTTAAATTATCTCTCTAAGTAAGATAAAATATTGGTTTACATACAAATATACTATTAATTATCACAAGATCATTTTTACAAAATGAAAGGATTAGTTGCACAAAAATTTAAATGTAACAGAAACAAGCGCAATCAAAGATAACATGACTTTACAAGCCTGTAAAAATGTATTATTGTGTGCGTGTTAGTGCTAAATATATAAACTTTCTAATTCCAATTTCTGAGCAAGAGCCCTAATTTTTTTTTCCAAAACCGTCGAACTTTAATGTCATAAAAGATAACTTTAGTCTGATTGTCTTGTTTGACAAGGTAAAAAGTGTCCATATTCATTTGTTTGCTATTTCTCAAAAAGCAATGAATGACAAAATTTATTCATAAGTAACACGATTAATGAAATAACCAAATTGAAAATAGGATTTAGGAGATATTCATATTAAGTATTAATGTTTGCATTTTAAAACTGCTTTTACTACTTCATTAGAAGTTACCAGGACATTAAATTTGTATTTTACCTAATTCCATATTTTCCACTTATAGCAACTTCTTTTAGTCTTTTTTCTCTTTCTAAAGATCGTTCTAAGCCACCATTATAGAAGAAATTTCTAGAAATAAAGTTCATTAATAGAACACAGGAAATGGTAACAAGAATATATATTAAATAGCATCAAAAGTATTCTAATTGACAAAGTATCAATGATAAAAAATCTATTACATAAGTATTTGATGAGTTTATTAAACAATCCCTCTGAACAGCTTTCATAATGATCTGCACACATAAAGATTATCTAATAAAAAATATGATTTAATTAACTGAAATGTTTTTCTTGTGAATAGTGCAATTTCTTGATAACAATGCATTCACTCAAGTCTTACATTTTCTCATTTTCAAAATATTAGAAAATTTAGTGTTTAATTTTATTTTAAACATATCTATTTCTCCTCAGTATTTTCAAAAATTTTTCACTTTCTTCCAAACATTTATTAACACTTGTTAGTTATTGTATTTGACAAAATAAGGGCAGCTGGTATGAGATGATAAATTGCATCATGAGTTTATAAATTTATTCAATAATTTTTTATGATAGATAACCATAATACCTGCCAGCAAAATTTTAATACCACTTCTGAAATTAAAATAATCGAAAACTATGGGCATGATGTAAATTATAGAAAAGAGAATTCATCAATAGCAAGCAAATCAAATGTGTACAGACATAAATTGTAATAACTTTCAAGAATGAATAAGCATGAAAAAAACCTGTGACATGGTAAGATAAATGGGGTAACACTATGAGTTTCAGTACTGAATAATGCCAATCTGAGTGATGCCAGTGACAATCATGTTAATTTTGTCATTAAAGATATATGTGTACTCTAGTGAAATGGCTAGATCTCCATTTTGAACTCCTTGATTCTTTCATTAATCATAACTTATTTTTCACTAATTTTACAACATTACTATATTTATCCACTCCATTATTTCAGCCTTTACATACAAATTCTGTATTTGCAAACCACTGCAAAAAATTTTAAAAAGCATTTTTATTCTTCTTAAAGGTTCATCATACTTACATGCATGTATTATAGGTCCATTCAATTCTACATTCTTTGCCATTCCAAATTTCAGTAGCTAGCTTTAACATTGCTGAAGAGTAACTTTTTCTGAGATCTTCTTCAGCTACATGGTCTTGCCATACTTTATTAGGATCACCACCTTTGAAGAAAAAGACAACTTTATAAAAATACATCCTATAAATAATCCACCTTTTTCAATCAAAAGCTTGATAAGTTAGGCAGATAAATGTTTTTATTAAACATTTATATCAAATAATGAACTTGCTTTCTTATTAGTACTTTTAGATTTGTAAAGAAAAAAGGATAAAATTAGCCCATCTACTTTTAATTTATCACTTTGTCAACAAGCAGTATAACTACTGAAGTTGATCATTTCAGTACTACTGTCAAGTTACAAAGTGATGTTTTGGTGTGGTTTCATGAGTCTTTATTTTAACACTTTTCAATTTAATAAGAATGAAAATCTATCCTGAGTACGGATGGGAAATACTGTTCTTTTTGGAAAACAAACCTTTGCTGTTCCACTCATTTTAAAAAACTGTTCCTTAACCTGCTCAATACTGTTTTCAAATGTGCAAGCCCTGTTCCTCCTCGTAGACTAGTATGTGACTCCTAGTATGTGGCGCCAGCAGTTTTCGCCCGATAAACAGACCTAATTTTGTTGACATATCATCTTTGTTAGTACTCGTAGGCATGTATATACATACAAAATACAAATGACTCTTCTGCTAGTTTCGTAATTGGTGAGTTTTTCTCTAGTTCTGATAGGAAAAAAACAAAAGATAAAGAATTTAGAGTCTTCAAACTGTTAATCGATTGATTTTTGTTTGAATTAGCTTAAATTATCTAAAACTAAAATTTCATCACTATGTCATTGTCTAATAATTATACAATTTCGCAATTATTACGGCAGTCAGTCAAGAACAGCTCCGAGAGAACAGAGCGACAACAGTTCCAGAAGTAGTCTAGCAAGATCAGAGTGAGACCTGTTCCAGAAGCAGTCATCAAGATAATCTCAGTGAACAGTTTATAGAGAACGGAACACAGGGTTGGAACAGTTTGAGAATAGGAATTAATTAATCAATTACCGAACAGGAAAATCTCCAGAGCAGGGAGTAGTTAATGGATGAAGAACAGGTGAATAAATCAACAGGAAACAGAATGAGTCAAGAATAGCTGTTTCAGACTTAGCATAATTTAGAAAACTAGGGCCCTCAGACCCCTGCTCGCCAATCCCTGGGATAGCTACGAAATCCCATTTGGTTTGCTTCGCAAACGAACACTCCTTTTGCAGAGTTAATCTCCTGCAATGGCGAAACAATCTTAATAATTCGTACCATCCTGATTTGACTATCTGGTCTATGATGACACAGTGATGGCTTCGCCCCCAGCTCACTAACGCTTGCCAATTCCCGGAAATTGCTACGTAATCCCATTTGGTTTTCTTCACAAACCAAGACTCCTTTCGCAAGTGATTTCCTTATTTTTTTACTTTAACACTTAATGCAAATTAAACTATGAGCCGCATCAGTAAAAAACTTTCTCCATCTTGTTCCCTTTACAATTTTGAATAATATTAATTTCGTAATTTTCGGATTTGTACTTTCTCGGGAAACTGTCTGAGAATGGAGCGGAAAAAGCGAGTTTGAACGGCCAAATAAAAAAAATCCGTGCTATGGTAATTGTTGCTACGATAAATTTTATATCTGGCAAACCCGCTAGTTAGAAATGTAACCTTCATTTCTGAGAAGAAAAAGTATGCTATCACTCTGCGATAAAAAAAATACGAAATTTGTCTGACCAACTTTTTTATTTCATCGACTTTATTTATTAACCAATTTAAAAAATAATTGTAGGTACCATAAGAAAGAGCACATTCTAAGGTTTTTTGTAATGTTTTGAAATTTAAAAACTAATAGTAATAAGCTAAGAAAATTCAAGAAAAGATAAACTACTTTCTTTGCAAAATTCTCATTTTAATCAGTAATATTAAAATAAAAAATTGCAATGCTTAATTTTACAGTTACTAGTTACTATATACTTAATTTTAACAGTTACTAGATACTTAATTTTACAGCAGGTTGTGTGAAAAGTGGGAACAGGCTGCTCCCATTCTTTTTGAAGGAGAAAAAGAACAGGTTGTTCTTTTTTTACCCATCCATACCCCTGGATAATTTTTCTCAGACGATAGAATCATGTAGCAATTATGTAGTACAAGCGAAGACATTTTATCGGTTCATATTTCAAACATTTTCAGCTATACTTTCAAAACAAAATAAGGTCTCAAAACGAAGCATTTTATGACAAAAACAAAAAAGGTCTACCTTAGATATTTTAAAGCTAGAAATTAGAACAGCACAGCACTCATTTGAATATTAAGAGGGGGCAATGCTAGTTTAATGACCTCAAAAGTGTATGATGAATAAACAGATGAATGTGTAGAACCTAAAATTATAGGTTTCCGTTATGTGACAAAGGGGAATGGATTGTGTTGACACAATCATAAGTACATGCAATACCAAAAGATAGATAAATGTTTGTCCACTATAAATCTTAACACATTTGACTTAAAATATGGGGGAAATTCTAGAGAGATTTCCTAGTAGGATAGTATTGCTTTCCTCTGCAAAACACACATGACTAAATAACCATATTTATTGGTCCTATTAGATTCAGATGATCAAAAAATTCATAACTGATTAGAAGTCATGAAAGAATGACTGCACAGAAGACAGTTCTGCATTTTTGTTTATTCAAAGCATTCAAAGTTTTTTTGAAAGGGCTCGACACAGGTAGGTCCTTTCTCTAAGTGCATCCTTAATCACTATGTCTAGGTTTGGTCGGTTGCATTGAGTTTTATGGCACAAGGGACATACTTGACCAAGCTGTGCCAAACACAAGACAAACCACATCAAGTATTGGACAAACACACACAATGAAAGTTTTACTGACACAGAAGAGAGAAACACACTTAGGAGGGAATCGAACCCAATTAGGTTAAAGGGACTGGAATAAGATTTGTTGATGAAAATGAAGAATAAAGACATAGTACTGATGAAAAGATGAAAGACGTGCATTCTAATATGTATGTATAAATATTTGGTTAGTAGAAAGAGGTTTTATGGCACAAGGTTCAAAACAGGACAAACTGTGCCAAACACATGACCAAACAAAACACTATAATTCATATTAAGACGTACAAATGAGAAAAATTCAATATTTTAGCAAAGAAATTCAGACATGCAACTAAAATAGTTATATGAAAGACATGAAAGGCAAAATATCATTAAGAATCAAAATGGTGAATGACTGAAAGTTTTCTTTTTGGATTAAGTTTGGTAAAACAGGAATTGAACCTATAACTCATAAATTTTTATTTTTTTATGTTTATTTAAAATAGAAGTGTACATTAAGTCATGATAGCAATGAAATACAGATAAAAAGAAAAAATGGATAGAAACATTGTACATCATTTAAAAATTTAATGATGGAAAAAGTTTGTGATTTAAAGGCTCTCCAATCAAGTAATGAAAGGTTAAAACAGCTGCTAAAAAGTGAAGGTAATGATAGTTAAAAACGGGGCAACGGATTAAAATATGATGAATGGTAAAAGAAACACATACATTACACTCAAAGGAAATTCCTCCCAACAAAATATACATATGAGTAAATCACATGTTTCATGCACAGGCAAGTTAAAGATGCATTGAAATGTCAAGAAGAGGCCATATTGATTTATCTCTCTGAATGCCATGGAGTTTCTTACTGGTTTTGTGTGCTCCATTTGGCTTTCCACTCGTTCCATGCAATGTATGGACCATTATATAAAACAAGAAAATTCACAAGAAAATCATTTTACGGCAGCCTGCTCATTGCTTGCAATCTCAATGTGTCCAGGTATCCCCACAATAAAAGGATACTAAAACTACACTGGCTAAGAGAATGATAAAATTCCATGACAGCAAGCACTAAAGAATGATCAGGGCACTAAAGTTTGATGCTGGGTTGTCTAAGACAGTATTTGAGTCTGAATAAATAATAAATTTATCACTTAATGCATACTATGCCATGTATGACTTCACTGCTAAATACAACATACCCAAACACTTTCAAAATTATTGCTATAACAACATCGACAAAATGTAATTTAGATCAAATGTTAAACTCTAAAATATTGACTAAAGTTTTCAAGTGATAAATATTTTCCTTCGTTCATTTTTTAATTTTTATTGAAATATATATTCTTTACATGTTTTTTTTTGTTTTGACATATGTATATTTAATCCAAATATGTACAGTTAGCTGCTTTGATTGTAATTTTATTCTATTTGAGTAATCAAAGTATAAATTAAACAATATATTTTACAAAACAATTGACTACTTTTCAAAATGTTAGATACTTGAATACAAAAATGAATCACTCACTTTTAAGCAAGCATTTTCAACATTTCTAATTCAGTGATATCAATTGAATCAAGCAGAAAAAATAGAAAACATTCATGGAAATATTATTACTCACTCATAAATAAAGACTTCCTCAATTTGTCATGAACTCCTGTTATAATGTTCACTAAACCTTGATGCTCAGTAGATTCCATAAGTATCAACAGATTCCTTAATTTTCCTGAAGAGAAAGTGGAAACAAAAGTGAAATGCACATTACTTCATAATAATAAACAAGAATTTTAAGCAAAGAAATAAATGTTCATATCAGTAGCTAGCAATAAAATGTTTTCAAATTAAATTAGTATAAAAATTCATAAATGTTGAGGTAACCATTTGGCCTTTATTTTTAGAACCCCAAATACTTAGCAACCATGAAATAGATTTATTTTTCTGTCAAATTACATTCACTGTCACATTTTTAGTTTTATAATGAAGAGATGACAATAAAGTCATAGATTATAAGTCACAAGAGCTGATTGTTGATAAAACTGCTATACACATGGTAATCATGATTCCACTTCAAAAGAACATAGAAAATAATCAGTATAACTCAGAAGTTATTAACTTAATACCATTGAATATATAGCACAAACTGTTCATTTTAATTCACTGTAATTCCTCGCTTTTAAAAATCGTAAGAAAATATATGAAAAAGAAAAACTTAATCTTTAAAAAATTTAATACTTCTGATCTTGACATGGCACTTATTCTAATCTTAAGGATTTGTTGGATACAAAATTGTTTTCCACTTTCAATGCTTTGATTATTTCCCCTTTTGGTTGTCAAAATTCATAAGTAGTAAATAACGGTCTGCAATAGAATTTCTGAAACTAAAAGTTGATAAAGAACGATTAGCAAAATATAAACATGCGTATTACGGGTAACACGTGTAACGTACAATCACGGGAAAATGGTGCTGTGTACGACAATCTTTCTGCATTAAAACTCAAACCTGTCCTTTCTGTCAATTAGGTCTTTCTTGTGTGTGTGTGTGTGTGTAGGTCCCAAACTTGACCACATTAGTCTTGTGTTTGGGATAGTTTGGCCAAAGTGGGATCATAATCATAAAACCATATCTATCAACGTAAACAAACATACACCAATACCAATACTCAATGTAGGCAGTGTCTATTGAACCGTACAGTACGGCTATATAACTTTTCATTCTATGTAGCCGTACAGCGCAGTTCCTTACTGCGCAGTATTTTCACTTCTGCCGTTAGACGGCAAAGAGTCATTCTGTTTTTGGCGATTATGTAGTATTTTGATCCATTTTGCCTTTGCCATAAACTGCCAAAAAAGGCAATCCTTTTTTGTGGAAGGAAGACGCATTTTCCCTACCGTTTCCCGCCTTTTTAAGATTCTCCGTATATGAATCGAGGATGGGTTGTGGAAATGACCGCGGGAAAAAATGAATGGTTGGGTTTTATGGCGCAAAGTGCGCGGAATGGGATGGATACTAACAAGTGATTGGAAATTAAAGTAATGAAATGTGTTCCTGGTCAATTCAGGAAAATTTGCACAAACTGTCTTTTAAATATTTTTCATGTTTTGTTTGTGTTCCGAACCATAGATTTAATGACATGAATTTTTAAAGAAGAAATACAAGTTTGCATTTTTGTTTTATAATGGAGTAATTTTGTTTATTTTTAGCCACTTTTGCACACATTATTAAGAATTCTTTTTCACAAAAGAGGAATGCGCATAAATGTTTTTAAATAAACAAATAAAAAATTATATATTTTTTTTAATTCCTTTTTAATAACATACAACAAATGATCAAATATTTAAAATCCATCAAATTGTGAAATATTTGCCAAGTTGACTACATTTTGCTAACGAAAACAGGTTTTGATCAAATAATTCATTTCTTTTTAAAACCAGGTCCGAATTCTCATGTGAACAGTTGAAAAAAATCCTTTTTATTGCAGATATGCTTGAGGGAGATGATTTGCAATTTGGATGAAAAAAAAATGTACGCATTAAAATTTTGCACTTTTTTGCTATACTTGATTTACCATTTGAGAGCAATGAGTATTACTAGTTTTAATCTCACGTCTCCAATAAAATAAGTTATTGGAAAATGTTCTTTTTCCATTTTAAAGACCCTATCGTAAAAATCAAGATTCAATTTCTACTAATAATTTCAGATTTTCCTCCATATCTAAAATTTAATTGGATATCTCTTCACATCAAGCTCAGTAAAAGTGCATTTTCATGTAGTATCTACCATATTATTTAACCATTTCGAAAAATAGATAAAGTACTTGAAACATTCAAGTTTGAATTGTTTTGCAAGTGCCTTTACTGGGCTGGCATATTAAAATCACAATCACATGTAGGCTAAAATATTTTAATCCATTTCATTGAAATATTAATTTGCTTTCTTTGAGTAAAAATGTGGTTACACGTAAGCGTTTGTATGGATAGGTAGTTGTCTAAATTATTTTTAACATTTTAAATTCAAATTGTAAAAAACAATTAATCAAACACCAATTTTTATTATTTGCAAACCGCAAAACAAACAGAAAGGTTTTATATCCAACACAATATAAAATGTGATATGGAAGCAGGAATTTATCCAGGATTCAAAACTGGGGGGGGGGGTACAAAATGTTTAATGGGGTGTTGATTGGAGATAATAGCATATAAACCCGATGTATCGATTAATTCATTTTTATACTGTTATTTTTACTATGTTGTTTCTGTTTGTTTATTATTTAATGGCTATAGGTCATGCTGCCCCAAATTAGGTTAATTTCATTATCTTCTGGGGGGCTAATTGGACATTGGTGTTTAACATTTGTGTGGGACATTTTAACCTGAAATGCAAAAAACGCTACATCTACTGATCATGAAATACCAACATATTTATTTTAGACATTTCGTATTCTCTTTTGAAGCTTTTGTACAGGGTGTCCTAAAAGTTCCCGTACTCCAACTTTAAAAAAATGTATTGCCCTTATTTTTTTTTAATTACTGAATTTTATCGATAATTATTATCGTTTTTCGATAATTCTTATCGACTCTTTAATTTGTATCGTTTGATTTCCTTTACGCTCAAGTTGTGCGATAATAAAGTTCCACGCCATTTTGTTCGTCATTGCAAGATAAATTTATCACGCATTCAGAGAATTGCGCTGATTTTGAGGCTTCTGGTAAAGTAGTCTATTAAGAGAGATCGAATCATTTTGCATATTTGGTTATTTCTATTATTCGTTATGTTTACCCCTTATGTTTGAGGTTCCTTGGTCTACCATAAAAACTTTTAAGGGGATCAAACTCCTATGGCACGCTTGGTGTAGAAGCTCTTTTAACAATTTATCTAATTTCTCATTTGAAATATTTGCATCTCACGTTTGTGGATATACAAGGAGTTCATGACACTAGGGGTTGGCATCTATAGTAGAATAACCAATTGACTATAACAAATTTTTCTTTCTACTCACTAAAAACAGGCAGAGGTTGAATTTCAAATTATTTTTTGGCTAATTTTGGCACTGATTCTTCACAGTTGGAAGGTTACGGAGGTTTGAACTGATGCCTTTCAAGAGGGGAATCAACACTTTAAAATTTGTTTTCAGTATGTTAAAAACTAGTATGGATGCCCTCACTTCATAGTTTAAATAGTAAACCCTTTGGAACAAAATAAACTAAGGTTAAATAGAAAGCTAAACTTAAATGGAAAGAACCTCTTAATATTCACAAAAGCAAAGTACTCTTCTAATAAGCCTGCAATTAAGAAAATCCAAAGGCATATAAGTGTTTTGATATCCTTTGTGAAAACATTGTATTCCAGATATTTCCTTTTGATTCTAGAACAATTTGGTTCCGACAAATTGAAAAGTTTAAATTTATGCTTTCGTGTCTGGCAGACAAAAAGGTATTCAAAGAAACAAATAGGTTAACAAAAAGGCAAGAAAACCTCTCTGTCTATTTTCCTGTGGACGTTTTCTATAATTATTCTGCTGTTATTATTAGGAACGACATACATATGTGAACTAGTATTTTCATTAATGAAATTTACATTCATGAAAAGCAAAACGAAAGTCACGATTGACTGATTCAATTAAAAAAATTCTCTTCTGTTCTCAGTACCAAATTTAACACCAAACATTCAGACTAGCCAAACCCAGTCTCAAAAGTATCATTAATGGAAAGTAATGTTTATGTGATGTAATACGTATTGTTTTACATACAATAATTAATTCATTTTAAATTGTTAATAATGTGCATAAACATACCTTTATTAAAAAGGTTATTAAGAATATGCCTGGACCATGAAAACTTAAGAAAGTAAAAAAGGTGCTCGAGTTGTAAGACGCATATGAATTCGAATGTGAAAAAAAATTGGCGTGTGGTATGTAAAAGGTTAGCCACCCCTGGGCTACTGGAAACTTGCCGCCCCCTTCCTGCCCTCAGTAATGATATTTACAGTAAAGTTAGATATTATAAATTTAAAATCAAGTTCAGTAGAAGAAAGGTGATAAAACAATTAAAAACATTTAATCAATAATTATTTTTTCTGATAAAAAGCTTTTGCAGGAGTTTCAACTTTTCTTGTTCATGTAACCCCTGACTGAGCTTTCATACACTTTTATTCTTCTGCGTTTTAAAATAAAGTTATTATATTATCAAATTATTGGAAAGTTCCTGATTCGAAATCGGGTCAGGGCATGGATATTTGTAAGCGTATGGTGTAGAGGCGGTTGGTGTACCTTAAATCTGTCGTGGCCGAAAGTCCTCACGTTGGGTTGGTGTGGAAGTTTGGAGAGTGGGGTGCCAGCTCAGATGTTGCCTCATCATCTGACCGTGGTTCAAAATTACGTGGCGATACACCGAATGGCTTAGGCTGGGACGATGGTAACTAGTTGAATACCATTATCAAATTATTGAAATGTGTTACCTAGTTGAGCAGAATTGTAACAGTGCACTGTTTAGATGGTATAAAAATGATACAAAAAAATACATTCAAAGCAAAATCATACATTTATATATATAACGTTAATTTTTTTTATTCAAATTCCCTCGATTGTATCTTTAAAATTCAGATTGACGAAAAAAATTTCCGATCAAAAAGCAAAGGAATGATCAGATCTGCTTAGTTTCTGTTCTCACTTCTTCGCTTCGCCCCTTCCAGTCCCACCGGACGCACAGCGTCTCTTATGGGGGGAGGGTTAGAGTTATGGGACAGTTGAAGGGAAAACACTTCGTTCTACAGTTGCTCATTCGAAGACTTCGAGGAAGAAAAAATCTGCGGTTTGTACCTCGTGTCAATGACCCTCAAGCAGAGACGGGTGCGCAGGGCCCACAAAATGTATTTTCATTTGGGTCCGAGGAAAGTTGTGCCAGTGTCTTTACAATGTGCATCTTTAAGTGCAGTGAAAAGAGTTTCTAATTCAAGATGGTCAACAAGAACATATGCTATATTAGCTGTAAAACTTAGTTTCACCCATGTTAAAGAGGCTTTAACTGAAATTTGTAATTCAGAAGAAGAAAAGAAATACAAATATTGACGACCAGCTACAGGCTCAAGCCCAACAAGGCTGGTCCTTTGTTTATGAATTCCCCAATTCCCACTGACTATCCAATTGTATCTTAAATTCGTACACTCCCTTTGAATTAACTATATTTTCTGGCAACGCGTTCCAACTGTCTATTACCCTATTAAAAAAGTAGTTTTTCCTTAAATCCCGATTAAAATGTGTCTTATTCAATTTATACCCATGACCCCTTGTTCTGTTATCCCTATTGAAATTTAAGCCCTCTGTGTCCCCTTGTTTTACAAACTTGAAAAGCTGAATCAAATCCCCCCCCCCTTCTTCTTCTTTCCAGTGTATCTTCTTCTTTCCATATCGGAGACAACTTCTTAAACAGACAAATATGAAACTAATCCAATGGCAATTATTAGGAATACTATTTTACAAAGAATAAGTGCTACTAGTAAATCACTGCAATCAGTGGAATGCAAACTATTGAATAGATCCATCCTATTAAAGGCATTAGAAAATTTTATCAATAATTTCAGAGAAGAATTTGAAAAAATTGATAAAGAGGCAACTGTTTTATAAGGTTAATGTGGTGCAATTGTTATCATAATAACCTATCATTTAATGTGGAAGAAGGACAAACTCGCAGACAGCAAAAGATAAAAATGTTTTTTGATAAAAACAAAAAAGTCGGACATGAATTTACAATACGAGCAAATTTCACAGTCAATGCATTTTATGTCATGTGATAACACCAAGACAGGATTAAAAGTAGAACACGACAAAAAAATTTAAGGATATTTACAAAAATGACATTAATGTTTGTAATTTTGGGATGTGTTTAATTCAACTTAAGTGTGTTTTTAACTTCCGAAGTTAAATGACAGAATTTTTCATTTCTGAATTTTTGACACTCAGGTCATATCAGATGTTTGAAGAAATTGGAAATTTAGAGAGATAATAATTAGTTTAAAATGTATTAAATGAAAAGGATGAGACTCTTTAAAATGACTGTGTATTTTACTAGAGTAACTACGTCTTCTCTCGCCCTCTTGTGGATAATTACTCCAGCTGGTGCAACAGTCATTTATTCTGAGCACTCTATGTCTATATCCCATTCTTAGAAGACAAGGTATGCCTTTGACAATCTCCGCAATATATAATTCGCTGTTCATATTCAGTTGTATAGTTGAAGTCTCTGGATTAAAAGTCTACTCAAGGCTCTCCTAACAGTGACTGCAGTCTCCAAGTCTCACAGAGTCCGAGTTGTGCATTCACTAAAAGCCCAGTACTTCAGGTAATTTCTTGACAAAGCCTTTTATGAAGCAAAACTGTTAACTGAAGATGCCCATAACAGAGATGCAGAATTCTTTGTGTGCCTTATTTAGAGATAGGAACAACATTAGAGAGAGAATCACACATGCAAAAGAAAATTCTTCGAAACATGAGGACACAGAAAAACTGTTCTTAAAACCAATTGAACCGAAACATCAATCTTCTGTCAACTCATCGAACAACAATGACCCCTATCATTCAAAAGTCTCGGGCATCTCACTCTAGACAAGAAAAACCATTAACACGCGCGATGCACCTGTGCTTCCTAAAGGGAATGAAAACGACAAACCACGTGGTGAAATCTGTTAGCGATCTTTTCAAACGGATCGTTCTTAACAAAAGATCTTGACTAGTTGTTCTTCAGAAAAATTAGCCATATCTTGTTTGACGAGATATCTCATCGTAGCTGCTTGGAGTGATAAGCAAATATTTAAAATCCCCTTGTTTCTGAAAACTCCCTTTTACTTTGTGTCATTGCTGGGTATTAGCACTTTAAGTACATGTCAGAAGCTGGTTAAGAGAGAGAAAAGAAAACGAATGCCCAAAAATATTGCTTTTATATTTCAAGATCAAATTAATTCAATGAATTATTACATCATGTAAGAAATAATAGTTCATAAATAATATCGATTTATGAACCATTACTTTTCTTGAAGATGAATGAAATAAAGGCCTTCACGCATGCATCTAGAGTATTCCATGTGAAGAAATATTTTAAATACCAGAAAACAATACTTCTGGGGTGAATTTTTGAGCTCCCAGAGCCATTCACTGGCTTACACGTAACCCTCCCGAAAATGAAACTTTCCCATTTTGGGTTCTAAGTTCTCAGATTCTGCAATACAAATGCATAAGGTTAGTCATAAAAAAAACCGAGTTTGTAAATCCCTTTTCACCATTGACAAAGCTAAGTATTTCAATTTAGAATTTAGCTGAGCATAATAGGAACATTGAACAACCTTTCATCAGAATAATTCAAATGCACCCCCGATTACATAATAACTCTAAGTTACTATACCTTTAATTTCTCTTTTACTTTTGAATAGACATAAATTTTATTTTCTAACTTAGCCAAAATTCATGCGACTAGCTATTTTGAAAGTTATGTATGAAGATAAATTACCGTTTTAGTAAAAGAAATTTTTATGTGTACTTTGAAATTATATTAAATACTCTTATTTTTATATCTGATCAATAATTACAGTAATAATAATTAATGATGTGTCGGGGTTCTCTCTGGTTGGCGCCCCTCAATACAACCAACATAAAGTACGTAGTATTCACAAAAATCTTATTTTGAACACAAATCTAGCTGACTTAAATACAAATATAATTTTAAAACACATGGAAACTGAAAATGTGAATTCAGTTGACAAGAAAATAGTTTTAACTATTACTTACTTCAAAAATTTACACAATATTAGTCAATATGCTTGGATGTGGGAATTTCTTTCTTGCTCAACTGAATTATAGTCTTTTTTTGCATTCCAAAAAGGTCTTCATGAAAAAGGTATAATTCTAAAGCAGTTTGAAAATTCTTTTTATTTTCATATTGGGCCTGAGATATCTGAATTTTTTTCTTTGGTTCATAGATAAATTTGATTTTGACGATACTTACCCTTGTTTATTGAATTCTTTCTACTGTTGTAATTTGCAAAGTGAATTCAGTACTGTTACACCAGAAGTTGAAAATAAATTTTCAGAAGTCAATAATCACATTTGGGGGTGTAGAAAAGACTGAAAAACCTGGGTTAGGCTTTAATCACCACATCCACTAAATTGACTTATAGTATCTGAAATTTTTGGTAAGTGATTTTTATCCATAACTCCCACCCGAGATAATTGATGTATGCATTAATTTAAAAGATAGAAATAATCCTATAATATCCTTTATTGGTTTTTGGTAGCTCTTGTTACTACTTGCTCACACTTACCGAAGAACAGAGTATGGAAATTTCAGCTAAACGCTATTAAAAATGCGCTGGAAAACAAGCATGTAATGACAGCAGTTGTTGTTGATTTGATGTCAGTTTACGATGCAGTATAGAGGGGAATTGTTAAAACTCTTTTCAATTGGTGTAAAATCATACATGTTTAATTGGATTAGAGGTTTTATTAGCCAGTGCTTAAGTAGTCAGGTATAATAGTTGGTAATCAAGGTTTTAGTTTTTTCCAGACTACTCTACCACAATGTGCAGTTTTGAGCTGTGATCTGTTTAAAATGACTTTGTTTTAAAACTAAAGCATGTCTCTGGCATTGATTGTCTTTATACCGAGGACTGACTTATGTGGACTAAAACCCAAAAGTGGAGGGAAGTGCTGAACTTTTGACTGAAAGAACGCTACATCAGGCTATCTCGTGTTTGAATGAATAGTGTAATATAAGTGTTTATGCTACAGTAATATGAGTTTTTATGCTTTTGAATTGGGACTTATACGACGTACGTGGGTTGTCTCCGTACATGTGAAACATGAACCCCGCTCTATGACAACATATTCTCTTAAAAGCATTTGTCTGCCACCAGTAGGTCCCTGGCTCAAATCATTGTTTGTAAGTGCATGGATGTTTGTGATTGTTCCCAGTGGCGGATTAAGCGGACTAAGCGGCTGCGTAGGGCCCCGAAATACCGAAGGGGCCCCGAGGTCTTGAAATGTTTTTTCATTAAGGTTCGAGAAAAGTTGTGACAGTGTGTGTGTCTTTACAATGTGCGTCTTTATGAGCAGTGAAAAGACTTCCTAACATACGATGGTCAGCAAAAGCAGATGCTGTATTAACTATAAAACTTGGTTTCACCCATATATATGAGGCTTTACCTGGAATTTGTAATTCCGAAGAAACAAAGTTACCATATTGGAGGCGACTTCACTTCCGAGGAAAATGAACAAATATGAAACCTCCCTAATGACAGTTAGTTGGAATACTATGTTATAAAGGATAAATGCTATTAGTAAATAACTGCAATCATTTGAATGCGAACTATTGAAAGGTTATCTATCCTGAAGTCATTAGTAAATTTTATCAATAATTTAAAGAGAAGTTGAAAAAGAGACAACTGATTTATCAGGGCTGTCATTTAATGTGAAAGATGGTTAAACTCGCAGACAACAAATAAGAAAAAAAAGTTTTTTTTTTTTTTTAATGAAAACAAAGGAGTTGGACATGCATTTACAGTGAGAGAAAATTTCATAGTCAATTAATTCGATTTTTTTCATATGTGATAACACCAAGGCAGAATTATCTCAAAGAACGTATGGAGTTGTTGTGGAGCCTTTTCGAGAATATTTATTATATATTGGGATTTATCAGTAGAAAAAAAGAACACGATAAAAAAAAAGTTGAAGAATATTTACAAAAATGACTTAGGTGTTTGTACTTTTGAAGACGAATTTGATCATCTGTACTATAATAAAAGAAAGTGTTTGTTTGTTTGGGGCCGCAAAATCCTGACGATTCTATGGCACTTACAGCAATGAGATTTGGCACACAGGTAGTCCGAATTGTTTGCAATTTTTGTGTAGCGGCGAATTTTAAAATTCAATCTAGAAGATTTTTAAATGTGAATTTGAGTTTTATTCTCAATCGATTTTTCAAACGCGGATAACATTTTCTACTCATGCGACCTTGCAGTCAAGGTTTGGAATTATGGCAAGTTTTTTCATATGCAGAACGTGGAGAAAATTATTTTTTTCGTTTCCGCTTTGATTTTGCGCGGAGAAATGTTTATCCAGCCAGACGATAAATCTTTTAATTGTAGTCACACTTCTTTTTTCTATCTCCAAGACTAATTTCAACGGATTGGAAAACTGCGAAAAATTTCAGTTTAGATTGGTACCTAAAAATACGATTTTCTTTAAATAAATAATTTTTTAATTGAATATATCTTCAACGGATTTGAAATCTGAGGAAAATTTTACACCAGCTTAATACCTTACATCACGGTGTTGCCCGTGTTATTGGTTTGCACGGACACGGGCAACGTCGTTCTAGCCACGCAGTGGCTAGTTTTTTAATATTTCTTAAAGAAAACGAGGACACATATAAACCACACCAGTCATCTATCGAGCCGATAAAGAAATATCTTGCACATTTCCGAATGCTGAAACATTATTGAAATTTTTTTTTTTAAATTTACTTTTCTATTGCAACAGGAGAAAGATTGTTTCCTGTTTTAAAGCGTGTAAAAAATAATTTTAGGAGTTCTATGGTAGAAGAAATATTAATTAATATGACCATTCTGTATATAGAGCAAGGAATCGTAAAACGAATTGACACTTCCAAAATAATTGACGAATTTGCATGAAATAAAGTAAAACGAAAATTTATGTAAAAATGTTTTTTTTTTTTTTTTTTAATAAGTTTATTTAATGGGCTGTGGTATGAAAATATTTTGATTACTTTTCTTTTTTGTTAACAACTCTTAAGGACAGTTTTCTTGAAACTTTTTTTTCTAACTTGAGATTGAGGGCCCCGAAATTTTTACCGCTTGGGGTCCCCACTTGACTTGATCCGCCACTGATTGTTCCTGTTAGGTGTAGCAGGAAACTGAACACTTCTTCACAAGTAACTATCAGTTCTTATCTTGTATAGTGCCGAAGACAAACAAGTGAGTGGTTGTGTATTGGAAAAAAGGGACACCTGTTCCTTCCCCATTAAGAGAACCAACACTGAAACTTTTTTTAAGGGGGGGGGATGTACAACGTAATTTGTTAAATTTTTCCAAATTTTTAAAGCTGCACCTTTTGTAAATATTCTATTTGTAAAATACGATACATTAAAAAGACCTAATACAATTAAAATGCGTTACGATTTATATATTAAATTGAAGAAATTAAATCCCAATAAAATAGCTTTAAAATGAGAGATTACCAAGTCTGTATCTTCCCAAAAATTAATTAGCTATCTTAAAGATGCAGTACATTTTCATTTAAGCTTTAAATAACTGAAGCTTAATAACCTTTTGAATGGAGGACAAAACTTTTTTTAAGTTATTATTTTCATTCATAGCTATGGTAATGTCACTTGCTACACCAAGTTTCATTAAAATTTGAAGGGTCTCGGACTAATCTGTACGCTAGATTTGAGCAATTGAAATGCAAATTGAAAAATTGTCTGATTTAGAAAAGTATTTTCACAGTCCTAAGGTGTGCCATTCACACGATTTTCGCATTACAGTAATTTATTTAACCAGCGAAATTTTTTTTTCCGGTCCACCATGTAATTGTCTTGGCGATGACTATTTTGATTAACTTTCCTTAAGACTCCTATGTGTTTGAAGTTTCGAAAAGTAAAATAAATATTAAAAAAAAAAAGATGTAATCCAAACCTTTTATACAAGTGATTGTTCAAAGATTTTAAAGTTTCGGAGTAGGTATCTCTTACGATATGGTTATATTGCTTAAATTTTAATGGTTTTTACTTATCTTTAATTTAATAATTGTTTTTCATTAATAAATGTACCGATTGAACATCTGATCAAGCCACATTATGACTCTGAAGATATGTGTAATCTTAGTTCAGAAATTGATAATTTCTCACCTGAAAATAAGTGCTGTAAGGATCAACTGTCGAATGTGATGTAACATAAGTTTTAAAGGTTTTATACAAAACTGCATCATTATCTCGATAGAATATAAACATTGTATTAATTACATAAAAAAAGTAATATTATTTTGTCGCAATGACAGAAAGTTGTCAATTATTACTAGATGAAACGAAAGTTGTTTTACATTAGTTTCGTTTTGTCTATTAACAGTTATTTGTCAATGTTTAAACACATTTTTTTTTCAAAAACGACAGAGCGATTATTTATGCTAAAGAAAAGATATGCTAGAAATTATAAAACTGTAAGTGGAGTTATTAAAATACTTAAGTGAATATCTGTATTTAATCTGAAGGGATTAAGAATTTTATTCTATGACTACTTTTCAACCTCCTCGAGCAGCAGAGGGTCATTCTACAAGTAATTGAATGAAAACTAGCTATCGTAAGTGATGACAAATATTGTCCATAGTAATAGACAAACGCATAGTAATTTTGTAAACTCTACAAAGTTATGATAGCCTAATTGAATGCAAAAGGAAACGACTTTATGGATTTGAAAATATTGTACTTCATCGCTACCCTAATTGCACGAAAAGAAATATGTTACAATATAAAAACATGTACAAAGGTTTCAGGATTTTTTATCCGTGATCAAATATGAATTTATATGAAACTTCGCTTATGCGATGCAGTTATAGGAAAACAATTTGAAGTGATGAATATAACTTCCGTCAAAATAAAGGCTGAGAAAAAATGCCTAGAAATTAATTTGCAATTGAACATTTCAAGACCATTTCTGTTTAATCCATGGTCTAATTTCTTTTATTTTAAGTACAGAGTCCGAATTCTACAGATGAAAGAAACTTGTAATTTTTGAATACCTATTACTTCAAAGTTTATGTCAGCGCAAGTATCGCCTAACGCGTTGTTGTATCGTTTTATGTCGCAATTGAGTGAACATCGAGCATGAGAACACCTTAGACAAGCGCAATTTTTAAGTTATCCCTCACCAGAAAATTACTGCCCTGAGAGTGGTTCTTCCCTTCCCATTTCTGAGAATTTCGCCAGAAGTATCACCCCAAGTCTCCCCTCTGTATGGTTGCCAGAATTGTCCGCTCAAGAAACGTCCGGACAGGACACGCGATACCTTTCTTAGAATACTTTTTTGTCGGCCAGACACGAAAGCATAAATTTAAACTAATTTAAATTTGCCGGAACCAAATTGTTCTAGAATCAAAAGGAAATATCTGGAATACAATGTTTTCACAAAGGAAATCAAAACATGCATATGCCTTTGGATTTTCTTAATTACGGGCTTATTAGATGAGTACTTTGCTTTTGCGAATATTAAGAGGTTCTTTCTATTTCAGTTTAGTTTATTTTATTTCAAAGGGTTTACTATTTAAACTAGGAAGCGAGGGCATCCATACTAGTTTTTAACATACTGAAAACAAATTTTAAACAGTGCTGATCCCCCTCTTGAAAGGCATCAGTTCAAACCTCCATAACCTTCCAACTGTAAAGAATCAAAATTAGCCAAAAAATACTTTGAAATTCAACTTCTGCCGGTTTTTAGTGAGTAGAAAGAAATATTTGTTACAATCAATTGTCATTCTACTATAGATGCCAACTCCTAGGGTCCTGAACTCCTTGTATCCACACAAACGTGAGGCAAATAATTCCAATGAGAAATTAGACAAATTGTTATAAGAGCATCTACACCAAGCATGCCACAGGAGTCTGATCCCCTTGAAAGTTTTTATGGATGAATGATGATAATCTGCTTTTCTCGAAGGAAAGTCCTTGAACAGATAATAATTGGCACGCAAGAAATCATTCATATCCTATTTTTATTTCATCCATGAAGCACACGAAGAGAACAAATTTCAACATATAAGAGTGCATTACCTTGTTCTTTTTAACGTGCTCATCAAAATACCTCATGTGATCCTACATCAATTCAGTGACAGCTGGTTGGGAGTAGAGGCTGAAATGGGACATACAGGTTTTTTCAAGCAAAATAAATTCTTGAATTATTTTCTATCTTACAATAACAATTAAAATTGAGATAATTTGTAAAATGTGTCAAGGCATTTGGGCTCATATTTACAGTCAAAACATTCTTGTTTCCACCTAAAAGAACTCACAATAAAGGAATTAAAAAGATATTTTCAACACATTTAACAAACCAGCAGAACAATTTAACACAGCAAGAAAATTTTCACTTTGGTGGTTGCAAACATTTTGATGAAACGCTTACATCACATCTATAAGAAAAAGGAATATTATTTAAACGCAAAATATTCTCAATTAATTTTGCTAGGTAACATTAAAAACAAGCTAACTCAATGGAACTTGTAAATAATGAATAAAGTGAACAATACATTTGCTGCAAACATCAAGTAATAGACATGCACATAAAGAAAATTTTTCTGACACAGAAGATAAATACAATGGAGGAATCACACCTTCACTTCCTACAGCTCACAGGTTTCTAGTACAGTGGGCATAATCATTGTGCCACCACCCTGGAAAGAGTGAGGGACTACCTAACCAGTTACCATATTATAACAATACACTATGGAAAAGGACAACTCATTTTTAAAATGTATAACTTGGTTAGGGTTTTAAGGTGCAAAGGGCCATTTAAAATGTAGGGAAGAAAGCAATTAAACAAGAATTTTCTTCTGCCAACCAACAAAAAAAACTTCATTAGGTTGCATTTAAAAACAAGCTAAATTCAACGTAATTCACCATTTAACATAGCAAAGGAACAATACTGAGCACAACAGGAAAATAAAGAATAAAATAGGTAAAATAAGCAACGAACCGAGAATTTTCATCTGCTCGCCAAAAAGGAAATTCCGTTGGGTAGCACTTAAAAACAAGCTAACTCAACGCTATTCACCATTTAACGTAGCAAATGAACAATACAACACACAAAGGGATATGCAGGAATAAAATAGGTAAAATATGCACCTGACCGAGAATTTTCATCTGCCTGCCATAAAGTCAATTCCGTTGGGTAGCACTTAAAAACAAGCTAACTCAACGTTATTAACCATTTAGCACAGCAAGTGAACAATACATTTCAAAACGGGTTATAAAATGAAGGAAAAATAAGCAAATTAAGAGCCTTCATCTGCCCATCAAAAAGTGTAATTCGTAGAATAGCATTTAAATACAAGCTAACTTAACGGAACAAAACAATTTGCAAAGCAAATATAAAGCAATGAAAATATTAAATTTCAAATAAAAATATTATTGCTTACATAAATTTAGCTTCTAAATGGAAAAACACTAGGTCGGCACACAAAAGACGTCTACTCATTAAACATAATCCCACGTCCTTCAAAATGGCAAATGCTTTTACTTATTGCTCATCAGGACTGCTAGAATTCTACTTTAGATTGGCGAAATCACCAAAAAAAGTTTGCCCATGCGCATTCTACGAGTTGCGCAGTAAGGAACTGCGCTGTACGGCTACATAGAATGAAAAGTTATATAGCCGTATTTTGTACGGCGCAATAGACACTCCGCTCAATGTAAATAGCAAAAATCTATACATTTGATTGTTTGATTGACTGTGCACGAGTTTTTCGTGCAAATAAACATTACAGGCAGAAAAAACATTGCTTCCGCTTCAGAACTTATATAATTTATTGCCATTTTGTTATTAATTTCCTCGTAAATTATATCGTCATCCGACCGTGGTTCAAAATTACATGGTGTTGTCCTCGTTCTTTCACTTAGGGGATTGATCCCGGACCGTCGGCAATAGCCCGTTGTTTTTCTCTAGTGGGACGTTATTTAAAAATTATCATTTCCTCGGAAACTATATTATCCGTCAGAATGAAAGCGATACTTCAAGGACAAACCGTAAAAGCGATTTTCAGGGAGCAAAAACAAACTAGATGGTTTGCGAATGTTTAACTTCTGCCCAAGCCCATGTGGGGTGACAGCTCAGGTGTTGCTTCGTCATCTGACCGTGGTTCAAAATTACGAGGTGTTGTCCTCGAATCTTTCCCTTAAGGGACTGATGCCGGACCGTCGTCAATAGCCCGTTGTGTTGCTCTAGTACGATGTTAACTAAAAAATTACCAATTACCTGCCCAAGCCCATACAATTGCTCTCGTATTATGCATATTTCTCGTTGCCTTAAAATGTAGTTTATCGCAGTTTTTGTGACGTTGTTTTACTCTCACCGCCGTTGACCAATCAACTGTCGAAAAACAATTCTGTTTTTATTATTCTTGGGTAGGTAGATAGATATCTTAATTAAAGTCATACTGGTGTAACACAACATGCTATTGACGGGGGTCCGGGATCCCTTAAGGGAAAGAACCGTGGACAGCACCTCGTAATTTTGAGCCACGGTCAGATGACGAAGCAACAAATGAGCTGGCACCCCACTCTCCAAACTTCCACACCACGCCAACGTGAGGATATTTGAGTCCTCGACAAATTAAAACCAGGTTATATCACGGCTGTAGGGGTCTTTGGAATCTTCCTCTTCGAATATTCGGATCTTTCTCTTAGGGGATTGATGCCGGACCGTCGTCAATAGCCCGTTGTGTCGCTCTAGTACGACGTTAACAAAAATTACCAATTACCTCTTCGAATATGGTTTAAAATTACGTAGTGTTGTCCATGGATCTTTCTCTTTGAGATGAATCCCAGACCGTCGTCAATATCCCGTTGTGTTATCCAGTAAGTCGTTAATTAAAATTCCTATCTACCGACCTTTCACATTAGGGTTTGATCTTGAACCATCGTCATTTGTGACCCAGTGCGATGTTAATGAACTAAATGACTACCTGCCTGTCTGTGATCTTAATTAAAATATGTACTTCATAATTTTATGATGAGGGTCCTGAACTGTTCCTCTACATCGCTCATTTTTACTTATAGATGAAATTTTGTTTTACAAAACCAGAGATATTTTTACTATACAGTCTATTGCAAAAATATTTCCTTCATAACTGAAAGGATTTCGATCATAGACGTGAAACATAAGTAGACTGAGCTATATTGAGAGGAGCTGCAAAACGTGTGTGACCAACATGTTGTCGTGAGTCATAATAACGTGACTGCTCTTAAAAATTGTCCCTGTCGACCGATTTAGTATTTTATCGCTTTATTTGGCAAGGCAACAATGTAAGTGCGAATCCGCATTTCTATCGAGTGCCTATAAAAGTGGTAAAATCGCGTCTATTACAATTAGATGATGGCAATCAATGCATGGGCGTCTTTCTACTTTCCCGTGTTGCAATTAGAGGATGAATGTTTCACCTAGCAAACGAAAGCACTTTACGGGACACGTTACTACTCGTTTTGGACACATGATCTCAGGCACATAAAAAGGTTACCATTACTCACTCTGCATTTATATTTCCTCCATGGTTCTGATCCCCCCTGGTGAGAACAGAGGTACAGGGCAACACATATATCAGCCCCGTGTGTAAGTTGGTCTGAATTGGTTAGAACATTTGTGTGATCACAGCTAGGTACTACATGAGGTGAAATTTTAGTATTCTGTTTCAGTATTATTTTACCATCTGTTTTGAATTTCAATAGTTCTAAAAGAAGTATAGTTTAATGTATATCATTTATGTCCTTTTATTTCTAAGTAATTTTTCTCGACCTTCGCTGTATCGCTCCCTGTGATATATCATGCGTTTTTCATGTCTCACAGAAAGCGCGATGTAACGAGGGGGTTGTCTTTGCAAATGAAATAAAATGAAGTTCCTTATCGGCATTATTATCTCCCTTAATGACCAATTTTGTTGCAAATAATTGAAATATATACATTTTATAACCACAATATCCAATTTAATCTTGTTTAAGTACGAGGTAAAGTTTATACATGAAGTTTTAAAGTACTCAAAAAACAAATAATATGAAAGTTAATTATTGAATACTTGATACAACATTGATTATATACCAGAATGCCCTTCAGATAAAGTAAAAAGTCTCACGAGCATAAGTGGGCTGCTCTTGTTTGCTGTTTTGTATTCATCTGCTAAGTGCGTGTGTGTGAGAGAGAGAGAGATGACGTGTGTTTTGTAATTATTTCTTAAATGTTTAATTCGATTTATTTAAATTATTGATATAGTATTTTATGCATGTGTTGACTCTAGATTTTATATCATAGCTGATATATACGCTAATTATACATTGTTTCAGGATAAAAATCGGCCGTATCCAGGCCCTAGAAGCATGATGCTGACTTAGATTTAACTGATCCTTGAGTTGTTCCTCCCATCACAAATGCTCTGTAGCTGACATGGCAGCGTCACTGGTTTCAACGACGATTCCAATTCAATTTTCTTCTTTACCCCAACAACTTAAAAATCCTTAGAAAAAGTTAAAATTCAACTAATTTTCACATCTTACACCTCTTATGTAAACATTAACTACAAATATTTCTTCCCGGCTGATGAACCTTTTCGACACATAAGTGGACCCGGCATCTTAAAAATTATTTTTTAACTGACAACATTTTTAAACAAACTTTAAAAAGATGAAAAATTCAAGAATTCTTAAAGTGTATCTTCTTTTTTAATTTTTATGATATAAGCTTGAAATTGTTTTTATAATATTCCTTTAACTATAATCTAAATTTACAGGAATAGAATTGAAGATACATTGACTAGATCTTGAGATAAAAAATAAAATCTGAAACGCTACGTAAAATATCACAAAAAACGCCACTTTACTTCACATTTATATTAAAAAAAAATTATATTCATTATAACCAAAAATGCATACCTGTAGATTCTATATACCATGTATAAAAATTTGAAGTTAATTGATTGGAAATCGAAAGAGTCTTTACATTTTGAATTGCAAAATATATACAAAAAAATGAAGTAGGAGAAAAAGCAGTTTAAAGTTTTAAAATTAAAATTATACTATAAAATTATAAATAAAATGATTAAAATTTTTACTCTCTCTCTATAGCTACTTTCTACATATAAGTGAAGTTTAAAACTTCCGTGGACCATAAGTGATCTCTTTTTTTTAAAGAGCCAATTCCTTTGTTCTGATTGCTATTTTAACTAATTTTCGAACGTTTGAAATTTGGCACTTAAACGGTTCTTTTGCTGATAGTTCTTTCGAGCATCTATTATCTGTCCACGTTTTAAGGTATTGGATCATAACATAATCTCAACAGCTTTCTGAATACGTTGAATAGTTGAAAGTACCTCTGTATTATACTCGCAAACTGCTTCGTATGTGGACATTTCGAGATGTTTTTTGACACAAAATTCTCATTTGGACACTTGAACCAAATCATGCTGTATAGACTCTCATTTGTCATGGAACATCCTCCTAAAAGTTCATCAGAAGCGATACGCTGGTATATTTAATAATTATTATTAAATGTTTTGGCATCCTCATTCGAAAGTAAAGTTGTATATCGGAAACCAAACCTTTGTAATATTCCTTTGATACCTTCCTACTTAACATACCTTCACAGCTCTGTCGTTTACGTTTAGGTGTAATCGATAATATCTAATATTATAAAAGGGAGTGTTTGTTTCTTGCAGCAAAATCCTGACGATTCTATGGCACTTACAGCAATGAGATTTGGCACATAGGTAGTCCGATTACGTTGCAATTTTTTGGGTCACGGCGAATTTTAGAATTCAATCTAGAAGATTTTTAAATGAATTTAATAGTTTTATTCTCCATCGGTTTTTCAACGCTCTTCTTCTGGACGAAGAAACACCCGAATATTGACTTTTTCTACCCACGTGACCTTGCAATCAGCCTTTGGAAACATTACAGGTTTTTTTTTAATCGCGGGGAACTCGGATAAAATTATTTTTTTCGTTTCCTCTTTGATTTTGCGCGGAGGAATGATTTTCCAGCCAGACGATAAATCTTTTAACTGGACTCGCTAAATTCTTTTTTCTATCTCCTAGACCGTTAAAGAGAGAGTAAAAATTTCAACGGATTTGAAATCTGAGGAAAATTTCACTTTAGATCGATGCCTAAAAATACGATTTTCTATAAATAAATCATTTTTAAATTGAATGCATCTTTTTTGTTTCGCAAGAGATTGTGACGTCACTTGAAACAGATTACATCTTCTGCCCTTCGCGTTAAAAAAATAAACAGATTACATTTCCTGTCCTATTCCATTTCAGGGAATGAGAGCAAAAAATAAAAAACATTTTGACTGGGATTGTTAATTCTTTTTCCTAAAAACGAAATCGCTAAAGGTCGATTAAAAATTTTAAAGGATCTAAAATCTGTGGAAAATTTTACACCAGATTAATAACTTACATCACGGCGTTGCCGGGCTAGCCACGCAGTGGCTAGTAACGTATAAACAGAAAAGGAAACAACAGAATAACAAATATCAAACAGAAAACCAAAATTAAAGCCTTTTTTCTCAAATTATAGCTATAATTTACTCGTACAGCGCTAATACTGATGTAAATAATAATAAAAAAAAAGCCACGATATCAGTAACAGTTACAAAGAAACGTTTTATCTTCTAAGCTATTTTATTTAAATAATCAAAAATAAATATAGAGGCTTTGCAGAGCACAAATGCTGTTAGTTTTGGTTTCGAAACACTGTGATCGCACTGGTGTACACTCACAAAAATCCTCACATAACTTAAAAAAAAAAAAAAAAATACAAGAATCAGTCTGATTTTCTAGAACAGCATTTTAAACAGTATAGGGCAACTTTTTAAGCAAAATTTTTTTTTCTGTATTTTTGTCAGTTTTAAGGTGCTAGGTCCCCTTAATTCATACCCCAAAGTAAAACTATTTTTCTCAATAATCTAATGAGGAATAACACCGTCTACGATGCTGTGGACTTCAAAAGTATGAATTAAGAATGCTTCATTCGGTTTAGTCGACCAACCGGTATAGTGGTTAAGGTGTTTGCCTCTAGATAGAAAGGTTCCTGGTTCGAATCCGGGCATGGATGTTTGTAAACGTATGGTGTAGAGGCGGCTGGTGCACCTTAAATCTGTCGTGGCCGAAAGTCCTCACGTTGGGTTGGCGTGGAAGTTTGGAGAGTGGGGTGCCAGCTCAGGTGTTGCTTCGTCATCTGACCGTGGTTCAAAATTACGAGGTGTTGTCCTCGAATCTTTCCCTTAAGGGACTGATTCCGGACCGTTGTCAATAGCCCGTTGTGTTGCTCTAGTACGACGTTAACTAAAATTACCATTACCATTCGGTTTATTTTAATTATTGATATCATTTGTGTTGGTTTCAACTCTCTAGCTTTCATATCATCGCGAAGTGCCACTCCGGTCTACCAGTTGTAAACGAGCTGGATTCTTAACTATTCGGTGTGGTAAGTTTCTTTAACTTCGTACTAGAGCAACACAACGGATTATTGACGTTGGTCCGGGTACAGCACCACGTAAATTTGAACTATGGTCAGATGACGATCTTAACCATTCGGTCGTTTGAAAAAAAGACGACTGCAGTTATCGGGAAATGCATGAAAAAAATTGTTGATATTTTTTATTTCTTTCGGTGTTATAAAAGTAAACGAGCTCTTCCTTTAAGAGCTGGTTCTGAAGGCAGTTTATTCATTAAGTAGATATGACTTGATGGTTCAGTAAAATAAAAATATAGAATCCTTCCATTTTAAAATAAGTATTACGTAGTTTTGAATTATATGCAAAATTTTATTCAGTAATAATTTGATGAGATAAACTTGTAGTATTTCAGCTGTTTTTTTGTAATTGAAGGATCCTCTTTCGTCTACTCAAGTTAAGTTGACTTGTAGATAGTAGTGACTAAGTTCAATACAGTACTGCCTCTAGAATTAAGGCAGTTTCTGAATTCGACAGATGCTTCCTCTAGTGGACTGATTACCCTCCTGGTGGCTGTTTTGATTAGGTATCTCGTCATTAGTAAGTGACCAGATCTTTATGGATAAGATATCTCGTTATTAAAAAATCTGATCTCATCAACAAAAAAAAATCGACAGTATAAATTCTGACTTGCATCTGCTCATCATGGCGTGAGTGGTCATTACATATGTCGTGAGATACAACACAACCCGAATGGTACAACGGAGCATTTTCAGAGGTGAAGCTATTAACCAACCGGACCTCAGTATGGACAGAATAAAATACACTACCCTTCAATAATGGACCGGGCGCCAGCGGATTTCCATAACATCTGACTAATTGTTTGGGTGTTTTTGTGGTATGGCCTTGGACCTTTGCATGTTGTTCCTGGTAAATTGAAAACCGACGCCTACATGAACATTTTTGGCTATCAGGTTCTTCCTACGCTCCAGCAATTTTATGGAATGAACGTGTTACTTCCAGAACGCCAACGCTCCATGTCACGTTGCAGCCTGTATCAAGTAGTTGTATAAAGATATGGTTGTAAAACGTCTTCCCTGGCCTGCTTATAGTCTCGACCTAAAAACCATAGAACATTTGTGAGACGAGTTAGAGCGACGTTTCGGACCAGGCAACCACGTCCGAAATCTACAGCTGAGCTGTCGACATTCTTGCAGCAGTAATGGACACAAATACCCATTGCTGTGTATCAAAACCGTGTTGAAAGTATTCCCAGAAGTGTTGCTAGTGCAATTGCAGCACGTGGGGGACCCCCTTATTAAAGTATGTATTCTTTCCCTTATACTATCACTCCATTTTTTGCAATATTCAATACATATTATCGTATATTTTTTAATGTCTGATTTAATTTTCATGTAATGAAATACTATCTCGAAGCTAAATATTAAAAAAAAATTTAAAATGCATACCATTAGACACAAATCTTTCAGCTAAAAGTATACACAAATAAAAATTAAATATTTCTTGGAACTTTTGCTGTCTATTATAATCTAAATTTATAAACGTGTAGATTGATAACAAAATGTAAATATAATTATATTCCTGTGAATGGTTTGCGAGTCATGTTGATAAACGCAAAGAATTTCGTTTTTAGGATTTGTTGAAAGAGGAATGTATACAATGTGAATAAAAAAATTACACAATAAATAAATACACAAAGCATAAAATGTTTTATCTTTTTAATAATATATATCTCTGTCCTCTCTGTGTGAACAGCATATCCAGAAAAATTGCCTAGTATTTCACTAATTTTCTCATTTCCATCTTCTGTACATATGCAAATCCCAATGATGCATATTCGATTATGGGACAGCAAGGAGTCAGTAAGGCATTGCAGTACAGAAATGCCTTATTGACTCTTCTGTACAAGATTGAACATAACAAAAGATACAAACCACTAAGATCATGAAAAGTCATTAAGAAGCAGAGTATCAAGCCCTGCATAGGGCATTAAGGAACACTGAGAATAGACACTAATTATTAATTATGGAATAAGAAATGAACAAACAATACACTACTAATTTCAGCTTATTAAAAGCCAGCAACTTAATTAATATCCCTATATATAAAAAAATCAAAGAGTGCAAAAATATCTCTTAATGGTGAGTAGTTATGTGCACTCTAAGAGCAAAAATTTCCCAAGAATTATTATCAAAATTTTAAAGAAACTGCAGCTGCGTACCAAGTGAAGTATAATAAAAAATTAAGTCTGATGCTTAATTATATATATTTTCTGATATTATAAAATCAACATAAAAACATTACGAGTTGAAAAATATTTTTGGCCAGAAAACCAGTATCACTCATCCATATCAAAACTGTACAGTTCATATTTTCTCAGGAATCAAATATTAATACATTTTACACAGAAAATCAAACGTATGATTATAAATAGACCTTTAAATTTATTCTTGTAAATTTGGTTTGCGATTTAAGGACCTTACACTTATATCAAAATGAAAGTAGAAAAGACATTACACAAACAAAAGATAATCTTGTGCATGCTTAGCAAAGGGTGTATGCACAGAAAAACCATGTTCTTTAACTTGAAAGTATCTTGATGTTACAGTAAACTAATTTAAAATGAATGAATATCTGAGGGCTTAAAGCAATTAGACTAAAATTTAATACCCTTAATGTGATAACTAATTTTTATAATTGTGAGTCAGTTATTAGCTTTGCTAAAATATATAAAAAGTTAAATGTCAGAGTAGCTAATGTTAACAAGTTTGAGCACCCCAGTGATTTTATGAGTTTTAATTTTTTTTAAAGTTTTCAGTTGAGAACACCTATAAATGATCTTAAAAATAAGTATTTATATACAATGCTTTTAAATTTCTTATTATTTTTATATTACTCCTTTCTAAGGTACAATCATCAAATTTACCCATTTCAAAATTTGTGAAAATACCAAAATAATAAATTTAAATTATATTTGGTGACCAATAGCCTAACAAATCTTAACACCATTTTCATAAGAGGAGTTGGCATCTATGATTTTTGTTGTTGTTAGTTAAGAATCTTTTGGAGATCAATTATATTTAGAATATCGGAAAGTGGTAAAATTCAAAATAATTCCAATAGTTATAATATTCATATACATGTTGATGCCTTTCAGGATTGTGCAGTTTAATTAAAACAGAGTCTACATCATTTAACATAGTAAAAATTCTGTCCATATCATTTTGAAAACAAAATGCATGAAATTCATTCAAATTTAGAAATTGCAGTAGGAGGAGGAGTGAGTTAGAAAATTTACCGATACTGCAAAACTGTGTTATAAAAAACTTGATAATAAAATTCAATCTTGGAATGTCCAAGTTGAGCTCTCATTAACTTTATTGGATTAAAACATTTAAAATACCACTCCATAATGAATTAAGTCTCACAAATTGCTTCAAATATAATTTTGTTTCATTAGTTTCAATAATTCTCACAATACAGCAACAAAACATCATAGATTGTACTCAGAAACATAATATATAAAACCTGAATATTTTACAACATATATTTTCTGATAAAAGTGTTCAAATTCTAAAGAATGTAATAAAAAAAATAATGTTAACTTTAATGGATGTAAACATTGATCAGCTGATCTAATTGAGGAAATGTGGGAATTGATTAGCTTTTTGTTTGCATGGGAAATAGAAATGATAAAATTTATGCTTCACATACAACTTCGAAAAATGATTTTATGCATGTTTCAACTCAATAAAATGTATGCATTTCCAATTTTGGAAAAATTCTTTCCAGGCTACACGCAACCACATCGTGACTAATATTTTGATTAATTTAAAAAGAGAAAGTTGAAAGAAATGTAACAAAAATACTGTGTATAAAAAGGAAAAGTATACCACTACAAATTAAACAGAAAGTGGTTGTGCTTGCAAAGTATAAAATATAACAAAAACTTAATATAATTAGGAGAGAAAGAATGACTGAAAAATTATCACCTTTATTCTAAAATCATTCACTGTGATAAGGCTGGAAATATCTGTGTGTGTGGGACATACCTTATTTCTTTCTTTTATTATACACATTACAAACTTAAAATAAGTACGTTTTAAAGCATTTTGATACAAGCTAGGTACACTTTGGTCACATAACTGCATATTTGGTCGATTTTATATGTTTGGGTCATATTTCAGTCATTTTGATCAAAAAGGTTACGTTATTGTCGTTTTTTCTTAGTTACATTTTCTGGAAAGTTTGTTGGGTGACACAATCATATTTTTGATAAGGTACATTTCTGTGAAGTTAAAAAAAAAAAAGGAAAGAGAGCAGTTACTTTTACCTTTGCTGTTAAAGCCAATCACTGTTTTGAAAAAAGAATTACAGCAATTGATGACAGTAGAGGGTTTGGTTAAAGGTGATAATTTTTGTTACATTTTTCTTGATGTGTTGACTAAGTTTCACATATTTTAATGCCAATGAGTTTAAAAGCATGACAAGAAAAGGGGAACTTGTAAATAAAGTAAGAAAGTATTTTGGGGTAATATATTTTAAGGTCCTAAATACTTGCTTTTTCTATGACTTTAAAGTATTAGTTCAGGACTCAGTTATAAATATTAGCTAACTTTTACAATAAAAAATTCAGTCATTTTAATTCAAAGGTATTGAAGAATTATTTGGATGTAGTATTATCTTACAACTAAATTTATCACTGATACACAGGAACATAATAATAATTAGACCTTAAAACTAATGCATCCAAAGGTAACAATTTTTTTAAAAGAAATTGGAAATAGATTAGAAATGTTTGGACAGATGGTCACCTAACAGAGAAAGCAAACTGATGTAATAAATGTTTAGTTTTCTTAGTCACAAAAAGTGATGAACTGAAAAACAACAAAATTATATGTACTTTGAAACTTGATAAATATAGAAGCTACTATTTACATTCACTTACACATGCACATTATACTCGGAGGCACATTAAGAGTACGATAAAATACATAACTGAAGAATTGAACATTTATGAAGGTAAAACACATGACCACAAATTTATATTCCACCTAAATAGAAGTACTCTTTAATGTTTGTAAAACTTTTTAAGAAAGGATGTTATGTAACATTCTCGTTACTCATTGAATATTGTGTTTCCAAAAATTCGAAGTTCTGAAATCATTCAGTAGTCTTTATCATACAAAGCACCTTCATGAATTAAAATTTCGAAGCAATCTCTAATATTTGTTAATGCAGAAAGTAATATCATTAAAGAAAAGTGCACGACTACTCTATCACTTTTGTGAAACTGTGTATTTATTATCTCCCAAAGAAAACTTTAGGGGGTTTGACGATACATCATTCCCTTCCCTAAGAAATGGCAAATATCACATTCAAGAGAAAAAGAATAAAGACTTATTCAATCATTAGCTCTTGACATATCTTTAATAAAATCTCCTGAAAATATTAAAATTTCAAGCTCAAAATTTTAAAATGTGATAAAAAAAGTCTTTATACACACAAAAAATTGAGTTAATAACATAACATTGCAAGAGCAAGATTATTTCAGGTCAAAGCAGCCAACTTCTAAAACATCTACAATCTACGCATTCTCATAATTTGGCACAGACAAAGTGAATTGTGCACTTGCATACTTATGAGGATATAAATGAATTTCTTACTTTTCTGCATATACAACATTTGAGCTTCTCATACCCCATGTATGAAATCAAACACTTTACTTAAAGATGATTTAGTTTTTTGTGGTGTCATAATACAAATGTTTGTGCATTCAACTATTACAAGATGTTCTACAAAAGTTTTTTGCCATAAAAAGGCATCAAAATACACGGAACAGTGGCCACTTTGACCAACAGTACATGTAAGATACATAAATAGTGATGCTAAAAACCTATTAAGACACAAAACTGTGAAGATGACAAAAACTTACATACATGTCTTGATTTCTCAAAATTAGGATCAATCCTCTCCACAACAAACATGTAAGGCAGTTAGTTATATTTAAATATTACAATTTTTACAAATTTTGGTTTTGTAACCTCAGATATATGTGTAGATATATATATTTCACATAATAATATATATCTTGTTTCTCCAGGAATTATTCATTTTATAGACTAGATATGGAATTCAATACTTGTGTGGACAGGCAAAATATATTGCACAGTGGTCAGATTAAAAAGGTCCACAAAATAAATGTTTGGTCAGTCAGGGCTATTATTTAACACGCAAATTTGGTACGCCATTTCGTAAGTGTAAATCGACTAGCTTTCTTAAAAGCACCCCTAAGTTACAACAAATACAGCATGTAAATACATAGATGAAAAATGACAATATTAACAGTTGCTATACGAAAAGTTAAACATGGCAGAATGTTTACATTTAACAAAAAGAAGCTATGCAAAGCAAAAATTGGAATCTATAAAAAATCACATTCAAACACATAAACATACTTAAATTAAATTGTTACTACTAACGAAAATAAAAGAAAACGTTAAGTAAAGAAACACCACAAATTAGGTATACTAAACACACCAATCTCACATGCCAAGCTCTGTACAAGGGACGGTTATGAACAATGATGCTCTGCAAAATATTAAGCCTTGGATCTTCTCTTTTTAATGACTTTTTCATATGGCATTTGATTACAAAGCACAGCTGCAATAAACAAGCAGTTCCTTTGTTTCCCAATTAACAAAAATCGTAGTTGCTGAGCCAGAAGACCACAAGGGGTCAAGGGTGACATGACAGGTGGTAGTAGGACAGGGATGTACGCCACAGGAGAACACATGGCATGGCACGTATAATTCATCAAAATAGGCAGTCTAGTAAGAGATGAAAAAGTTATCAACAAATCTGGCTTGCTCAAAATTTTTTTATCTTAAATAATCAGAGCAATATTTTTTATATTAGTAAATTTTACAAGCATAAAACACAACAAATTATTAGCACACATTTAATTCAAAATATCAAACGTTATCAAATACAGCAATGAAAAAGGTAAAACTGAATAGTTATAAACGGTGTAGAATAAAGAATTCTCAGATAACATAAAATGAAGCTAATCAAATGCATAGCTACTGTTATTTAAATAAAAGTTTTAATCGATGCAAATATATTTAAGTTTCCGATATAAGTAAAGTGTTATGATAAAATGTTAAAGCAGTAACCTAAATAACTTTTTCTAAATATTCGACGGCACAAAAATTTTACTGCAATCATCATTTCCTGGTTTTAGTACCACTCTTAATCTACAAAGCAACATTGATAGAATGTTAATATAAAGTGTTAGAATAAAATGTGAAAGCAGTAAGTTGTAAATCAACTAAGTTAATCAAAAAATGCCATTTCAACGATCATTTTCTGAACTTTAGTTCTCGTAATCTACAAAAGCAACACTGAAAGTTTTTAATACATACAATCATTAGTGCTTAAGACAATGACGCCCATTTAGGGAAATTATAAGAGGGATGACTTCACACACAGTTGCTTCACACATATAGTTTGGATCCGGTCAGTTAATACAAATTGGTATTTACGTTACGCGGTTTTGAATGAGTCTAATTGTTGGATTACGGGACAGGTTAAACGTAAAGAATGCGCTCCCACAATTGACACCATAAGCATGGTTTCTAACTCTGAGCTTATCGTTCGGTGCCAGAATTGATAGAGATTATGAGTAGATGAAACAAATAAACTCTTAAGGTGGTAACCATACAGGATTTGTGAACATCAGACCTCTTTCCTGACAAGTTTAACCACCTTTCTATAAATGGATCTCCCCAAGGTCATCTGCCTGCTCAGTGGAGCCGCACTAACTAGTTTTCGGGATAATTAATTTTGTTAATACATTTCAACCAATTCCTCCAATTTCATCAGTGAATTCATAGTTTGAAATAAGGCTCTTGAAACTTATTTTAGTCTCATCAACACAGTAAAACGAGGGAATTATTATCTTTAGTGATTTCAGATCTGCTTAGAAGCAATAGCAAATGGAAATTCCAAATGCGTCTAAGTTGTCCATTCACTTTCGTACGAAAAAAGTGATTGGAAAAAAGATTCATTTTCAGTAGATTCCCGAACATGTGGACATTGAAAGAAATTAAGCTACAAATTTATCAGAAGCTTGCAAAAGAAGCCAGAAAATTAAATGCTGAATAAACGTCAATAATAATTGACCGCCCGGTAATGCTTTGGTATAATTCAAACTCCTATTATCAAAAATTAAAAAATAAATTTGTGAAATTAAAACCAATACAAAAACCACCACCCCAATATCCAGACTGAGAAAATAATATTTTAAAGGCATAAAAATTAACTGCGATGGAACCAGAACGTATAGGCAACGACTGTCTGGGCGTTGAACTCACGTCTAATCATACAGGGTGTTTCAGAAAGGACTACCTAAATTTGAAATGAAATAATTACGAAACAGTAATAGATAGAAAGATGAAACAAGTGGTACGTTTTATGAGCAGGCCTGGAATTTGAAATAGACCGGTTTACAAAATTAGTTACAGTTAGTTTCAATAACAGATGGCGCAGCAATCTTGTCTTTCTATTCAAATAGTGTGTAAATTCTCATTCGTAAACAGGCGTCAAATCACATTACAACGGATTCGAAATGGCTACCTTGAGCAACAATCACCTGAACCAATCGAAAGAAGTTTGAAGCCACCTGCCGCATTGCGTGAACTGAAATGGATACACATGCCTCACAGTTGAACCGTTTGAGGATTTTTACTGTAAACAATGTCTTTCAAATAGCCACAGAGAAATAAGTTGAATGGATTGAGATCCAGAGAGTATGGAGGCCAATCTATTCGGGAACCGGTGTCTGGAATAATTTAGAGCAATGACTGTTACTGAAGTATTCATCAAGGAAGGTGAACACTGCAGAAGTATGGTGTGATCGGGCAACATCTTGCATAAACCACGAAGTTTCTGGTGCATCCTTGTTGTTCCAAAGAATACGTGTGTGTGACTCGAATTTCCTCATAGAACAGGTTACTACTAAACTTCCTGCCACGTTTTGCCAGTGAAAGAGACAGAAGTTTGAAAACTAGCTACTTTTCAGCTGTATTTCATGCTTACAAAGACTGCAGTGTCACTTATTAGCCAAAATTGTAATTAATTTTTAAATCAAATTCCAGACTTGCCCATTAAATGCACCACTTGTTTCATATTTCTATCAATCACAGTTTCGTAGTTATGTCATTTCAAAGCTAGGGAGTCCTTTCTGAAACACTATATTCACCTACTCTGCAATAGTAACTGCTCTCAAACACCATCACAAAGAACAGCTTTACAGCGAGAAAATAATCGACATAGCCAAAGCTGCACAAACACGGTGAGATCTGACTCAGAAATGAACGCAACGATATTTCAACACTCGCATCTGTTTTGTAATGGTATTGGCCACCGTGAAGTTCCTGGTGGGGTAAAATAACACCAGAGTTCGTTTCCAACTGTAGGCATTTCTCAAGACAAACAGAAAAGGGATGTCGGTCTGTTGCCGTTCCAAAGGGAATATATTTCAATATTCTTCACAAAATTTGTGACAAATTTTAAGAGAAAGAAAGAGAGTTTTTAATTTTCCCCAACCCACCTCCTTGCTTTAAACGGCAATATTATTGGTATGTACGTCGCACCGGAGAAATACAACGGGATATTGGCGACGGTGAGGGAAAGAAAAGTAGTCCATTGACATTTGAATCACGTTCAGATGACAAGGTCAACACCAGAGCTATCACCTCTCTCCAAACTTCCACACCAAGCCAGTGTGAAGACATTTGAGGCCACGACAGATCAAACGTGCACCAGCCCTCACGTACACGATAGTCTTCTTTGAATAGAGTCTCACACTCGCAGCTCTCCGGTTGCCAATTCGCGACTCTACCAATTGGGCCACCGCGGACCCTGACATAGAAACACACCCATGGTAATTATAGGAATAGAAACTGTACCATCTACAGCTCGTTTTTCCGGACTACCATAGCCCATCAAATTTAAAATAATAACTTTTGATCAATTAAAGAAACTACCGATTAAGAGTGCTAATTGAAATTCAAAAATCTATAAAATGGACAATTTTTCCAATCACTAGAAAAACGACCGGATCATCTCTATCGATTAGATGTGGCCTACTATTTCTCCATAAGTAACCAATATACATGATTTGAGAAAACTATCACACGTCTGAAGCAAGCTCTTCCATAGATTGGATCCGGACAATCTATTCTGTTCAAAATGAAAACCGTTTCAATAAAAATACTTTGATTGTGCGATATCATCGCAACTAGAGTAGTTAAAATGTAAACAATAATCATTATAAATTAGTGTGCTGTTAAAATACTGTAAACAATTAAAATAAATTATGATTATTAATTGTTAAAATAATAAAAACAATTATAAATTAAATTAAAACACTTATAAATTAAATTAAAAAAATTATATAAATTTCAACACACGGATCGTTCAAATATTTTTCAGTCAATTTTGATGTCCTATCAGCCTCTGCTTAGTTTTCTTCAGAAGTCAGTTTTTCATGTGATACTCTTGAAGACCAAAATGCCTCATCAGTTCTAAACAGTTTATTGTAGATTTACTAGAGAATTTTTTAATATTTTCTGCAGATATACGACCAGGACAAAACTACAAACTCCTGGTTGAGGCTATATAGGTGGGACAGTCCTGGACTCAACCGAGGTTTGGCAACCCTAATTTAAACGAAACGTTTGAACTATTTTATGACATTTTCTGTTCCACGTTGACTGTTTAAAGAGGTTCTACTGAAACAAAAATTTGATTATAAACGCATACTGTAACAGATATTTCAATCCTTACTCATAGATGGCAGCACAAGCAACTTAACATTGACTTCGTTGACTTAAAAACAGAAATTAACAAGATCGCGCAGGTGTGTGGCGATGACGGGAATTCGGGTTGACTAGGATAATAGCAGTGATAATTCGGGATGATGGGAATTAAAATCCTGTCAAAAAATTGTGTTGTGTACACGTTGTTTTGAATAAAAGTCTAATGAAGTGTTTGTGAGTGTCAAGAGAGCTTGTTCATCAGCTACTAAGAGATTTTCTTCTCCATCTCAATGCACATATTACCAGTAATTGAAATTAAGCAAGCTTTATGACAAACAAAAATATTTTCCCTTTCATTTTTATTTGCGAAAATGTATTTCAAGAATGTTTGTAACAGTCGATACAAATGCATTTTTTAAGAAATAAAATATATAAACTTTGACTTTTGGAAGGTTGTAACTAATTTTTTTAGCTATGGAGAATGTTTTGAAAACAAGCTACGAAATTATTTGTGTAGGAAACAAAAACTAGCATACAGATTCAGAATGCGCTTAAGTCGATGGTACAAGACATTACAAACCAAAAACAACAAACAATACTCGCATTGAACTGTCACTTGTAGTTGAGACTCGAAACTGAAATTTAATTACCGATTAAACTAAACTAAAATCCAACATAACAACAAACTGAAAGCACTTTCATATGCAAAGAGGCTGCCATACGCAGAATCAAGTATGACGATCGTTACGTACTTATTCGTTTCGCCAACTCGTAATTACCACTAACGTTTCCGGACTCGATAGATAACTAGGAGCCAGAATCCGCGTTAAGGACGCTGGCATCGAAAACATTGTACATTTAATCTTCCCATTATATACTGTGGCTTCAGCAAGAAGGCAGTCGACCCTGGGTTAGTCGATTTTTTTAATAAGTGTTCAGGCTAGTTAGAAGGGCTGCCATTCACAAAAATATGAATGACCATCGCCGCGGAAGTTTTCCCCCCTGACAACTTGAAATCACTTCCTGCACTGAACGATAAACAAATGGAATCAGTGCCTAAAAACGGCAATCGTGGAAGCTCTTTGTTTACATGACAACACCTATCACCTAATTTAAAGAATAGACCCGTCCAAAACCACGGGACGTTTTTGTAATACATGTATTAAATATAATATAAACAGGCATTGCTAGCGAAGCCATTCTCTTTGTATTTTGTCATCAAAATTGCGGTCCGCATGTGGCCCTCGAGTTTGAGACTCCTGATAAGTTACCATCTTCCTTCATAACACTCCTGATATACTTAAGGGGGTGATTTAAAAACGAACACTTGCATTAAAAACACGAAGAAGACTGAAATTTCCAAAATTACAACAAACATAAAATGACAAAATAATCATAAAAGGGGGTGATGAACATGCAAGTGGAAATACCATTTATACTTCTTTTAGTCATTCAATCCATACGATTTCAGATCTGACAATATTTATCATACCTCTAATTTACTGTATTTGATATCTTGGATGAGCTATAGTATTATTTTCCTCTCTTTACATAGAGAGCGACTTATTTCAGTGAAGTAATGTTTAACTTGATGTTTGCTTTTCTGAATGAAGATGCTTAATGTTGTTCCTAAAAAGCTCAAAATTAATTTCAAAACTTACCTTCATGAATGTATGGAAAGTTGGGTTCCCAAGATCAACTTTTATTTATCAGATGGAATAAGATACAAAAAGAAGCTTATAAATTAGACTAACAAAGGTAATAACAAAATAATTGAAAACATTTATAATATAAATAAAATTAGTAACATAAATATAGAAAGATAAAATAAGATAAAATATAGGATAATCAAAATGCTACGATGACATGTTAAGTGAATTTTATCCCCACGAAATACAAAAAGTTATATTATATGTATATAAAATTTAAAAAAAGTAAGTTATATTATATCAGAACCTCATTTTCAGGCATTAGAATATTGATAGGCCTTTTCGTAGAAGCTTGCATGTTATTCTTTTCTCTATCGTTGAAAACTGTTTATTTCTTTGAAATTTAACTTTGGGGAAAACAAAATTGTTGATAAAACGTATTCTTAGTTGGATCATGATTTTTCAAAATGATGATATTTCCCCCTAAACTTTTATGGGTATTTAAAATGATCTGTTTCATTTTTTTCAAATGTACAGTCTACGCTTATATATCTGACATATACAGTAAACTCTCGATTATCTGCGGAATTGAGTGGCGGGTCAAACGCGGATAAGCGAATTCCGTGGATAATCCGCAAAATAGCTAAAAAGAGCACAAATACACACGAAAACGTTTTCGAACAATTTTTATTTACAGTAGTGGGCCTATACATACAGTTAGAAATTCATAAACAGTAGATTTCTGTACTTAAAAAGTTTATTTATTTACATATCCACAAAAAAAATTGAGTTAATTGTTTTTGCTTTTTGTGAAAATCACCTCTTTTTTTTTTTAAATTACAGATTGAAGTTTTTTCAATATTATGTCACAAAGTGACCGCGGATAATCGAGAGTTTACTGTACTTTATTTAACTACATAATAAAATATTGATACCCAAAATTTCAAGTTTCAGCTCATTTTTCTACAAATATTGCACTAAAAATATTCTGAAAAAATTAGTAGTCTTTACAATCTTCGTTGTTTTTAACATTTTTTTGAAGGGTTAACTTTTCCTTTCATAAGTATCATTTGCGTTTCCCAATTCATTCCACATTACTTTTAAAACATCAGATATATTGTACAAATTATAAACATATTCTGCAACAAGGAAAATATTGAATTTATACATTTAAACAAAACATTCTGATGATTTTATACGTTATCATTAAGTCTCCATATTATAGTAATGCTCACCTAATATTAATTATTTATAAAATAACATGACATGATAGGAATTCTACTCAGAGGTAAACTATATTAAATTGTGATGCAAGTGTGAAAGTTATCATGTAACTGTTTAAATTATTATGACTTATCGATATTTGATCGCTGTATATTCGAGGAAATAAGTGTAGTGATTAGCGAACACAAGAAACCAAGTATACCATGGAAACACACAACTTTTTTGGAGGTGAGGTAGGTAATTGAATTAACGTTGCACGGACACAAAACGGGCAATAAGCAAAGTACGGGATCAGTCCTGAAGGGAAAGATGCAAGCACAACGCCTCGTCATTTTGAGCCACGGTCAGATGACGAGAACACCTAATCTAGGAACCCACTCTCCAAACTTCCACACCACGCTAATTAAGGACATTTGAGGCCACGGCAGATTTAACGTGCACCAGCCCTCACACGACGGTCTTGGCTGGAACGAGTGTGGAACTCGCAACCCTCTGGTTGTTAAATACGTTACTCTTCCAACAGGGCTACCACGGCAGAATTCTACTCAGAAGCAGATATTACGTATAAAATTTTAATGCATGTGAAAGTTATCATCTACCACTGATTAAAATTATGACTCTTATCGATATTTGAATGTTATATACACTACCCTACAATAATGGACCGGACGCCAGCGAATTTGCATAAACTATTTGTTTGGGGGTGTTTTTCGTGGTATGGCCTGGGACCTTTGCATGTTGTTCCTGGTAAAATGAACGCCTACGCCTACATGAACATTTTCAACAATCAGGTTCTTTATACGCTCTGGCAATTTTATGGAATGGACGAATGTTACTTTCAGGACGCCAACGCTCCATGTCATGTTGCAGCCTGTCAAGCAGTGATATCAAGATATGGATGTTAAACCTCTTTCCTGGACTGCTCAGAGTCCCGACCTATACGCCATAGAACATTAGTGGAGTCCACTCCCCCAGTGCATCAATGGTATTGGGGCCATCGACCCGGCGGCTCTTTGGCACTTAATTGTGACAGGCAGGGACAAACTGCAATTACCCGATTCCTAAGTGGACACCTCAGAACTATGACCTTCTCAGATGGCTTGAGAACTTTCGACACATGCACCAAGTGCTCCTCTGAGCAGGCTTCTCCATCCCACATCCTGGAGTGCCTGGGACTTAACCATCAAGATCTCCTTGGAAGTCCATTGCTGGTCCTGGACTTCCTCAGGGTGTTTGGATTCATGGACCTAGTCTAGCCCCGCTGGACTTTGGGGATTGGCAACAACAACAACAACATTTGTGGAACGAGTTCGAGCGACGCTTACAGACCAGGGAACCACGTCCGAAATCTACAGCTGAGCTGGCGACATTCTTGCAGCAAGAATGGACACAAATACCCATAGCTGTGTATGAAAACCTTGTTGAAAGTATGCCCAGAAGGGTTGCTAGTGTAATTGCAGCACGTGGAGGACCATCCCTCTATTAAAGCATGTATTCTTTTCCTTATACCATAACATCTTGCTGTTCGATCATTATTGTATGGTAGTGTATACATTCGTGGAATTTAGTTTACTGATCGGAGAAAAAAATAAATCTCGTATAACAAGGAAACAGCACTTGGTTCATGGTGAGGAAGGTAGTTAATTAACGTCGCACTGGAGCAACACAACGGGCTATTGTCAACGGTCCAGGACCTATTCCGAAGGGAAAGATTCGAGGGTAATATCTCGTAATATTGAACCACGATCAGATGACGAGGTCAGCACCTGAGCTGGCACTCCCACTCTTGACACTTCTACACCGCGCTAAAGTGAGGAGATTTGAGGCCACGAAAGATTTAACCGCCCCCCCCCTCCGTACGCGAAGGTTTTGGTTAGATCGTTTCAAACTGACCTCTGATTGAAACCCCTCGACGACCCTCTGATTGGACGATCCTCTCATTTAAAATGCGCTACTCTACCAACTGGACCTCTGGTTCAAGATGAGAGAATTCGTGTTAAAATGAAATAAAAGATCTACTTGAAGCAGAATATATGACTAGACCGTATTTTTAAAGATAGTAACATCTTATATTTTACAATGGGGAAGTCCCTCAAGCACTAACACGCCATCTTCAAGAAACGGCGTCACTTGAAAAGCAGAGTCATCCGTCATGTACAGAGGGATTTTTAAACAAGCCATCAAATAAAGCAACTTTTGAACCAAGAATGTCACATTACACGCACGAATATTATTTATGGAATACAACTCATTGAATTTTAGTCACAATTTAAGTTTTAAAACAAGTTAAAACTAATAAAGCTACTCAAACCACATACACACACACAAAAAAAAAAAAAAAAAATCAAAGGTTTAAGGTATTTTTTTAACGTTGCACTGCAGGCACTGGCAACACGACGACGGGCTATTGGCAACGGTCTACGATCAAACAACGAAGGGAAAGATCCGAGGACAACAGCAAGTAATTTTAAACCACGATCAGATGACGAGGTCACACCTGAGCTGGCATCCCATTCTCCAAACTTCCATACCATGCGAACGTGAGGCCACGACAGATTTAACGTACACCAGCCCCCTTTGTATACTATGGTCTTTGGTTGGATTCGAACTCACAACCCTCCGGTTGCTAATCCATTGCTCTTCCAACAGGGTTATCGCGGTCCTTCTCAGGTTTGAGGAAAGAATTTCAAATTTTAAGAAAAAATGGATGTCTTATCTTAAAAATGATTTATGATAAAAATAAGTCCCTTTTTAAAAACTAAACATGAAATAAAACTGTTGCGTCACAAAATTACAGCATTTTAAAATTGTTTTAAAAATTTGCTTTCAGTGACTTTGTCTGTTCCTTAAATTCGAGAGCTTAGAACAATTAAATTAGAATAATCATTGGCATAAGCCAACAGCGATGAGGTTTAAGTTGAAAAATGGTATTGCCTTCACATATAATCAATTATTGCTTAAAAATATTAAACTAATTTGTTGAATACATTTATGAATCAATTAATGTAATTAGTTCTAAAATCGCATATAAATTTATGCAAGCAGTCTATAAATTTAAAGAAATCAAAGCATTTGGAGGAAAATTGCTCAATACTATTTAATTACATTCCAAAATCAGGTTTCACAACAATGGCTAAGTGCAACTCTCTCTCTCTCTCTCTGTTCCTTGAAATCAGCTAAATAAATCCTTATAGTAAGAGGCTTGACTGATTTTTAAGACGTTCCGTAATTTATTCTCCCTATTAAAATTTGCAGTTTCAGCCTGAAAGATATTTCGTAAGGGAATTGAAGCGATATCAATTATCGAAAGGTAGGCAAAACTTGTCTTAATTAGTCTTGATTATAACGTTTCTCAAGGGAACAGAAATTCAAAGCAATAGGTGTACTGCCAATACTTTTCTAAGGTAGCCAACAATATGGTAGTTCTATTTTCGATACTTTAAGATTATTACTTCTTATTCATTTTTCAAGACTGATATTCCACTATAGATATTGCCTCTTTCACTAGCAAACACACGTTATGTTCATTTGTTTGGGGGTACGATAGTTGGAATTAACGTCACACTGGAGCAATACAACGGGCTATTAGCGACAGTCAGGGATCAATTTCGAAGGGAAAGATCCAAGGAGAATGCCTCGTAATTTGGAACCACGGTCAGATGACGAGTTAACACCTGGACTGGCGCCATACTCTCCAAACTTCCACACCACGCCAACGTGAAAATATATATTGGGGAGGTCACGACAGACTTAACGTGAACCTACCCCCATATAGATGACGGTCTGTGGTTGGATTGAGTTTCGAACTCGCAACCCTCCGGTTGCTAATTCGCTACTTTGCCAAACGGGCCACCACAGCCCCAGATTCTTTGGGGTTTTATGTCGCAAGGGCTTCATTTGGCCAAGCTGCGCCAAGCACAATGCAACGTCAAGTGAAGAAAGAGAAGGAGAAAGAAAAGATGGACTGGGTAGCAGAGCTCAACCTCTATGTTTACTAGACAGTAAACCCCATAGGAAAAGAAAAGATCACTATAGTACCTCGGGTCCGTAAAGCCTGTACACACCTACAGGCGCTGTGCCCCGTAGGACAGTCACGTTCAGGACCATTCCTGAGGGAAGTGCACTTGCACGTAGTCAGAAGCTATCGGGGCGGCCAAATGACAGGCGGAGTATGTCTCCAACATTAAATAAACATGTCCAGCAATACATTTTCAGATGTTATCAATTTTATTCTTAGCAGTAGCTGATCGTTAGGTTCTCTGCGATGGTAATAAAATATACACCTGAATCCGCAGGCCTTGTTCTTATTTTACATATGCATATTCAAAAAGCATTCATCAAGGGCAGGGCTGTATTCAAGGGGAGAGACCACGGGGCTAAAATTCTACACGAAATGATTTTGGAAATAAAAAGCTGCATACTGGAGCTAGTTACACCAGAGGAAATCAAAGTTTCGTGCATTACGGGTAAAAATACAAGGCACAATACGGTTTAAACAATGCGACACTTGCTATCTCCTTTAAGTGTAACGGGCTTCACAGATCCAAGGTAGCTGAGTAATCTTTTCCCATGGGGTTTACTGTCTTACTTACAGTCGCGCTCCAGGAATACCCAATGAATCACACTACTCTATTCACCAATCCCTTCCACATGTTTTACTTTACGTTGTCTGTCTCGTGTTTGGCGCAGCAGGACCAAATATGGTCCTAGCAATATAAAACCCCAAATCAACCAATAAATAAGGCCGTCCGGGATATCGAATGCATACCACAAATACTTTACCACGTTCTCTTTGATTACACCCCGAGGAAGGTAGACATAATGTAAAATGCTATAGGAGTAATAATGAAGACAGTGTAAAATACATAATAAAACCCTATAGGAGCTCAGATACGAGCAGCCTGTTGTAATGGTGAGTGGACCCATCTTCCAATGCTCGACTAACAACAGTAAAACTATTTTCGTTAGTAGATTGCTACATTATATTTTATTCAAGTATCGTCTGTAAGCCCCCCATGACATATTGCTAAATTTATCACAAAATTATGATGCTCAGCATGGGATTATATGTTTTTTAAAATATGGAACCAATAGGGTTAGTAGACCTAAAAAGAAATTCCAGACAAAGTAAATCCTGACCCCCCCCACATTTAGGGAAGTCCAGACTAATAAAACTCAATTGATGGGTATCAATAAAAAGCATTTTCATGAAACGGTCAACTATGTATCATTACAGATAAGAAATAACAGTATTACAAAACTACAAAAAAGTGACTCGATGCATACAGTTAGACGAACTGCTGGTAACGAATTAATCATTTTTGTACACAAAGCAATTCAAGTAATACAGCATCTGGTTTCATTTGATTTCTCTGAAAAATCCAGATAAGTTAAAATTCCCGGCGTAATCCGGGCAAATTCCGGACATTTCAAGACGTCTGTTAATTCTAAGGGGAGCCATTCTAGGGGTAGACAAAGTTATTGCAAGAGGGGATACACGGATTACCAAAATACTATTTTCAAAAACAACTTTCTCAGACACATTTCCCCATGGAAACAAAATTCAAATCGATGCACACGGCACACTTGTATCAAAAAGAAACTATGTTATACAAAAATATGAGTGATGAGCTACAATTCGTGCCACTGTTACAAGAATATTAAAATTCATCAAAACAGCTCAGTAAAAGGAAGGCACTTTACGAAATTTTGTGCGTACATGAGTCAGAACAAGAGCACTTCCTTATTACTTCTCTGGTTGAGGCTGATATTTGGCCTTCAAGTTCCAAAATACTTTGAAATTGTTAAGCTAAAAGAACCTGCCAAGTGTCTAAGCAATAATAAATATGAAACAAATTTATTTTATATTTTTGCTGCATTTATGACACAAGATTCTATCTAAAACTTGTGCATCGGGTGAATATTAAAAAAAAAATTCAGTATATTAAATAAGCCAATGAAAAGTGCTCAAATTCATGCTGATATAGAAAAATAAAGTTGCTGAATTTATGAAAAAACTAAAGCTGTGAATAAGAAATTTGCGGAATTCGGTCTCGTAATTTTAGCACTTCTGCAGAGGAAGAAAGTTTGGTCATACATAGTTACTTAACCGATTTAGAAGCAATAGGCATTTTTACCTAATTGCAAAAACTATATTTTAATTTAACTTTTACAAAAACCATAACATGAACATTTTTTTGTCAGACTTATGAAAATTGAGGGAAAAACAAAACTTTATTGTGTAGAAAAGGAGGCCAAGGTACATAAGTTTCGAAACTAGTGAGGGACAAGTTTGATTGGTCGGTTCGTTGTTTTCGAGTTTTATGGCTATATTTAACGCCATACTTGAGCAACACAAAGGGCTATAGGCGACGGTCCGGGATTGATCCAGAAGGGAAAGATCTAAAGATAACACCTCTCAATTTTGAAAATCGATCAAATGACAAGTTTGGAAACAAGTGAGATACATAAAGTTTGGAAACTAACGAGGAATATAGAGTTTGGAAACTAACGAGGAATATAGAGTTTGGAAACTAACGAGGAATATAGAGTTTAGAAACTAACGAGGAATATAAAGTTTGGAAACTACTGAGGGGCAAGTTTGGTAGGTAAGAAGTTAATTAACGTCGCACTAGAGCAATACAGCAGGCTATTGGTGAATGTCCGGGATAAATTCCGAAGAAAAATATTCAAGGACAACGACTCGTAATTTTGACCATGGTCAGATGACGAGAACAATACTCGAGCTGGCAACCACTGTCAAACTTCCATGCAACGCCATCTTGTGGACATTTGAGGCCACGCCAGATTTAACGTGCACCAGCCCCCGTGTACACGATGGTCTTTGACTGAACCGAGCTTCCAACTCGCAACTCTCTGGTTGCTAATCCGTTGCTTTTCCAACTGGGCTACAACAGCTCCGGTAAAAGTTTGGAAACTAGTGAGGTACAAGTTTGGAAATTAGTGAGATAAAAGTTTGCAAATTAGTGAGATAAAAGTTTGGAAATTAGTGAGATAAAAGTTTGGAAACTAGTGAGGTACAAGTTTGGAAACTAGTGAGGTACAAGTTTGGAAACTAGTGAGGTACAAGTTTGGAAACTAGTGAGGTACAAGTTTGGAAACTAGTGAGGTACAAGTTTGGAAACTAGTGAGGTACAAGTTTGGAAACTAGTGAGGTACAAGTTTGGGAAACCAACGAAGTACAAAAAGTACGAGTAAACAAAAAAAAAGGTATGCCGCTGTTCAAACAGGATTTCGTTTAATCAGAAACGCATTCATTGTTTTGAATAGAAAGAAAGCACCACTTTTAAGTACAGTTAGTGGCGCAGCGTACATGAGAGCCGGGCATCCTCTGATGAAATAAATTTAAAATTAGGTGGCTAACCTGAAGAAAAAACAATTTTTCTAAACGTAAATCTGAATGAGACGTTTGTCCTCACGGATGTGCATGGGTGATTGTTACAGCATCAGTTTTTTTTCCTATCAAAAGCTAACATTATTTGTCATGCGTAGTGCGCACCTTCAACACACTCCCTCCCTACGCTAATGTTTAGTATTTACTGCCTACGATTGAGGTGAGAATCCAGCACAGCGGATACTTGCGTATGGTCTTTTAGTTTCTTCCCATTTTCCTGTTTTCGTAAAAGACAGATCTGGCATACAAGTTCTGAGACTTGGATCATCCACAGAGTTGCCAGGATTGGCTGCAAATCCACCCTAATTTGCCAAGCAGTGTCACATACAAGACATACAGCATCAAGTAATGGTCATGCACACACAAGGTACGTAGGCACTTAATTAACGTCGCACTGGAACAACACTATAGGCAACAGTCCGGGATGAATCTTGAAGGAAAGATCCGAGGACAAAACCTCATCAGATGACGAGGTCTACATCTGATCTGGAACACCCCACTCTCCAAATTTCAACAATTTCAATTTATACATGACGGTCATTGGTTGGAAAAAGTGTGATAACATTTTTTTACAATTTTTATTACTCAGCTGGTGAGATGAGATTTGGTAAGATTCATTGTAATTCACAACTGAGCCAAGTTGCAGTTTCATACCATATCCTGCTATTGTTGCATACTGTTTTGCACTGCGTACGATTTCAAAGAGTGTCAGATGTGGCTTACTCACATGAACAAAGTGATCAAGTTTTTTGTGAGATCAGCAAATTTGATTAGAGATTAACTAGCAGTGTATGAGATGAATGTTCCGTACAAGCGCAAGTGCTTAAATGAGCTCGGTGATTCATAGCCAGGATAGAATCGGACATGGTCAATGGATAGGTAACTCATTCACTCCTCAAACTGACTGTGTAGAGCAGGCGTAGATCTAATAACTCTAGTGCGGATTCAACGAGAAGGCAGTCGACATTGGGTTAGTCGATCTTTGAAAATGGTTTAAAGCTCGTTAGGAAGAGACTGCTATACGCAAAAGCATGAAGGGCGATCGTCCATAGATGTTACTCCCTTCCCGCCAACTCGTTAACACTGCTATAGCTTTTGGCACAGAACGAAAAACATAAAACCAGAATCGGAGCTAAAGGCGTCCATTGTGGAAGAAGCTATTTGTTTACATTACAACCAGTCCCCTAATTTACGTAATAGACTCATTCACAATCACGCGACTCGATTGCCAACTGGCGGGAGCCAGACTACAATCGTCCGATCATCACGAGAATACTTTGGGATGCATTTTATAAGCTATTTTACAACGAGCAGAGACCCCTTAAGGCTTACAAATGAGAGATCGGGAACATTTTCTATCCTGCGTTTGTGTTAGACGCCATTTATATTAGCAGTCAATCTGTAATCGAAACTAAGCAAGACGCCAAAAAGGTAGCTGAAGACAGAATAGAGCAACCTATTCCACTTAAGCTCAGTTGACACCTGCCTGAAGTAAGGTAAACGAATCCTCAAACTTCACGTGACAAGAGGATCCAAGTCTCTTCTCGTAGTGGGTCATATGAAGTGCGGCTCCAACGAGAAGGCAGTCAACCTTGGATTAGTCCAATTTTTGGATAGGTGTGAATGAAAGCTCGTTAAGAGAGGGACATTTTCCCCGCGCCTACTCGTTGTCACTGCTATCGCTGTTGGTAAACTTATAATGCCGATAAATTTAGAACCAGAATCCGCTCTAAAGACGCCAATTGTGGTAGTATTTTCTTTGCGATTCTAGCTATCATTTAATTTAAAAAATAGACACGCTCAAAACCAAGAGACACGACTGCCTTCTCGTTGGTGCAGGACTATAGTGTGGCTCTGGTGAGTAGGCAGATGTTCCTGGGGTGTCCATTTCAAGAAAGTAAACTTGGAAAAGATAGACTGGTTAAAATATTTATAAAATTTCCAGTAGCAATCCAATTTTTTTCATTTTCCTTTTTTTAAGTAATAAATTTAATAGAAAAAATACTACGAGTCACACAAAAAACATAAACCATTGATTTTAAACTGAACACAAACGTACTTGCATAATTGACTATGAATTAAGTCCACATGGACAAAAAGGTAGGTAGTTGAATTTATGCCTCACTGGAGAAACGCAACAGGCTATTGGGGACAATAAGTAAAAGGTGATTATAAATGGGGATTAATGGGTAATAGCCAATAAGATTCATTATTTTTCCCATGGTAGAAAAACATGCTGCAGTCTTATCTTTAAGATCAAAGTGCAGGTAATTTGTGATAACAGAAGTTTAAAAGAGTGAGTATATGTGATTCCTGTACAAAAATCAAACAGCGTTTGTCAGATGAAAAAAAATCACAATAGATATAAGCTGCCATATAAGGCAGTTGCATTTCATGTTTAACATGAGTTCAATATTCCCTGAAAATAAGAAAAATTTATGTAACAGATGGTCTCTTAATGGAAGACCCATTTCTTTGGCACTTTTTAAAACATAATTGTGTTACTCAAATCATAATTGCCATTACAAATAACTAATCACCAAAAGTTAAAATATTTTTAAATACAGTAATAAACTAACGGAACACAACCTTTTAAAGAATTTCAAGGATGTAAGAAAAAGAAATAGGAGGTGAGGAAAAACAATGTTAAGAAGTCTAAGCATTAAGAGAAAAAGTTTAGAAGAAAAAAGTTTAGTTTTAAATTTGATTAAACTCGTTAAAAAAGTTTAAAAAATCAGTAGTTATTAAGCTATTATTGCAATTCAAGGTACAAGCAGAGTGTTAGCTGAATTTTATGCAGTTGTACATGTCTAGCTGCTTATTGTTATCATCAGGGAGCTATAATATTGAACAATAACAGATTTGTGATATTAAAAAATCAGCTTAAATTATACAATTTTGCAATAAAACTTCATATTACCTTTGAGATCATGTACTCACACAAGGAAGCACAGTAAATGAAAATTACTTACCTCATACCTTGTAAAATAGAAACAGACTTATATAAGCAAATGCTTTAAATTGGTTATAAGTTACCTGTAAAAGTGTATCCATAACACTTTCACTACTCCAATTAAAAATTAGAACAGGTGAGTAAATAACATTTCTCCATTTCAAAATTTTGGGAAACACAATTACCTTTGAAAAGATTTAAGCATACATTCAACCAGTTGGAATGTTCTTTCCTAAATAAATTGGATAAAAATGACTGGAAATGGTGATAATAAAGTTTAAGGTGAAGAACATTTAAGTACCAACCATAAACTGTACAGACAGAAAAATAGATGATTCCAGATTAATATGGCTTGCTTGCATCTTTAGAACGTTTAAGTTGAACCTTGAGACGTTTCATACCAATTTGGAATCCATTCATAGCCTGAATAGCAGTCTGTGCACTGTTTGGATTATCATAACTAACAAACCCTGCAAATGAAATGTAAACAAATTAAATCATAATTTTCAAATGAATAAAAATAACAAAATCAATATATTCATGTACCTACCAAAACATTTGCTAAGATTGGTCTGTTTATCAATGAAAACTTTGGCTGAAATAACATTGCCAAATGGCATAAATGTTTGGGCTAGGTCTGCATCATTGAATTCTTGTGGTAAATGGTATATAAATAAGTTAGCTCCTTCTGGACCTAACAAGAGATAAATATAAAAACATGAAAAAAAGTTCATTTATTAATAATTAAAACATTTATGAATTAGAAAATATTCAGAGACATTAGCACATAACAAACAGTTCACACCATATATGCACTTGAATTGGAAGACATATAGAAAAGAAAACACATTTAATTATGTTTGGTAAACATGGTCTCGTAGAAGGTATATAAAAAAGACTTATTCTGCATTAAAATATCTTTTGAACTACGTGAGCAGTAATACCTTGTACCCTGAACCAGAATAACTGTGTCTATATAGACACTTTGAGTCAAGCCGATAGCATCAATACAGGGGTATGTATCTTTTGTTTCTCCCAAAACAGGTAAATGCAGATCTGCTTTCGATGATGAGTTTGGGGTGACTCGTATAGCTCTTTTTCAATTACAATAGCATTTAGACTATTTCTTAAAAGTGGTTATGCTTTGTGATTCAAAAGCTAATTCCTTTGCGACTTACCACTGTTGATATCCTAGTGTCTGAGCGAGAAGCTCCTTCAAAACTATTTTATACAAAAATAATCAAGAAATAAACAAAATGTATTCTAGTCACTATGGCATTTATGGCAACAAAGTTGCCAATTCCATGGCCAAGAGAGGTGCAGATTTTGCAAACTTCCATTTCTAGTATGCCTTTTAGAACAAACTGTTAATCAGAAAGTCATTAACAATGATATTTATCAAAGCCTATTAGATTGAATCTCTCAAATCTTGGAGGAATAAAATAGCTGACTTTCCTAAGTGGCTAAGACAGAGATGTCGCTGAATTTGTCCTTGGTACTAGTCATATATGACTGCCTCTTTGCATCAAAACTCCCCATTTACATCATATTACTATTACCACTGACTTTCTGCAGGCTCTAAGACCTTTTGGAGGAAATGGACAGCAATTACCTATTTCATTGCCCTCTGCTCATTAAGAACTATATTTTCAGTCACTACTGGAAAGCCAGGGATAATTTAGATTTATGGACTGATTCAGTAACTACCTGTGTTATTCTTTGTATTTTATTTTTATTGTATTTGTAACCCTGACATTGAAAATAAAAGGTTTGGAATAAAATTAATATTTGTAAAATAGGATTAAATAAAAAAAAACATTAAACATGTGTGTGATGTACTTTTACCTAGTTAAATGGAACAGAGTGAGTTAAAAATGTCAAAATATTGAAATAAAATGAGCTACCTTCAATTTGTTTACCAGCAGGACTTGGAGATTGAAGAGCTATCTGGGTAAATGGAATTGCTGGAAAACAAATAGTCTGTATAGTAAATGACATTCAAACGAATTTCCACAGCTTCAAAATATTTAACTAAAATGTTTTCTTAGCCATAAGCTACATGAGCACTGAAAACAATAAGTCTATATAGCTAATCAAAACACTAAGCAATCATAATAAAATATTTATTCCAATTTTTCCATCTTTAAATCGGTCACTTAAAAGTACCCATTTATTTAAGTAAACAAACTATTTCTAAAACTTCATTCAAAGGAAATTAAAAAGATGCAAAAAGCCTGAATACAGAGCAAGGTAGAAATTACAAGGTTTCAGCAAAAAATAATTTTGATCCCTTTTTAGCAGTTACACTTAATACACAACTATGAAGCTGCTACTGAGTAAAAAAACCATTTCAATAACCATGAAATTATACAACGATTTGTAAAAATATTTCTTAAAATATAAACTAAAATGCATGAAATTTACAATTTTCTTGGAAAGTGTTAGTTAATTTCCCAGGTGCAGAATTATATTCAGTGTTCTGCAACACAACTCCAAGCAATTGCAGTTGTTCTGCAGGCATTTTGTTCTAATTTTGAAAACTGCAGTAAAATCAAAAACAGACGTAAAACACAATTATTGGCTAAATATGTTTTTCATATTTATAATAAAACACAAAAATTAATTAACTAGCTTTATTTAAAACCAAGGCATACTTTCATAATTTGCAATTTTGTCAATAACTTTTAAAATTAAATATTTTGTCATTGACATAGAAGATGTGTAATTTATAAAGTGTTTGTGGTAATTTGGGCGGTGTAAGGAGGTTGTTCTGTAGCTAGGAAAAAAAAAGGTGTGGCATGGAACACGCTTTGCACTGCAGAACATCGCTTGCAAGTTATGATTAAAAAAAAAAATAATCGGCCGAAATTGTGATAAAATTGTTAGGCAAAGACTTTGTCTGTTCTACAGCGTACGTCGCAGTTTTAAGCACTTTCTGATCCTGGGGTTAATTTAACCAAATAAAAATTACATTTTACAAAACTCTTATTCTTAAAGTAAAAAATTATATTGTAACTGAATAACAAGCAAAAAATTATGATAACTACGGAATAAAGCACAGTGTGATATTTAACAATATTAACATTTGTAAAGCAATACCACTGTGAATTGATAATTTCATGGCATGATAATTATCAAATTTCATACTGATGAGTAAACAATACAAAACCATAGAATTTTATAAAAAAAGCAGATAACCTTTTCTGCTTACCAGAATAAGGCTGTATGCCTGAGTACGCTTGTGTTATGGCATCTAACGAAGCTCCATTAGCAGCAAGAGCTGTTTTGCTTCCAATACTAAAATAAAATTCCGAAATTAATCCAGTAATTCATGAGTACAAAGAAAGAAAAGTTAAAAATAAACTCACAATTAGTATCTGATACTCATCAATGAAGAATATGCTTTAACAAAGTTTGAATATAAGTGGTTGTGCGAAATAATTCAGTCTTCTTTAATTATTTCTATTAGCTATTATTCATTTCTAACTACACTTCATATCATATGTGATACAAACTACGATTATTGACACCACAATTTAAATTTTAAATGATAAAAGTTTCCTTAATTGAGCAAATAAAAATGATATTTTCATTCATTTAAAATAAAAATTGCATAGATGAAAAGGCAAACTATATTATTAATAATCTAAATAAAATGTTCAGTTAAATTTTAAAATAAAAGTAAACAGTTTAGTACAATAAACAATTCAAAGAAATGAATTATTAATAAGGGTGAACTCTAAAAAGTAACAAACTATATAAATTTAGATATTGGTATCCTTCAGAAAAAATAGCCATTCACATATATTTTTTGTTTATCAAACATATAAAACATAAAAAAGACATATTTGACACATTAAAATACGGAATTGACAAAAATGAATGTTACTTGAAGGCAACAAATCCAAAAAATATTGGAGAGAATTCAAGATAAATTTTTTTCAAATAACAACATATTTTTTTCAAAACAAATATACTTTACTAATTCTAAACTTAAAGACATTTTTTTAGCTAGAAAACAATGACAGTTGAATTGTTTTAATAAATATAAGTCTTCACAAATTTAATTTTTAAAATAATTTACTGCACTTTTTTGCAGAGTGATTCATGCAGTATGCTCAGCTAAGTACTTAGTTTACTTTTAGTAACAGTTTGTAAAAGACAAAACTACAATATTCTAAAACTAATCCATACCCATTAACACCAGACAGGCTGCCTAAAGATGAATTAGACAATCCTAAAGCCATACTAGTGACAGGATTCATAGAATTTATTCCACTTAAAGATGAATTTGTGCTTGTATTGTTACCTACAACGGGAAAAAATGTTCAAGAGAATATATACTTATAAATAATTTTTCTAGTTAAGTGATGATGCTTTTTACTTGACTTAAAAATTTTAGAACTCTGCATACAAAAATGCATTTACCACAAAAAATAACCCTATAATTTTTTCTGATAAAGATAATCATTTTTTGAAAGGCAAATGTTTGCTACCAGCAATTCCATACAGAATACTTTTACATTTCAAAATTAATATTTTTAGGCATTATTATGAAGAGATAATTTGATGGAACATTAAAAGGAGAAATGTATGAGAAAAGAAAATCGTACACATATTAAAAGGAGAAATCACTGCACAGAAATGCTTCAAGTTGAGGATAAGACAACTTATATTGCTATTACATAAGAGCAAAACTGTTGTGTTTTAATTTCAATTTATTTGATGAATTTCAAAAACTTTTCTGAAGAGTGAAAGTTTAATGAGTGAATTCTTACGAAAATATGATGAAACAATTTTGTTTATAAGGATAAAGTGATACATAACAGGGTCTTTGTGATAGCTAATTCAATTATATAAAGTAACACCTTGAAGTATTCAAAATATGTAGTAAATTATTAATTGAATAATATTAAGTTATTAAAAAAACTTTATCTATGAAATGGAGATTTCAATAGCAATTTAATTATAATTTAAGGAAAACCTGAAAGCAATATAAATTGAAAGATTCAGCTTACCTTGTGAAGATAAACTGAGCCCTGAAGAATTTGAATTTCCAGCTGCAGCTAATGCAGCCAAATTCTGCATCACGACGGGGTTTAAACCTAATGAAACAATAAAAGTTATTTTAAACCTAATGAAACAATAAAAATTATATTTCATCAACACAATTCTATTTTTATTCATTATAAATGCAATTTAATTGATAAAAGCACATATTTATATCAATCTTCAATAATACTAACCAGAGTTATTAGCCAAGCCAGCTAATGCAGCAATGCTTTGCAAACTTGCAGTACTAAGTTCTAGGAAAAAAAAATTAGATTAGATAAATTATATAAAAAATTCGAATGCTTGAAACACATTTTAAAATAATTGAGTAAAGATTACAAATTAAGGTAATTATTTCTAAATTTTTTTTAAAATTTGGCCCTGCCATGAGAATATTAAATACATAAATTTTTAATTAATTAAAAATACCTTTGAAAGATGGAAAATAATCTCAATACCTTTTCCTTAAAATATCTGATAGCAACATTATTTATTATCATTTATAAATAATTATTCATCTAAATTCATTGAATGAAAAATTATTTGTATTGCATTCCATACATATGTAATATTTAATAGGAAGTGATCACATGACTAGATTAAAAGTTAATGCATTTGAATTATGATTGTGGATTGTACATCCAGGGTGAGGTATCCAAGCTGTATGAATATAAATATAGAGAAAAGTATGAGCGATGTGTAACAAGCAGGTATTGAATGGTATGGGAGATATGCAAGATTACCAAACTCACAAGTTAGTTGGTCATAAATACATTGATATTGAATTAATACGTCTTGGGAACTGGATTATTCAATTAAATGTAGAATGCATTACATAAATGTATTTTGAGATTCCCCACATTGACTCTTTGAATGAAATAAAAAAAAAATCACTTAAAATTATATTTCTATACATCAATGTTGGTTTTAAATAACTATTATTAAAAACACTGCTTATGAAACATTTTGACAGTTCAATTGCAAATGAGAATCCCAGAAGACCGTGCCAACTTCGGGAATTATTTTCTGAATATGTGTCTCGATGCTACAAGGTCTGATCCTACAACTAAATATGAAAGGCGACTCATGCTTGGCTGAGTGCATGTACAAATATTGTCCCTAAATTCTTAGTACTTATAAATTAGTAACAAATGGTAGTATGAGGAATATATGAAGTTGGAAATATATAGTGTAACAAGTCACAAATTAAGTAATAATTTTAAAATAAATTATGTTTTTATCTAACCTGGAGCATTATTTCCTGCACTAGACAAACCAATGCTTGGGCTTACTCCTTGGCCTGTTAGGCTTTGAAGGTTTAGTGAATTAAGACCTTAAAAATAAATATTCACATTTTTATTCAGAAGCACTTAAAAGAATTAAAAGTTAAAATATTTTGAGAGGAAAGAAAATAAAGGCAAAGAAGAATCTAAAACAGATCTATACATTGAATAACATAACAAAACTATCCTTGTAATTATAACAAATATGTTTTACGCATAACAACAATTTCCGTGTCCATTAGAAAAGTTTGAAAAGTAATACCAACCTATCCTGCAATCAATGGAAGAAACATGCACATCAGATATAATCTGATATATGCGATTGAGCTTAAATATAAAATAAAGCCAAATACCTTTTATAGAGTGCAATTCAAAATGAAATTCTAGATACTGACCATGGAGAAAAATACAGAATTCATAAAATGAAAATATAGGGTTATCTAAAATATAATTACCCACATAAACGACTAAGATTAATTCAGTTTTGAAGCATTTAGAAAACTTCAGTCATTTTTATTCTAGAACAGTACAAGATGAAATTACAACATAAACTTCTTACCTTTACATGAACTTAAATTATTTTGTCATTAGATGAAAGTGACAAAATAAAAATTTCAAATTGTACTCACTAAAATCATAGGCAATTAAAATAGTTGTTAAAATATTTTCCAACAAAGACACAACAAATCCACATAAAAGTACATTATCACATAATGAATCACTCTCCCAGATGTAAATTGTCCCGAATTATTCTAAGAATGAATCCCAAAATGGGTTTGAAAGTACTAAATTGGTTATGCTTAACAATCTTTTAATAAACGAAGTGGACAATGACAAAGCTAGATTAATCTTGACATACAGCAAGAGAAAATGTAGCACTAAAAATATTTGTTATTTATGAATAAGAGAAAAAATGATGGAAATCATTTCTACATAAGTACCATTACTTTAATTCAAACACACCTGAAGTACTTAATTTTGTTCTTAAAAATTGATTTCCACTGTAATTTTGCGTTATCCAACTGCATAAATGAATACTTAAAAAATAATTTTCAAACCATAAAAATAAATGGTGATTTGTTCTTAGTCTTTTATTACTATCTAAGTAAAAACTAGTATTACAAATGGGAAAGGTTAAAATAAAAATTTAAACATGACATCACCAATTCATGCATTACATTTTCTTTCTAAAATATTCAGATCAGTCAAATAATCTATTTCCGTTGTCAGTTAACAATTGATTAGATAAGCTATTATCAAATTATTTAGTTTAACATATATTTTACAAAATTAATTCGCACTCTCCACATATTCAACGATTTACAAACTTCTGTTAGGATAAGGATGTATAATTTATTAGAGTTAATAAAATAAACAGAGTATGAATACTTATTTATCTAAACGCTAAATAGTTACAACAAATGAAGAAAATACAGTTTGCATAATTTATAGCTTGTTTGATGAGTTCAATACTCAGACAAAAATAACCAAAGAGTTTTAGCAATACAAAACAAATTTCTTTATTAGAACATTGATAGTTAACTTTAGATAGTTTAAATTAAGTTTTTATGAATGTTTTCATTGACGTAAACAAGGTTGAAAATGTCAAATATAATTGCTGAAACTATAAAAAGCACTTTTCAGTTACCTCATATGTTCTTTTTGCATCTATACACATAATAGTTAAAGAATATCAATGTTTTAAAATGTTTAAGAACCACTGTTAAGAAGTTGATATGAATTTTTCAACACTTTGGTCACCTATACTTGAGTTAGAACGATGAACTACTGATCAATATAAGGATTTATAAAATTCATGGAATAAAATATATCAGTAAATTTTTTCCTGTCAGATAAATTAGTTGAAAATAACGTGAACAAACTATTTATATTGAGAAACAGTAACAAATTGAAAGGAGAATGCTATTTGTTGCATTGAAGGTATTATACCTGTGCTGCTGTTATTCACAGATGCTTGGGCAGCAGCAAGGGCAGCTATTTGTTGCTGCAAGCTGAGGGAACTAAGACCTATGAAATGACAGGGATTACTAAAACATGCAAGCTACAGAGCAAATGTTCATACACATTAGTTATAGCCTCAAGCAAATTTTAAACTCTGTGAAACAAATATAAACCATGGTATAAGTTTAATATCAATAAATTAAGTGGTTTTTAGAAATAAAAAAATAAACTGCATGAAATAATAATCTGGGACATACATAACTTCATAAAGGACGACTCAACATAATAAAGCTTATGCCTTTTCCATAATTTTTTGTTATCAAAACAAGATAAATAAAACTTAACAGAAGGAATATTATTCACAGCTTAAGGTTATAAACCATATAATACTTTTCATACAAATACTTTTAAGAAAGTTAATTAACTGAAAGTAACGATTTTGAAGATAATGAAAGTGCTATACAATGATTTGGTTAGTCAGTGATTTTTTGCTAAACGAGATCAAGTTATAAAATGACATCACAAACATTCATGGCAAACAATTCAGAAAAAGATGTATTTCTTAGGTTTGATACTGAACTGGATTAGGAACAAAATATGTCTATGCATACACTAATTTATTATTTATATGGAAATTTAGTAATCTACAAAATGTTTAGAATCACTACTTCTTGAATATAATATGTTAAATTGTTTGGTGTTGGAAAACCACAGATAGGTTATGTTACCCATTAGGTATACATGCCAATATTCAACAACCGTACTGAACAGTTTTAGAAAACTTAACTACTTGTCACACAAAGATACCGATGCACAAAAAAAAAGCAACAAAATTTCTTCCATGTAGATAAATGAGATAAAACTCTGCCAAAAGTTCAATTCAATGAACTAAAATAGTTTTATTTCAATTAACAATATGTACTATACTGTACTTGATGTAAATTGTTTGTTTTGATAAAATAAAATACACGTATGTACAGTGTATTTCCAGTTTGTAAATGTGCATTTTTGATCATTGGTTAAGATGCAATCGATGGGGTGGTTTTTTAAAAAAAAGTTTTCTGTTAACCATCTTTTCGATTAACTTTCATGGTTCCTGTGCCGAAGCTAACAGTTAATCGAAGATTCACTGTATTTTGAAGAATAAAAAGTTTAAAGTTTTAGAAATTCACTTTTTGTGTATTAACACAAGTTAAAAAATTAATTATAGCTTACCACTAGAAATCTGAGGAAGATTTGCAAATGCACCAAAGCCGGGTTGAGAAGTAGCCTGTGAAAAATTTCATTGTAAAATATGTTTTACAAAAAGAATAAATATATTTATCTGACTAATTTAATGACCTAGGAATAATTAAAATGAATTTTACTAATGAAATAGAAAATAAAACTAGAACTGAAAAAAAGGAATAAAAATTTGTTTTGTAGGTCTGACCAAATGGACCTCAGAATGCAAGAGTAGGCCAATTCAGATATACTTTTTACAGAAGTTTCTGCAAAAATGAACTAAGTGAAATTTTCTGTAATGAGCATTAAAAAGAAATTTTGAATTATTTCTCATCCAGTCACTAAGTACAGAATTTCATTTTCTCATGAAAGGAAGAGGCAAAAGAATATCAGAAGCACCAATTAACTTTCATAATAGGTGGAGATACTAAAGTGCTGGTGTGAAGTAAAAGTGTTAGTTTATATTTAACAAAAAGAAATTTGTTTCCATACAGCCAACATTATTTAAGTGCTTTGTTACACTAATTATTGAAGTTTTAAACTTCATCAGTGCATATTTTGTAGTCCAACTATCCATACATGTGTACACATGGAACATAGTGTCAAAGAAATCATACATTTATATTGACTAGATATAAGGCAAACTTTGAGAAATAAATTATGTCACAGAATAGCAGTATAAAAAAAAATGCAGAGTGGATGTAATCATAGTATGTTTACCTCATTTACAGTTAGGTACTGGGGACTAACTGCACCCATATTAGCTAAATTGGCCATATTCATAAGGTTAGTCATTAATTGATAATGCCTTTTTTGGTCCTTGTCTTTTTGTGTATCTGCAAACTTTACAACAAGTGGGCTATTGCATCCCTGAAACATAAATGAAAATGACTGAAACAAACTAAGCAGTTAACATGATACACAACATTATTCATTATCTATTTTAAATAGAATAGTTTCAATAGTTTATGGGGCAAAAAGTAAATACAACAAATAGGAATATAAACAAAGAAAATTACAAAAAAATTTGAATCAACCCTATCATATACATGTATTATTACATTCTGTATATAACATGTTTACCATGTCTGTTTAAAATTAGTTTAAGCTGTTTTGAGGTATCATGTATCTAAGGATTATTTTAATCAACCAATCATTAAACATATTGTAGGGTAAAATTAATGGTACGTTACTCAGAAATCAAGATAAAGGTAGTTTTGAAAGAAAATTGCAAACATCTTATTTAAGATTTTCAGATAATTTTACTTATTAAAAGACTTGGGTGAAAAAAAAAATAAAAGCATTTTATTAAACAAAATTATACTTTTAAATTGCAGTTGATTGACTTTACCTTCTTAAATCAAACAAAAAGCAAATATTTCTTTTAGTGTAACTTCATGGCCAAGTGTCTGTTTATGAAGGAGCAACAACAGAACCCTTTAATCAAGGTGAGCTCATGTGAAACTTGCTTCCAATTCCAAGAACTAAGGATCTAAACCCTAGATGCTTCATGAGCATCCTTTTGGTTACAGATCATTACTGATATTTATAGTATATTTGTAACATCAATCACTCCTGTTTGCGGAAGTTAGGCCGAAACTCCAGAAACATTTAAGGTATTAAAGGGGCCAAGATTTTAAGACTTCGTGCCTCCTACAGCGTCATGCTTTTCGGACTGTTCATATTTATCTGCTAAATTGTTTATTTGTAATGAGTCTTGTTTTAAGAAAAAATGTCAATGCTATGAGTTAGTTAAAATATATTGCAGTTTTAAATTCAAAACAGTTGGGTTTGGATTATTCAGACTTTAAAAATACTGTTGATGTCCAGTTTTTGAATTTAAAGTTGACATTAATATATTTTTCAGAAAAATATAATTATCTTAAATTATGAAATGTTCTTTCTTTTAATTGATTTAAGATAAAATGGTCCTTTTTCATATGTATGGTATCAAATTCTACAAATGATGCATTTACTGCAACAGATGAGCTGATCATGCTTGAAACAAGAATATAGCTTTAGGTGATTTTCTGAAGAATTAGTTTAGAACACAGGCAAAATATAACTAGTTTCCAGCAGGAAAGTTTTGATTTGTTGAACATCAACATATCAAAACTTTTGTCTATTACACAAAGATTTGTCAAAAATAAAACTGTCTATTATACAAAGATTTCTATCAAATCACTTGATAGTCATGAAATGTATAGACTATTGTTAAAAGTTTTAGGAATATTCATTTCGTAAGTTTTTTTAATCGATATCTCGTTTGACGCTGCAAAAAATATTATTTAATTCAAATAAAATACAACCAGAGTGAAAACATTTTCAGCAGTCAGTGAAAACTCGTTTTTTTTTTTTTTTTTGCTCTGGTGCATGTTGGATATGATGTATAAGCGTGAGTAAAGCAACAGAATTCATGAGAGCATGAAGTATTAAAAAATGCCGTAAACGTAAACACAAACGAAAACAAACATTGACATGTGCTGTGATATGTTGCCACTTAAAGGAACTAAATGTATTTTTGAAAGTGATGAGAGGCCTTTCCGGTAAAGTTGAATATAGAGGCCGCTGTGCTTTTGTGATGGTACATTTAAAAGCTACTCAAATTCTTGATGTATCAATATTATTTCAAAGATTAAAGCATGTTGTTGAATAGAAACGTTTTGCAAAGTAAGACAGATTTGTTGGTATTTTGCTTGTCAACATGTATAGCTAGATAACAGTACACTAAATGTCATACAGCCATTAAGAAGCTCTCCCCACTTTTTTAGTCCTCATGTTGGATTGGTTTGGAGAGTGGGGTGCTAGCTTAGGTGTTGCCTCATCATCTGACTATTCATTCAAAATTATTCACATTCAAAATTACGTGGTGTTGTCCTCGAATCTTTCCTTAAGGGGATTGATCCCGGATCGTCGTCAATAGCCCTGTTTGTTGCTCAAGTACGACGTTCATTAAAAATTACCAATTACTTTCCCATTTTTTAATTATTTATTTACTTATTATTTTTCTTTCAAGATTTCAACTAAACAAACTTGCTTTGGGCTGGACTTAACCTGGTGACAAACAAAAAAAAAAAAAAAAAAAAAAAAAAAAAAAAAACCACCTCAATGCTTAAAAAAAAAAAAAAAAAACTGGTCAAAATATATATTTTTTTAAATTCGTTTTTTTTTTAATCTACCAATTTATTGCATGGACTTAAGCACACTCATAGAGGTAGGGATGAAATATTTGAAAGCTTTCTCGCAAAGCTCGGTTTCACTAGAAGTGCATATGATCCTTGTTTATTTCTCTGTAATAGTAATGATCATGGAATCATACTTGCACTCTATGTGGATGATGGTTTAAAAGCATCAACAAACCAAGAATAAATAAGTTAATTCTTAAATGAATTGAAAAGGGAATTTGAGATATCATTCAAACCAGCTTCATTTTTTTGATCATTAAGATTGAACAAAGAAATGATGGTTCAATAAAGATCACCCATTCAAGCATTTTTTAGAAAATGTTTGAAGATTTTGGAATGAAAAATTGCAAAGCAGTTTTAGCACCAATCACTAATGATAATTCTCAAAATAATACTGATATAAAAGGGAATCTTTCCTTCAGATAAGCTATAGGAACTCTTCAATATTTAGCTACTGTATCAAGACCAAATATTGTATTTTCCGTTAACTATTTAGCAAGAAGTGTCAAAAATCCGTCCAATACAGAAATTATGAAAATCAAGAGGACATTCAGATATGTACAGAGAACAAAATAAAAAGGAATCATTTACAAATCCAACTTTAACCAAGGACGTTTAGAAAGATTCAGCGATGCCGACTATACTGGATATGATAAAACCGAACGTTCAACAACTGGTATTGTTTGCCTGTATGCAGATGGAGCAATATTGTGGACAAGTCAAATAAAATCTTCATTTGCATTCTCAACAACAGATACAGAAATAGTTGCAGCAAGTGAAGCAACAAAGGATTTGGTTTGGTTTAGCAGATTGTTAAAAGAAATGACTGACGTTGAAGTATCACCAATACTTTCGATACATAATGAAGCAGGAATAAGACTTGCAAAGAATCTGGAGTTCATAAGAGATCCAAATACATAAAGGTGCGTCATTTTTTTTTGTCAAGGAAAAGCTACAGGAAGAAGAAATATAATTAGCACTGAAAATCAACTGGCAGATGAATTCACAAAACCACTACACAAGCCAATGTTAGTACCCTGAATACAAAGATTGGAGTAATCCTTGTTTTTTAGAGAACAAAAAAAAATGGACAATAAGGAAGAGTGTTGAATAATATATTGTTCCATTTTTTTTGTTTAGTGTAAATGAGAGAGATGCAACTAAGCACTGTTAATTTTTGTTCTATTGCTCAAGCTCTGTTGTTTACAAATTCTTTTAAGTGGTCTTCTTTTTATACTGCCAAGCAAGTGTTTAGTTTTTGTTTCTGTAATAAATGGTGATTAAGAGATAATTTCTGCAGTTATTAAAGATTTATTATACTAGTTCTTTTATCTTTCTTTTTGGGATTGACCCCGAACCGTCACCAATAACACTGGTCAATAGTGAAATTGGTTTTAATAGGAAATAACCCAATCCTGCATGATTTCAACGTACTGAACACGAATATCACATTACAAAAATTAATTGGCTCTCGTTGCAGAGATAAGGACGTTTTGCCCATTATATAGATGCTACCGCGTTACCGGCGAGCCGCGGTAGCTCAGTCAGTAGAGCGTCGGGCTCGCATCTAAAGGGTTGTGGGTTCTGTCCTCAGCGGAGCCTGCAATTCTGATGGTTGCGAGATCGGCGCTTAGACCTTTCTAAAGACCGTCGTGTTCGCTAATGGTGGCTGGGGCACGTTAAATAGCTCGTGGTCACAAAGTCCCCATGTTCCCATACCAAATCAATACCTCTGGGGGTACCTGATCAGGGGGTTATCGTCCTCTGATTGGGATCTAAATTACGATATGTGTGAGTGAATGGATGTGTGAAAGAGACCTTCCTGTAAAACGGATGTGTCATGTATGAAGAAGTCCAACCCTCCGGGGCAATGGCACCCCCGATTGGGTCATATATGGCCCGCACGACAACAAAAACAACCGCGTAATATAATGCAACTTAGTGAGATAAATACATGGAGACAAAATTGTTGTGGCATATTTCATCCTCCCTTTACACAAATAAGTTATTTCATCATACACACCACGTCTCTATTGGCATCTTCGTGAAGGTGATTGCGCAAGAGCAAGCAATAGTTTATTTATAAACACGAGACTGCACGGATTGAATATGTTCCTGTCATTTTGTTCACATTTCACATAGCATACACAAGTGACTGCTTTAATAGTGCTAATAACTTCTGTTATACTTGTGGAGAAGTGACATTTGCTGCACAGAAAAAGACCATCAGTGCAATAGTTAAGAAAGCGTATCGTTTGTATTTTGGTTGCAAGGTAGGCGACCAGGACAAAGACTAGGACTCGTATGGGGCCACACTTGTGTAGTAAATATTTCACAGTGGCTTAATGGCAAGAGACAGGCAATGCCATTTGCTGCGTCCATGATTTGGAGGGAGCCGACCAATCACCTTGAAAAAGAAGAAGGCCTTGTGTTCTGCTGCAATATTGATGGCCTACTACAAGTACTCGGCATTGCACATGATTTCCATGAATGTTGGCTGTTTATACACGCGTCAAAACTGAATCTCAAGGTGGTTTTGTTGCATAACGGGAACCAATTTCCGTCCACACCTATCGGACATGCTGTCTAGATGAAGGAGACGTAAAACAATCTAAAGCTGCTGATGGAGAGGATTAACTACAACATGGCTGGCAGATCTGTGCTGACCTGAAGGTAGTGGTTTTGTTTATGGGTTCGCAGCAGGGATATACAAAGTACTGCTATTTTCTTTGTTTATGGGATAGCAGGGCTATCGATTTCCACTACATCAAGAAAGACTGGCCTTCGAGAGCATCTTTTGAGCCTGGAGAAAAAATGTACAGCACCCACCATTGGTAGAACCGCACTAAATCATAATTCCTCTTTTACACATCAAGCTCGGCCTTATCAAAAACTTGGTAAAAGCCACAGATAAGAATGAACTAGCATTCGAGTACTTGTATAAAATATTCCCTCCTCTCAGTGAAGCCAAAATTGAAAAGGTCGTTGTGGTGGAGACTTAAATTAAACCAAGTTTGTCTCCAACTCTTACCAACCAACTCTTTAGAGATCCAAGTTTGAGAAAGTTCTTCAAAGTAAAGAAAAAACAGTTGGGGATGCGTTCTGTCAAGTGGCTAACAACTTCCTGGGGAATGTGAAGGCCGAAATCTACAAAGAACTGGTCGAAGATATGTTGGCTTTGTTTCATGATTTTGGCTGTAACATGTCGTTAAAGATTCATTTTCTGGATTCCCACTTGAAAATTTTCCTAATAAGTGCGGGGAGGTCAGTGATGAGCACGGATAACGTTTTCATCAGGATATTGCCAAGATGGAGCAACGGTACCAGGGCAAATGGTCCACGTGAATGCTGGCTGACTACTATTGGACGCTCATCAGAGATACTAACCTCGTCCATCACAAACAGGTCAAAAGAAAGCGAAAATCCGAAGAAGAATAAGGTATTCTTAACATGTATTATAATATTTACTATACATTTTTTCTCAATAATGCGTACACATTACAAAAAATTTAGCCGATTCAGCTTTTTCATATTCGTATTCAGCACATTGAATTATTTAGGAAATGACTTTTTTCATCTCGGGAAGCAGAAAATTTTTGAAATTTAGTTGCTTATTGTAACTTGTTCTGTTGCATCAGTGTGACGCAAATTCAACTACCAACCAACCATTAAGACTGATTCTGATTGTTACACACGAAAAATTGAAAGTTAGATAGTAAGTATCGCCTACTTTAGTTTGGAAGTAACGCTAAACACCGCAAACAATCAAATTAGCTCTTAGCCCGAACTACTTTTCTTTTTACCGCAGTTTATGTTTACAGTTAAAAACTTACGAGCGATAGGATTAAAATCCTGGCTGGTCCCAGGGCAGCTAGAAGTTGTTGTGTGTGCCTTTTATCTAACCATTTTTCCTTTATAATTATTTTAAACGCTTTATTACTATATAGACCAGAAAATAATCTCGATTGACTCTGAAATGCTCATTTATGATTTCACACGCTGACAATCAGCCGAATCTTCGTGAAAGATGCAATTATTCAGCAGAAATGGGGGGCCTCGATTAGTTGGGATCAATTCATCTTCATTATGTCTAAATATTTACGGTCACCAACTCCCGGGGACTCAAATCTTTTACTTTCCCAAAGCATGGGCCGCCTAAAACGGAAGGGGAAAATATAAAATATTACTAGAGTAACCAAATAAATTGTATCAACGAAACATCCATCCTTTGGACATCAAGTCCAAGGCCCATCTAATATTTTTATGGTTGGGGTACGGTTCCCATAGAGGAGATATAAAAGTAGAGCGAGAAATGGCAACCTTTTTATGTGCCCTGGATAATGTGATACAAACTATTAGTAACGTGTCTCTTAGACTATACTTTCGTTTGCCGGGAGGAAGCAAACGTCATCTGATTGGTCCACGGGACGAAAGACGACCAGCGATTCGACATCAGAATTGGTCTACGCCACATAGCAACAGACTTTGGCAATGTCACCATTTTTTTCGCTACTATAGAAATTAACATTCATACATCTACCCTATCATGAGGTTTTTATCTTGCCAGACAAAGCGACAGAATATCAAATCAGCAAAACACGTAAATTTTTCACAGAACAGTCACGTGACAAGTAATCGACATGTTGGTCACACATTTTGAAGCTCCTCTCAATAGCAATTATCAGTCAACTTATATTTCACGTCTATGCATACAGGCTGATATGATTTCTCATTAAGGAACGCGCAGTTGAAGTTTTTGAGCGGTTGGGTTTCATTACACAAGTGCAATATTTGGCAAAATTGCACCAAACACTAAACAGACAACGTCAAGAAACGGGTAAACATACAAAGGGAAACTTTCATTAATACAGAAATGGGAATATACCGCGGGTTAGCTACAGAAGTCGAACTTAAGCCATCTACAACTCGCATGTTGCTAGCGCAGTGGACACTCGGAGCTATTACGACAACTAGATGAACTGTTTGAAAGTAGAGATACACAAAAACTTGGTTGTGAAATAAGACAGAAAAGATCTGGTTGGAGAACTTGGTACCGGAATTCCCTTAATTTCAACTTTTAACTGATATTATGTGAAATAATAAATAACCTTTTAAGTAATAAACGTGTTTTAACACTAAAAGCTTATAAAGCTTATTGCGAAGTATAATAGCAACTTCAAGATTTCCTCGAAAGGAAACTGCTATCAGAATCTGAAGCGAAGAAAAAACTAAGTTGATAAAAACAAACATTAATGATTTCCAGGAAGAAAACAGACTCTTAATAAGAATTATAAAAAATGAATACGTTAAAAATAGGACTAAATGAATAAAACAGAATGAGGATGTGTGTGAAATGTTTTGATGAATTTATAAAGCTCTAATTTCTCATAATGAAACATTAAAAGAGATTACGGAATTTTTTCAGCTTAAAGGTGTATAAATATCAACATAAAAAAGGAATAAAAACAAAATGGCAAAAGGTGAAGGCAAAAACTCTTCGAGAGCTCTCGAATAAACGCTATTAGTTTGAAAACTAAAGTCAAAGTCCAACCCTTAAAGTAAACAAAGACGTAATGGAAAGAAAATATTTTTAGAGCACGTTAATTATCTCTGAAAGCTATCGAGAACAAAAGTTTGAGAAATATTTACTTTAGATGGTCTTTGTTGTACCCTCGTTTTCAATTAATTTCTAAGAAACTTTAAATTCATCATTTCTAATCTGATCAACTGGGTAATCCACGCAAACAATAGCCGATTGTTCGTCGCTTTCTCAGTAACTTTTCGGGGTAAACAATTAATTAAACTTACGATAAATGTAAAACTCCGCTCTCGGTTTCTATTTGAATGTGAGCAGCTGCAAAAAGTGGACGGGGATTTGAAATAGTAGAATTATTTACGTAAATCCTGAAAATTGCGCTGTTCAATTGCATTGCGCTGTAGAACGAACTAGAATTTAGGCTTGAATCGTTTTTCCACAAATTTCTTGACTCTTATTTAACTCTGAGCTTCACGACATTTCCGAGTAGTGTTCTATTACTTTTACTCACACACAACACACTCAAGGACTAAGTAACCACATCTATTGGGTGAGAGCCGAGGTAGCACGGTTGGAAAAGTAACAGATTAGCAACCACAGGGTTGCGAGTTAGAATCCAACCAAAGACTGTCATGAACAAAGGGACCTGGTGTATATTAAATATGCCGTTTCCTTAAATGTCTTCGTCATCTGACCGTGGTTCAAAATTACGAAGTGTTGTCCTCGAATCTTTCCTTTAAGGGACTGATCCCGGACCGTCGTCAATAGCCCGGTTGTGTTGCTCTAGTACGACGTTAACTAAAATTACCATTAGCATTACCTCAAATGTCCTGACGTTGTCATGGTGGGGGTAATGGTAATGGTAATTTTTAGTTAACGTCGTACTAGAGCAACACAACGGGCTATTGACGACGGTCCGGGATCAGTCCCTTAAGGGAAAGATCCGAGGACGACACCTCGTAATTTTGAACCACGGTCAGATGACGAAGCAACACCTGAGCTGGCACCCCACTCTCCAGGTGGGGAAGTTTGGAGAGAGGGGTGTCAGCTCAAGTGTGACCTCGTCATCTGACCGCGGTTCAAAATTACGCGTTGTCCTCGGATCTTTCCCTTGTGGAATGAACCCGGACCGTCGTCAATAGACCGTTGTATTGTTTCCGTACGACGTTAATTAAAATACCAACCATACCTACCATCTATTGGGTGAAAGAGTCCATCGTTTCTTTCTAAACTACTTCTCCTTTCCTCAGAATAGAAAGTGGCATTTTACGTGCGAACCCCTCAGAGAATAATTTTCAGTGATGTGGTAATGGTAATTTTAGTTAACGTCGTACTAGAGCAACACAACGGGCTATTGACGACGATCCGGGATCAGTCCCTTAAGGTAAAGACACGAGGGCAACTCCACGTCATTTAAAACCTCGGTCAGATGACGAGGCAACACCTGAGCTGCCACCCCACTCTCCAAACTTCCTCACCAACCCAACGTGAGGACTTTCGACCACGATAGATTTAAGGTGCACCAGTCGCCTCTACACCATATGCTTGCAAACATGCATGCCCGGACCCGGATTCGAACCAGGAACCTTCCGATCTAGAGGCTAACACCTTAACCACTATACCGGTTAGTCGGACTTCAGTGATGTGTGCTTGCAGACTGTTTGTTTATTAACAATCCCAAATTTATTGAACAAGACGTAACAGAAAAGGGTCTTAACCGTTTATCGCGCAAACATTGTAACAAAGACACAGTATAGAAAATATTATAGAAACGTTGGACAGAAATACTTCATTTTACGAGTAGATGTAAAAATGAACTTTCTTTTAAATTTTTTAGACAGCTCTTTTAAAAGAAAATATAAGAGATGTATGGTAGACTCTAGTTATATCGCTCCTCGATATATCGTGGATTAGGTCCATCTTTCCTGCAGTGAATTTTCGCACAGGTTCTATTCCTCTAACTTTCCCTGTGCGTATATCTCTCTTAGGTGCCAGTAAAAACATTCATTCTGTGTTGGTCACGGTAACCTTGCAACGTATTATCAACCGGAGGGTTACGAGTACGAAGCTCTGACCAGGCAAAGACCGCCGTGTAGATGGGGGCTGATAGACGTTAAATATGTCGTGGCCTCAAATGTTCTTGATTGGCGTGGTGTGAAAGTCTGGAGAGAGAGGTGCCAGCTCAGGTGTGACCTCGTCATCTGACCGTGATTCAAAAAGACGTAGTGTTGTCCTTAGATGTCTCCCACCGGGATTGATCCCGGATCGCCACCAATAGCTCATTGTGTTGCTTCAGTTAGACGCGCGTTAAGTACCTATCTACCTAACTACAGTCTGTGACTATTACTTGTCTGTATCGTGTTTGGCATAGCATGGCGAAATATGTTTCTTACCCTCATAACACAACAAATTAATGAATGTGGTTTGCCAACAGCAGACGGAGAAATTATCACTCTGTTTCTTTAGAATTAGGAGTTCAAAAGTCTCTTGTTTCAAGAAGTTATCCCAAACTGGAGTCAGTGAGTTGATCTCGGTCTATTTAGCCACAGTGTAACAGAAAATGACAAAGATTGACAAAACAAATCTAAACTGTGTTGGTAAAAATATCTCGATAGAAAAATGAGAAAAGATTTCTGTTTTACAAACATATTAAATCGCGTTTAGTATTATTAAAAAAAGTTTCGCCATCGATTTTGCTTAACGTATAGTTTTACGTACATATTTTTCTATAAAAAACCAACATAATATAATGCATAATTCAGGCCTTTTTTATTTTTGAAGTTTCCCCCGATTCTTGCTATATTGCGGTTATTAATGTCTCTCAAGAAGCGCGATATATCGAGGAGTTACTGTACAGCTCCAAATTAAATAAAAATGCTGACGTTTTCCCGTTTTTGAGAATTTCCATCACACTTTGGAGATAAGTGCCCAACCTTTTAAAAACGTATGAAGTATCAACGAATATTCCTTTTAGAAAAATTGAATTTCGTTACTTCACTATTTTGTTAGGGCATCTTCTTAATTAGATCCCTCGGGGCACATCTTCTTTAGTTGTGCACAGGCTTCACAAACCCGAGGTACCCTAGTGATCTAATCTTCTTCCCATGGGTCTTACTACCTCTGGTAAACATGGGGTTGCGATCCCAGGCAATGTGCCCAAGTGATCCTTTCCTACTTCTCTCAATTCTTTCTTTTCACAATCACTTAATATTGTCAATCTCGTGTTTGGAGCAGCTGGGCAAAATATGGTCCTTGCACCAAAAACTCAAAACCAACCAACCTAATTAGAATTTTGTATCATACAAAATTATTGCTCAGATTTATTTAAACATACAGGACCCCTAATAGTTCTTAAAAAGCTACTTTTTTCAACATTTAAATTCGCGTAACGAAACATGATTCGTGTAGCACAAAATATACATTAAATTACGGTTTTTTATTGGAAAGTATGTATGCAAAATTACAAGTTAAGATAAATCGATGGCAAAACTTTTAAAAATCATACCACGTAATTTAAGATTCACGAAACCTTAAAATCCTAACACATTAAGACCGAAAAGAGCGACTAACCAAATCAAAATAATAAACATCTACGTTTTGACCCCTTATCTAATTAGAAACGTGATTGTAATTCTATAATGGTTAACTTCCTAACTGTCAAATTGTTATGAAGATTTCAGATTAAAAAACGGCTACATTTTTATTGCAAAAATGAAATGTTTATTAATGATATCGAAAACAGTACGTATATTTGATTCTATACATGAAGCGTATATTTGATTCTATACATAATGTATTTCAATTTTTTTACTCTATCGTTACAGATAGGTACTTGTTTTAACGGTGAGTGTATGTTCTTATTTCATGCGAGTGTTCTTTGATGCAGACGTATTATATAATTGTTAACATAAGAATTGTAATTTTTTACTAAATTTTATCAAGATTTATTCTTACTTACAAGACTTAGGATTATATTCGTCAAATATTGTATTTGCAACTTAATTTCGAAAGGATACATATACATATATTTAATGTAATTTATTTGTAAATATCGTAGAACGTATGTAATTATTAGGGTACTTCGAGCAACGAGATCCTCACAGTAATCCTCTTAAAGTTCATAGTATGATAACTAAACAACTATAAAAGGTCTTTAAAATCCGATTATTCATGTATTCATATCAATTACAAGTATTTTGTGCGTCGTTTTCTCTTTATGTCTTTTTTTGAATAGTGCTTTGTTTTCTGTATTTATATGCTGTTATATTATGTCTACTTTTTCACTGTCATATAAATGTGCTTTTTCTGTATTACAATAGGAGTGAAAGAATAAATAAATAAATATTGACACTCACCTCCATTGTTTGAGAATGATTCATGGATTTTATAGCATTGATGGCACATTGCCTGGAAGCGTAAGTAACGAACGCACAGCCTGAAAATGCACAGAATTAAAAAGGATCATAGAACACAAGCATGGTTTTTCATTAAGCAAAAGAAAAAAGTTTTAAAGGTTTATGTCTTTGGAAAAGATATGACACCAATTTTTTTTAAACGTAAGAGCGTTTGTACACACACCGATAATTATCGGATATCGGAGTCGGACACTTTCAAATTACATTGTTTTATATTGGTACCTTGCATACGACCGTCCGATATTATCGGATCAGCCAAAAATGCAATCCAATATTTTGAATTGTTGGACGGTCTGCTAAACCGGACCGATAAATATCCAGTGCTCCTGCATTTCGCTTTCCAGAATTGCAATTGTTTACATATTTATCTTCGTTTTAATCGTAGAAATCGGCTTCCCACGTTTTAAATTATTGATACGTTACAAAAAAGAGTGTTAAAACTTATACTAATTACGGAGCATATAAAACATTGTATAAAACGTACCTTCCATATAACATTTGGCTATTGGTGGATAAATCCAAAAGCGTCTATAATTTCTACGCTGTCGCCCAGTTATATCCAGTACAAAATAACATTTTTTTCCTTTTTTAAATGATACACGCATATTTCATTCAACTATAACTTTAACTAAGCTGCTAAGACGTCGAATAAAATCGTTTAATACAATTTGATCACCTTCAAACGAAAACAACACTGATCTCCGCTAAAAATCGGACGCCATGTACTTGAGACCATGCCTGAACACCGCCACTACGATAATTACGCCTACGACATCCGATAGTTATCGGTGTGTGTGTTCAAACGCTCTAAGAGTCGTTAGTCTTGTTTTAACAAACATTTAAAATAACAGCATATACCTATTTAAAATTATTTACAATAATGGAGATTCTTTTGACGTTGGTTATTTTGGTGCTTTGATTTCAACGAGCAATATTTTATAAGTTACATCTTAAGTTAGATACTTAATTAAACAGTTGGAATAATGCAAAATGAAATGTGATTTTATTTGCAATAGATTTATTTAGAATAAAACACACACGTCTAAAAATTAAGGATAATTCTGAATTCGTATCAAGCAAGGACACCTGATCTTAATCCAATAGAGGATGCTTAGGGTATTCTGAACGCCATATGCGGCATACACAATATCACTAAGGAGCACTAATACTCGAATGGGACTTCTTGCCTCAAAAACTCTTGGATAACCTTGTAGAAAGCATGTTTGCACGTTATGAGGTCGCATTAAGGTCCGAAGTAAGCACATTCTCCATTGGGTTGCTTTTAACAGGACAATAAATGTTTTTTTCCGCAATACTTAAAACCTACAAGGTATCGAAAATAGCTTAATGTGCTGCTCCACACAGCGTGAAGTAAAGTCTACTACTTTTCTACTTGACAACCTTCGATATAATGATTTTAGTGTTTTTTGGCGGGATCTTCCTATTTCGTAAGTGAGGATTTTCAAGCGTATGAAGGAATTACAAGTTAGTTTCCTACCTTTGCTTTGTCCCGTGGCATCTCGCAGGACTGTGCATTCTTCAATGCTGCCAAAAGAGGAAAACATGATACGGACGTCGTTTTCCGTACATTTCTTGGACAACATTCCAATGAACAACTTCCTTTCTGCAAAAGTAAAGAAGTAAACATTAGACTAAATAGTTTCTGCAATTTAAGAGTTCATATACATATATTGTATACAGACATATTGCTCTGGAATTAATAGAAATGAAAGACATTTTCTGTCAAGCTAAATATAGGTGGTGATGGTGTTCTGCGGTGATACGTATTTCCTGTACGTATACCGAAAGTGACATCACCCGACTTGTTTTTCAAATACGATTTCAGCACCCTTCGTGAATAAAAATTCCAAATTGATACATAATAGGTGTATTGGTTAGCACCAATAAGATTAAGCGCCAAACATTGCCAAGACGGCGATAAACTAGATTTTAAAGTCACCCGATAGGTATCAAACGAGAGTATTTGGAAAGCAGAAATAAATTAATCATCGCAGACTGTATGGTTTTTTTTGCTTTTATAAAGAAAACCTCTCTCATAATGTAGTATACACAGAGTGTTTCAAAACTTCCTGTGCAAAATTAAGGACAGGAGTGAATACAAATTAAACCGTATTCAGATTGCGGTGTATGTCCTCAAGAGTCAACCCGATGAGATCGAGAGTACATTAACCCATCTAACCGTTATCCAGACGACGTACGTCACCTGAAAGTGGTTCAAAATTACGTGGTGTTACCCTTGGATCTTTAGCTTCGGGTTTGATCCCGGACCGTCGTCAATAACCCATTGGGTTGCTCAAGTGCGACATTAATTAAAAAACCAACCTTTCTATCTGACGAGGTATCTAGGCATTAGCAAAACTGACTAGACCTTGATAGACGAGATATCTCGTCATTAGAAAAAATGACTAGATCTTGATGTCGTAATCATCAAAAATTGACGATATCTTGACTAGATATTGCCGATTATGCCAATACAGATATCTCGTCATTAGCAAAATTAGTCAGATCTTGATTGACGAGATATCTCGTAGAAATCACTTGGCAGTTAAAGGTTAAAGTGCAGACAAAGAAGAGACATCAAGAATCTGAAAAACCTTTGTATTAATTCTAAATTTTCAGTTTGACAGTAGTTGAACTCTTGCTGTTTCACCAAAGATACTCAAAATTCCATTAATACACTCTTGACAACGTCGATGGTAGTGGGAAGGAGTTTCATAGGAGTATGCTGTGATCATCACGGTGTCAGTATCCTGCATGTTTCCGTGGAATGTTTCGGCTCTTACGCGTCTACCTGCCCATTTAATTTTTGAACTAAAATTATTGCATCACAAAATCAACTGGCCAAGATTTAAAACTAACGAGCATGCATTATGCGAATCATACGACAAGTTAGTAATATTTTTAATTATCAGATAATGTACAGTGACATTTAAATCCCGTTGATCATGACACTGATTTAAAATCCTCCAAAATTTCTATTCTTCATTGTCGTTTAATTCAGATAAATGAAATGAAAAATCACAATTAATGTTTATTTTCGAGTGCAAATCTCAATTGACTTAACGTCAATGCGAAATATTAATTTGACAATTTTATTTTTACATATAAGTGTTTTGAGTATGTCTTTCAGTTTCAATTTAGGAAAATCAAATTTTAAACTGGCACTAATAAAACTAGATAGCTCAATACAGAAGTGAAACAAGTTAATAAAACATGTGAGGGTAATATTTCAAATTAAACTTTTGTTACTATCGCCTAGAAATCTATTAATAATACAAAATCGTGCACTTTTAGTTCTCGCGTTATTACACTCTCCTTCCCAAAGTGGAATTTTATTAATGAATTAAGCATCGCATCGAAGCGCTATTGAGACCATAAAGAATGGAGCAAAAAGACGGCGACACAATATCAAAACTGTTGTCCACTAGAATGCTTTAATATCTCTACCTGCGATCTAATCCAAAAGAGTAATCTACGAAGCATTTTATTTTGGAGGCATAAGCAGCTTCAGTGATGAATGCTGGTTTAATTTAAGAGAAGGGTCTCTCTCTGTCAACATTTTATCCCATCTAATTCGCCCTTGCAAACACGCGGCTCCAAAAAAGAAACCGTGTTCAAGTGCACGCAGAACTCAATTTATGTCATATGCTATTTACGCTTTTTCAAACACTGATCGCTCGCCTCCTAATGAGATTAATACAAGCGAATATTGCAACTGAGTGAAAAAAGAACCGAAAAAACGCTTTTCCGCTGTACTGAGGCTGGAAAATTGCGAGTTTTAGTTTTCACCATGGAGGAAGAAGCACACGGTTAATTAAATGAAGAACGTTAATTTCCGGTTCCCTTCCTGTTGCTTTCTAAAATAAACGTGCATCACTATTAACAATCGCGCCCATTGATGATGATACTTACATGCACTCGAGACATCGTAATTCTGAGGTACGGATTTGCAAATTGTGATTGAATTAATAACTATTTGCGACGTTTGTGTTATTCCTGAAATTTTTAATCAGACACTCCGTTACAATCTGCGTCTGAGCTGTTCTAATGTAAGGAATAAAATTATTTTGCAATACAAAAGTAACTGTTTTTTAGGTAGCCGACCACTGGGCCAATGACTAGAGAGACGGCATATCAGAAACATTCATTAATGTTATGGTCTTTCTTAGAAAAAAATATCTGTGATATAAATGTTTCATGCATCTTCCGACATCACAAAATGGCGATAGTTATCTTTGTTGGAATTCACATTAGGCCCTTTACTTTATAGTTATAAGTTAATGTACAACAAGACAGCTATACATCGCGGTGGATCTAAGCTATCGAGATGCATTCTACTCAAAGGAGAACTCGATCTAAAAAGTATAACTATTGCTAGTTTGAAATTAAACTGTTAGTAATACTGATTTAAGGTATTGGGTTAATCAACATTACTGCACATGGTCAAAAATTACTCGAGTTCAGCTATTTTTAAAGTTGAGTGTGAAGGTTAATTCGTTCTATCAAACGTCATTTCTTTGTACAATTAGGAATATATCTGGAATAATAATTTATTAATAAGCGATTCTTCTTTTTACCTAACCCACTTGGTCCCTCAGGGATACATCTTTACATGTGTATGGACGTTACAACTCCGAGGTACCGGAATGATCTTTCCTCCCTTTTTATTTCTACCCTCATCTTTCTTTTTGCTTTTGGTTCTTACTTCCTCCCTCAATGTCTTGTGTTTGCGCAGCTTGGCCAAATATGCCCTTGCGCCATAAAACCCTAAAACAACCAACCGATCTATCCCACATGATCTAGACTAAGGTAGACCAGGTGCAAAAGATGGTTAGCCCCGAGTTCACTGAGTAAGTAAGGCGGTACAGCAATAATTACAACCGATGATTAGTATTAAGATTGATATGATATTTATTTGTAACATTTCCAGATATATAAAATTTGTTTCGGACCAAGGAAGTTAGCTACATCATTTGTTCTGGTCCCACAGGAGTCTAGCTTTGCCACCAGGTGTCAAGGTGATGCCATCCCAACCAAAAAACACAACAGGAATACAAATTTATTAAAGGCAAATGGAATCTGGCAGGGAGTCGTAAATATTCCGGTTCTTAAATGTTGCCCTATGCCATCAAATAACACGAAATTCCCTACTTAATTACAGCTACGACCTCTCCTTGCTTTTGGATCAAACTTGCACCAGGAACAGTGTCATTCAAAAGCTGTGTATTTCTGATCGATAGGAAAAATTAAATGTTCAGATTTGAATTTAATGTGATTTTAACGGTTTCTTACACAATAGCATCAATGAATAAGATTCACATTATGAAAACGTGCCGACGCAGGAAAAACACAAAGGGAAGTATAATTATAGATCCATTAGAGTTGCACCTATGCACTTTAAAATACTCGGAATATAAGCAACATACGTTTGGAAAGTTTTGCTTACTAAGTAGAAATGGTGATAACCATTAGTTTTTGGATAATGAGGTAATACATTGAAAGCTTTGTTATTGCGGGAATTTATTTCTGGTATTGTTTCTAGTTGTAAGATTTGTATGGCGATGTGTCACAGTAAACCGTCTCAATGATTATTGACTTTGACTGTAGGGTTATTAAAATATTACGGATTCTATTATGATTTGAATAAAAGGAACCGCTATTTATATTGATCAAAATGTAACGAAATTTTCCGTTTCCACATTAATTATTTTTTTTTGTCTCGTAACTCTCAATGCTGTAAGACGTTCCACAAGCTTTCAAAAATTATTGATTACAATTTTTTGTAAGATGTAGTTTTGAGATTGTATTATATTTTTTATCTTAATAAATGGAACTTATTGAAATAAAGAAAATGTAAATTCGTGAAGTTATTTATGTACCATGCTCTAGGATTACTTGAAGTTCATTGAGTGTTTTGTAGAGAGAATTGATTTCTATTGAAATATTTCATACTTCAAAGGGGTAACATTCAATTTCTTTTATGAAGGATTGTTAATTGATTGTTTAGTTTTTTAATTTTCTATTATGATTTTCTCAATCCTTTTCCCCCGAGCAGAATTGACTTACAAGGACAAAAGAATCCTTTTAGCACTTTTATTGGTATTTCTGAATTTTTTAGAAGTAGCAATCTATTTATTTCTCTGTAAAATCTATAGAATACAAATAAAGAGCTGTTTCAATGTTTTATATTTTGATTGTAAAAAAATGCCCTGTTTGAGTTAGAACTCAGTGTTGCCAACAAAAGTGTTATTTGTTAGCCCTTAAAGTGGTTTCGACAAGATATCTCGTCAATGAAGATCTGACCAATTTTGCTAATGACGAGATTTATCGTCAATGAAGATCTCGCCAATTTTGGTAATGACGAGATATATCGTCATCAAGATATTACAGAATTTTTTGGTGCTGATGAGATCAAAATCTGGTCTGTTTTCTTCTACAGACGACATATTTCGTCCATCAAGATCTGCTAATGGTTTTGCTAATGACGAGATACCTCATCAAGACAATCACAAGGAGGGCTAATCTTGTGCTCACACATGCCTCTCATAACTTACATTATAATTCAATTGTAAGAAACCAAAGTACAAATCGTGTTTTGTGAATGATTTATTAAAATTAAATCTGAAAACTCATAATTAAAATGTATCTGAGGTATCAAATCATGTTAAACTGTAAACATGCAAGACATAATACTAGACGACACGTGTTATTAAAAAAATAGATATATTTTAGATTAGAGTCAAAATAAATATTTTAAAACTATAGTTACAAAATCCTGTACATTTATCGTAAATTGAATTTTAGGTAATGAACTCAGTTAACTCAGACTTTCGACAGGAGAAAAAGTTGTGTGTTCTGACACAAATGAAAGAGAACATGCCCAATACCTGCACGCAGAAAATAAACTCCAATGATAGTTAAGTGTACAACATAAAAAGCTTTATTTCAAAAGTTATTAGACAATACTAATTTAAGCCCAATTTATATAACTTATTCTAAATTTGTACTCGTCGAAAATTAAATTTAGTTCCTTCAAGAACGATTAGTTAGCTATCTGTCTAGAGCCTGGATATGACAGATACATGAAGAATTTACCAGTTTCCAAGGAAATGGTAGTTGTTAGATACTTCTAACGTGAAGATAGCTGTAGAAAATTTTTATATTCTTCTATACAGATGTAACATAGAATAATGTTTAAAAGTATGTCAAGGAATTTGCATCCCGAAATAGAGCGTTCACAGCAGATGAAAAATAGTGTTATAAAAGACTAATTATTGTTGGAGTGTTCAGAAAACATTCAGCCGTCAGCAGTTTATTTATTACGCCCCGAATAAATGACCATCAGAACATCTTTTTTCTCCTGCTTCAAGTAAATGGTCTGTAAAACGTAATTTGGCTTAAGTAATCTATTACGAAGAGGAGGAAAGGGAATTTTGAGAAACGCATGCTATAAATTACAGGAATGACAAAAGCTAAGCAACTGCTACAAAAGGCAAATTGTTCTCCTTCCTACAGATGGAGAGGTAAATGGTTCGGGAGAACAATGCAAAACGAAAATTAGTCTGGGATTAAGCGAATGGAAATTCATGTGGATTCTATAAAGTAGAGCGAAGGGCGGCTAGTTAACTGCCTGCATGATGTGTTGAGCGAGCAAACGTTGCAACAGCTTGTGCCAATTCCAATTTGTTGATTGCTTTGGTTGAATATTCAGTGCATTCAGTGGACTGATCGGCTCAACGGCAAATTGGAAGTTATGTTTCTGGGCATATATATTCAAACAACTTCGATGATTGCTGTGTAGCGATGCATAATGTAACGTTCTTTGGTTGGTAATCTAATGGTCAACCCGTCGGGTGTAAATTCTAATACGCCGAAAGGGGTTACAGCATGTGAATGGAAAACAGCACTATGTGCCTCTTGAAATCCCACAACGAAAAATTAAGAATTCTTAGCTTACAAAATTGGTTGGTAGGTAGATGAATTAACGTTGCACTGAAGCAACACAACGGTCAATTGACGAAGGGCCGGGATCAATCTCGATGGGAAGGATCCGAGGATAACCCATCGGCATTTTGAATCTCTGTCACCTGATGAGATCATACCTGAGCGGGCACCACACTTTTTAAACTTTCGTACCTTGTCAACGTAAGGACAGTTGATGCTGCGACAATTTAACGCACACCAGCCCCCATGTACACGCAGGTATTAGGTTGAACCGAGTTTTGAACTCACAACCCTTCGGTTGCAATAATCCACTACTATTCGAATCGTGGCCCCCTATAATAAGGTGGAAAACATTTGATTACCAAAAAGAAGAATTGAGGAATTTAAGCAAATCTGTGTGGTGATCGAGAGGTAAAATGAACTCAAACGCGCTAGGCACCATGTTAAATATTTAATCAGAAGTATGAAACCAATCCAATTAAAAAAAATAGATTACAAATTAACAAATATTTTAAACGAAATAAGTATTTACAAAGCTTGCGTTATTATTTGGTCTCAAATCGAACGTCGCCCACTGTGGAGTTTTAGATTGTTAGCTCCTTGAGTGCTATTTTGACGTTTATTTGAATGTCTTTTTTGGGTTGGTTTGTCTCTTTGGTTACTTTCTGCCATACACAAGGACTATCTAGACATATACTGATGAGACGTCTTAGAGTGGACCCGAAGCAATACGATTAGATATACCAGGATCAGGATTCGAACTAGAAGTCTGTTATAGAGAGGGTGAGTGCGCTAACCACCCGGCCACCATGCCGGTCATCCAGAACTAGAGCTCTTTAAATTTGCTTCTTTTGGAAATCTAAATTTCGTTACGGACATCATTTGAAGGAGCTTAAAGACAGTTTTAGTTAGAATATGCAAAACTTAACCAGAAACATTTTTAAAATGCTCATGCATTTACAACATTTCATCAAAGTGCTCAAACCCATGGTGAATACTTAAAACATACAGTATCTAATTCGTTGATAATAGAGATTGCCGTTTTAGTGTGAACATTTAGTCCAAAATTTGAAAAAATACTGAAATATCTAATAATAAGCATTCGACATAATCTAATCTGCGGTCCATTTCTAAATTAAATAATGTAAGGACAAATCACACACACACACACACACACGCACAATCTTTACTTTATGTGTTTTATTAACTTGTTACACAGATGTCCAAAAATCAAGGATAGTTCTGAATTTGTATCGATCAAAGTAATCTGATCTCAATCCTATAGAGCCTGCTTGGGATGTTCTCGGGCAGTGCATTGCTCCCTAAATAACACAACCAGGGATCGCACAAGAGAAACGACTTGCATTGCACTAGTGCACGAATAGGACTCCTTATAACAGAAACTCTTGAACTGATTATTGCTCGTTGTGAGTTCTGCGTTAGTCACAGTCTAGCACACACTTCCTATTAGATTTTTTAAATAGGGCTAAATTTTTTTTCGCAATAACTAAAACATACGATTTGTTTTAAGCACCCTCTCCCAATTTCTTTAGTTCCCAGTAGCACCAAGCATGTGCGTGTTCTTATTTTATTCCACACAACTTGAGAAGTATTCATTTTGTCAGTTAAGGTACTTGGGAACAGGCACTTAACAAATGATTCATCTCCGACTGTATTATCCTTAATTTTTGGACATGTTGCTTAAAGACGTTGTATCGGCAACACAGAATTAAACTTTTTCTTACTAACAAACCCGAACCTTCTGTTCATGTTTGAGCTGATTTGATGTTATAGTCCTATCTAAATGGCCATACCCTTTTCCACTACCAACAAACTATATATTATATGTTTTTACGTATTCCACTTTTCATAGGTATGTTCCCTAAAAGATCTCACGGGAGTTTATGGGAGTTTTATAGGAATTTCGGTATAAAGCCGTAGACAAGACCCTGAACCGTCTTTCCTCTCTTAAAGAAGAAATAGAAAATGTGTATCAGAATTTTTCTACATACATAGAATTCGGATCCATTCGCAAAAATACCCTGCAAAACTATTTAAAAAAAATAAGCGTTTGGCTGCAAGTGATAGTGAAGGGAAAGAAAGTAAGAGTTGGCGTGCATTGAGGAACGATGATGGGAAAAATATTCCTTATCATGTGTACCTTTTCAACATCTTCCTTTACACACAATACGAGAAGGGGATTTCCTCACCCCTACCAGAGATAAGAGGAAAAGCGGGCGAAGGCACTTATTTCACTGCATTCAGGAACCTTGGCGCGAAGCTCCTTTCGAATGACAAACCGTTGAATACCAGAAGAGTCAATCTTAAAGTGACATATTGGAGCCAGAGAGATCCGGAGCCGATTTTTTAGGGGAAAAACGAAATAAAGTCAGAGGAATAAAAAGATGGGGATCTAGCTGGCGTCGTCGAAAATCTGGCCCAATGGAATCCTAAAGATAGGAAGCCGAGAGCAAATAGCAAACGTATTGATTAAACATCGGAGGAGGTAGACAATATGGAAAGCCGTCGAGCCAAGCTACTGTCGCGCCAGGAAGGCCGGCTAGAGCAGAAAAATAAAATTTGCAGAAGAGGCAACATCTCGGGGTTTGTAATCGATTCTAAAATTTTATTTTCAGGTCTTTTTTGTTAAGTGTCGAAAACGAGCGAATGACTTGAAAAGAAAAAAAAAAAAACTAGAGCGACCAGAGAAAGTTTTTCTGCTTTTTAAACCGAAATTGCCGGTCGGTAAACAAGAAGTGTAGAATGGGAACTTTAAGCCAATTCAATGAAATACGATCACACGTTTCTCCAGAGCCTTGTAAAGAAAATACGGTGTTTTCAAGAATGGATGATAGATCCCGGTTTCATTAGCTCTCGTAGCAAAAGACGACCTTATAGAGACAAACCAATCAAAATTACAATCTTCCGTGGATAATCGGGAGTTTACTGTACTTTCCTCATCCTTTTTTGGTGATCATAACCAACTATATTCTGCAGTTAATCACAGAAATGGAAATAGTTCCAGCTTATTTGCTCCGAATGTCAACACAGAAAATGTGAAAGTAATAACAGAATGTAGAGCAGATATCAATGCAACATCTAACAATAAATCAGTGCCACATATCATCTAATTTCTCCATCAATTTCTCTACTGATCTCCTTCCATATATAAATATGAGGGATAAAAATAACAGGTGTACAAATAAAGCGAGGAGCCAAATATGTAGATAACTCGATCTGACTCAGGTCGCTCGGCCGCTTCAACAGGAGAAAGGGCCCAAGTTCTAGTGACCCGAACATCTAGGACCCAAGCATTTTTATGATTGTGGCTCGGTTCTCTACCATCAATAACAGAAATATACAAATAATATTGGGAATGATGTCTAAATAAAATATTTATATGTGAAATAACTAAGGTTTTATTTGATCCCTTCAACCATTTTCCCAAGTTGGCGTCACTGAGCCTTATGCAGAAGAATTATCAAGGTCCCTAGGGGTACCAAGCTAAGAGCCCCGAACCTCTTGCCCCGAACCTCTTGCCCCTCTCCCCTAATATTATTATGGTTGTAGCCCGCCTCCCCAGACATAAGGGATAAATATAACAATCATACAGAAAATTTGATAGACAAGCTGGCTCTTCTCTCTCATTGGGTCGTCATACCGCTCTGTCTAGATACAGGGGTGCCAAATTATAAGGGCCCGAGCCTTAATACGGCTGGAGTCCACCCTCCAAAATATGAGGAATAAATATTTTCAATATATCAATAATATTGAATACGACCCGAATAAATAAAATGCAATTCTGAAAACAGTCATACATATGTATGTGAATCCAGAATTATATACTTGGCTCTCTCCAATAATTTCCACAAGTTGCCCTATTGAAAGCCTCCATGCTATACAGCATGACAATCAATACGATGAATGTCAAAACTCACAAAACTTTATTCTAAAGACGTTGGGACGTTGAAGAACCTGTACTCAAGTCTTGTCCAATTATCTGCGACAAAATACATCGATTTTCTGGCTCTGGAATGGATTGTACCTACTGAGCACCACATTAGTATGTAAATTTTCACAATAGTTACTTTAACCACAGTTTGTTAATGCTCAAGCTGATGATAAATGATAAGTTAAATAGTTTTTGATCATTTTCTGACATTCATATGCGTTTTCAGTTTTAGAGAAAGATTATTACAAAAATTAAAAAAAAGAATACTATAAAAAAAATTAGAGTATCATTGCAAACTTCCATTTAAACGTATAATTTAAGCTTAACCAATTTTCAGGAAAATGAGTTTGATCGTCTTTCTCCCTCCCTTGACCAATTTTTGCAGTCTTAGGATGATGCAATTTTCAAGGTGTTTGAGAAGTTTTCCAGCAAACTTATTCCGAGTAGATGTTTTCTCTGGGACATAGGTCGGAGGGCAACTTATCATAGTGCAATAATAGTTTTTGTTAAAAATTAAAAAACTTGGTGTATTTATTTACATTTTTACATCCTTCGAAGCAGTTTAATCATTTTGTCTGATGTAGAAATTAATTTATTTTTTGCTATACCTCACTCTCCCAGGATTTTAAAATCTTTAAATTTTCAAAATACGAAAGATTAGATTTTTTGTTTCACGGAATAGCATGTATAACTGACTTTTATTTGAAAAAAAAATAGTGTTTCTTGTGTGTGTGTATTTATATCAAAAGTTATCTCTGAGAAACTTAAGCATATCTTAATCATATTTCCTATTTATAAATTAATATTTAATTAAACAACCACTTATTTTATCCTACAAACATTTAAGTTCAAATACAAATACTTTTATCTTTTTAACTAGCTAGGCTAGCTATATTTGAGCTTGAAAAATTTGATCACAAATTATTCAAAATTTCTTCACCTATTAAGTAAGGAAATCGGTCCGATATTTGAGTTCAATATTCCAACTCAAAAAGTACAATCGTCCCTCAATTATATCTTTCGACCTTATGTATCCTTATGTACTTGGAAAACATTTTTAGTAAACGTTCAAACAATTAAGAAGGATATAACTAGAGAATTGACAGTTATTAATCTTCATTTACGTTCTATATCGATAAAGCATCGATATTTATTTATTCAGTGATTACGCAGGAGCATCCAGTTACAAATCACCGATGAACAGAAAGACATATATAATTTTCATTCAATTAACATTTAAATATAATTTTTCTAACAATGGTTATAAATCATGAAGTGCATCAAAATGACCAGACTAACTATTATATAAACTATTATAAAACTATTAAAATTTACGCTTCCGTGTGATTCAAACGAGCAAAAGGAATACTAAATAAAACTTTGGATCGTAATGCGATTATTGGTATGGAATTGAAAGTTGGATGGTATTCTGGTTAATCAATTTAATTATTCAAAAGTTTGAAGAATAGAGTGTTTCATAAAATATTTCTGCTTTTATCTAAGGAAATAAAATCAAGCGAATCACGCAAAACAGAGATTCAGTTGAACAATAGCTATATTTTAAAAAGTAAATAAAGCGGCATATGTGTTATATGCGGCATAGCAGGTTTCTGCGAAGCACCTCTGATATGGCAAAAATATGCATCCTAAGAACTTTATTGTTTTGCACAAATACCGTTATTATAAGAACAATGAAAACATTTATAACTTTCCGAATATATTAACCCAGGCAACCAAACAGACATTACATTATAAAACCTTTTTACCGTTTTTTGAAGCCCCTTCTAGACCTCAAACCCAGGTACCACGGCGCCTGTGATCACTCGATCCATCATCAGAGTAGGGGGAACTGGTGACAGTCCGGGATTCATCCCGAAGGGAAAGATTCGAGGACAACGCGCCTGTCCCGCCTTCAACTTGCACTAGTGCATTGGACATGCTTATTATGCTTAAGAACCTTCGGAATTTACAATAACAGAAATAGGAACCGAATTTTAGAATGACTTTAAAAACTAGTTGAGAGTCGAACACAGTTGTCTAATTTTCTCCATACAAATAAACAGAATTTTTGAGCAGACAACTTGACCAATGTAGATAGTTAGGCTGTTAGCCGCTGTCGGTACAACCGCTTGCGCAGGGACACGCCGATTCTTTAAAATTATTTTTTTACCAACAACTGTTAACAGTTTCTATTACTACTCATTCCTTCCCACAGTTTTTTTAAAAAGAAAAATGTTCTACAGCGTCCGAAATAAAGGTTGGTAGGTATGGTAGTTTAACTAACGCTGTACTAGAGCAATACATCAGGCTATTGACAATGGTCCGGTATCAATCCCAAAGGGAAAAATCCGAGGACAGCATCACGAATTTTGAACCACGGTCAGATGACGGGGCAACACACGAGCTGGCACCCCTCTCTCCAAGCTTCCAAACCACGCCAACGTGAGAACACTTGGGGCCACGGCGGATTTAACATGCACCAGCCCCCTTTTTACTAGACGCTCTTTTGTTGGATTCGAATTCGCAACCCTTCGGTTGCTATTCCGATAGTCTTCCAACCGGGCTACCGCGGCCATCGAAATAAAAAAGTTGGCGTTAACACAATAAGAGACAAGTGATGGGCAGTATAGAAAAACCCATTAATCAAGAGGCCTGACCACCAGAGGGCGCACTTCTTAATTAACCCTTTTGGTGATTGTCTCTAAATGAGGTATCTCGTCCTTACCAAAACTGATCACATATTGATGGACGAGATAACTCGTCATTAGAGAAAAACTGATCTGGTCTTGATCTCAACAAAAAATCGGCAATATCTTGATGAGGAGATATCTTGTCACCATCAACATCGATCAAATCCTAATGGACGAGATATCTCGTCGAAACCACTCGAAGGGTTGAGGACTATCGGATTTCTTGATCTCAACGAAAAAATCGGCAATATCTTGATGACGAGATATCTTGTCACCATCACCATCGATCAAATCCTGATGGACGAGATATCTCGTCTAAACCACTCGGAGGGTTGAGGACCATCGGATTTAAGCTAAAAGAAGCAAGGACAGAGTCCTCGTATTTCTTAAAAAAGCTCGTAGATTCGAACACCACAATGCCATTTATACAAGTAAACATAATTATTTTTGCAGGCATCTTAACCAACGCTGCAAGCCGCTGTTTCTAATGGAAGCCGGTACAACCACCTCCACAGGGAGACGCATGTTCTTTCAAATTCTTTTTTTTACCAACAACTGTTAACAGTTTGTATTATTACGAATTCCATCGCACAGTTTTTTTCAAAGAAAAATGTCCTACATCGTCCGAAATAAAAGTTGGCGTCAACACAATAAAAACAAGCGACGGGCCGTATACGAAAACCCATTAATCAAGCGACCTATCCACCAGAGGACGCACCTCTTTAAGGACCTCGGGATTCAAACCAAAAGGAGCGAGGACAGAGCCCTCGCGTGACTTAAAAACTCGTAGGGAATCGAACACCGCTGTCCACTTCACTCCATACATATAAACATCGAATTTTTGAGCAGACAGCTTAAGCAACATAGATGGGAATATTTCCCCCTACGGTAGGGAAGAGTAAACTCAATTTTCATACAGGGCAGGAATGGACGGCGCCGTTTGTAGATATTCCCTACGGCGGGAAAGCCGAAAGGAAAGCAGGGAAAAAAGATGGCCCTATCAGGAGTCGGAAGAAGCGTTGAGGTGGGGGAGCGAAAGTGAGGTGACCTACAGAAACACCGACTGTGACCTTACAGCGGCGACCGTCGGACCTGGTGCCACTGAGTCACGGGACCATTTTTAATTCAAGGCGGATTTATTGCGACGGCTGTAGGGAAGTCTTTTTCCTAAATTGATTTCTTCTTACGAGGGGGCGATTTTTTTTCGTGTATTTATTTTTCGGCATCTAGGAGTAAGTATGGGAACAGATAAAATGGACTCGGGAGAGCAAGAAGGATGGAGTAAAAAAAAACAGGGAAAAAGAAGCCCCCGTCGCTCGCAACAAAATGAGTGATAGTCAGGGCAGGATTGTATGAAGAAAGAGTCGAGATCGCGGCTCTTATTACTATTAAAAGAAGCCTCGCAGGTTACTTTCATTCTTCCCGTTTTCAATCAAATGATTTTTTTTTATCGTTCCCTTTCCTGTTTTTCCGGAGCGGGACAAAGCGGGGGATGGGCGCAGGGCTTAACAAACTGTTTCTGGAAAATGATTTCTCATGCCGCAAACTCAATACAAATGGGTCGCGGTTTTATCGGGGGAAAGTTTTCAATGTGAGAAAGCTGTCTGGAGATGACGTTCCTTGACCTTTAAGGCCTGGTCCTTGTGCCATAAAAATACCCAACCAACCTCGACCTTTTAAGATGATTGGACGCTGGACAATTGAGTGGTCGCCAGGGATTTTTGGAGGGTGGGGGGCCTTTCCCCGCAGTGTCCTGGACGCTACAAAAATGAATATCCTGAAGTTAGCTCAATTGATGTAAGCCGATGTTTTATATAATCTCCAAGTGGTTTCGACGAGATATCTCGTCCATCACGATTTAACTAACTGTGCTAGTGATGAGATATATCGTCATTAATCCTCCTGAGATGATTTATTTTAGTGAAACGAAATCTACCCAGTCTCAGGTGCGTTGCTCCATTACGACGTTAATTAAACTATCTATCTACCTGTGTCTATTCGCTTTGAAATGTGAGATCAAGGATGTTTTCAGAGTAAAGACCCACGTCAAGCCCTTTACGAAATATTTCAAAGGTTAAAACACAGTCAAAAATATACATTGGAGCTAATTTAATCAATATGAATCGAAGTTCGAATAGAGTTCGTTTTTCATACAGTTAAAATGTACCCAATTAATGTTTGAAAAAAGTGAAAAAAAAAATCATTAAATGCAATGCTTATTTAGCACGACAGTCGATGGGAATGGAAAACCAGGAGAGAAGATTTGTTCAACTCCTTTTTTTTTTGAATAAAAGAAGAGTTGAAAATGGCCTAGGTCTTATTTTGCGATTTGCTGCAAATACTTTTTGCGATCACAACAAACGGGCTCAAAGTCTTCATTAGCAAGCATCTTGGTGCAATCCTAAGACAGAGGCCGACTTCAAAACTAGGAAGCAACTAGAATTGAACTCGGCATACGGCAGTCTTCACTATCGAAGATTAGCTTCAAGAATTATAATCCAAAAAAACATTATAAACTTAACAAGACTTTCATGAGCAAAAAACGAATTCCTTTGTTTTCAGCCCCTCGGGGGCACATCTTCCTTAAGTGTGAATGGCCTTCATAAACCCGAGCTACCAATGTGATGTATCTTTTCCCCTTGGGATTTACTGCCTAGTGACTTTACTTTCTAGTAAACATGGGTGGACAACAAGAATACCCATCTCTACCTTCTCCTCTCACGCTCTCGTCATCTGAGCTTGGTTCAAAACTACGCGATGTTGTCCTCAGATCTTTTCCATCGGGGGTTTGATGATGGACAGTAGCAAATAGCCCGCTGGGCTATGCCCCCAAGTGCGACTTAAATTCAAGTAACTACCTAACTTTGATTCCCTCTGATGTGAAATCCTAGCAACATTACATATATACTAGCAACATTGTATACTGACGTAAACCAGTATTGCAAGAAAACAAGTTTAAAATTGTAGTATAATGTATGAGGTGAGAGGTAAAGAAGCTCAACCAAGTGGATTACCTTTAAATAAAAATTGATGACAAAAGATAAAAATTTTTGGCCCAAAGAAATAACTAAAATAGAGTATCCCAATCTCAGACCGTTCAGAGGGATGTATTTCATTTCTTTACAATTCTGAGTCTAACTATTGAGATCACGTATGAGACATTAATTATAATGAAAAAATTAATTAAATGAAGTCAGTGTTACATAAATTGCGACTTTATAATTTACGTTGGGCATTATAACATTATTGCGATACACAGACTGGACCCCACAAGACATTATATTTTTAACCATGTTGTAGTTTATAAATCTTATTCACATTGACGTTTTAGCGTTCACACTCAGGTAGCGGTACTGTTCATTACTATCTTATAACTTCAACATTTTTCTGTTTCACATTTCTTTTCATCGCATCGTTTTTAAAGTAAAACGTTTGAATTCATTATGGATTATTTTTCTAACAATTTTAATTTACTTTTTATCAACAGTTTTCATAAAAACGTTGAAGTTAATTATTAAATAGAAATGGTTTTATAAGACGACACTTCTATACTGCTTTTTTTTCAGAAACTTGATGCGGGCGACGTTTAATTTTTTCAAAACGGCGAATTTTTACCTAAATGCCATAATCTGTCTACACCGATAAAGAAGTTTAGCATTCATTTTTTCATCGCACTTTATTCTTTCATTGTTCGGTTTAATTATTGGAGGCTTTAAGGGAATTACGAGTATTTTTTAAGATTTTTTGGAAGCGTGAGAAAGATTTTTTTTTAAAGAAGTTTTTTTTTTTTTTTATCATTTTTCTGTCGCCACAATAGAGACATTTCAACTACATTATTTCATTTTTCATATTTAAATATAATTTAAACATTATTTCTTATTTATATATATATATATGTATTATCATAGGAAAAGGAAGAAGGTTTTATTCTTTTATTTGAAAAATATCAGTGCTGTATAAGCTGAATATAAAATTGTAGTAGATAAGCTTACGTAATTTTAGTATACATGCATTTTTATTAACTTAATATTTTTTAACGAACATGGATTAAATTTTTTTTATTCTCTAAAGTAAAGCTTCTTTTCTTTTGTTATATTCTACCTTTATCAAAAGCTTATGGCTGATTCTGCTTCAAAAGGATATGTAGTAACGTACAAGTGAGCCGACATACAATTTGTATAGGATAACTAAGTAGTTACTTTGGATATGAGGGAAAAATAGAAAAATTTGAAATATAACCGAAGCAAAAAGTTAAGCAAAAATTTTAATGGTTTTGAACAATAGTGCTACTAAGAAAGTGATGCTTTACTGCAAATTATGCAGAGGTATGTAGTTTGTGATGGGCTATGCTATCTGATAAGGGAAAGTATATAATTACATGGGTTACGTGATATATACTACAAATTCAGGACTGCTCAGGGGAAAAAAATCTCTCGAAGTTTAGAAATAGATAGGGAAAAACTTCAAAGCCCAACAAACAAAAAATGACATTAAAGTGACAAACCAAGCCCAGCAAAGTCAGTCCTATTTGTCGAGCCTACCAAGATATCGAGTGTCAGACTTTCCGGTAACTGCAGAAATGCAATACTTATTACACATCAAGAGTAAAGAAAATTGTAGGTATATACGTGCATTTTAGTTGAGGGTGTAATAGAGCCAAAATATCTTCTTCATTCGTAAAAGGTTTCTTAAAATTCGTAATAAGGAAGTATGAAGTAGATCTCACAGTACGGCGTTTTGCTAACTGAAGAATAAGCACTAAGTGAAAAATTCAAGTAAAGAAAATTGTAACAGCATACATGTGTTGTTTTTACATTGTTAAAGCGTCATAATACAAGCTTCGGTTCAAGATTCATTAGACAACTGAATAAAGAAGCATCTTTGTGAAGATCTCACAACAATTATTCCACTAATTAAAGAATAGGTAATGAAAACCTTAAGCAAAGAAAGTTTCGAGCAGACATGCATTATGCTTGCATTATTAAAAGAAAATATAGGCTTCTACTCATGTATTGTATTCTTAAAATCGGAATACGGAAGTTTTGCTATGAAGTAAATTTCATAACGTTTTTTTTTAGGTTTTAGTAACTATATATATAAACTTGGCAAAGGCTACGGAATTCACAGCAAGACGTTGTAATATCGTGCAATGGATAGCTCAATAAAAATGACGCCTTGTATTGGAATCGCCAGCGAAGGACATTAGCGCAGCATTAGACTGCGAAGCGGAGGCCACATTCTGTCCTCTGGCACCATGCTGTTAGAGCTCCAAATCAATTTATTAATGTCTAATACCGATCGACGCTTACGGACATATTCATTACAGAGGGAGCATTCCAGTAGTCGTACTCAGTAGTTTCAGATTAAAGCGCGAATGTCCAGAGCAGTGGCATTAAAGATACATACCAAGAATTCGATATCTATGCTTCTATAATAAACCACAGGTAACAATCCCGAACATATTTCCCGTCAAATTGTAATGCAGGATGCTTAAATACGTAGACTTAATTACTCAAGCCAACACATTATATCAGTCCAGACGCCTTCCGACACTGCCGTTCGATGTATAATCGAGACAAGCACTTAGCACTACTAGCAAACACTTTAATCGCTCGCCCTTAAGGTGCTCTGAGTTCATTGCATAATTGCGAGACGAAACGAATAATCCCTGGATTATCTCAAATTGCCCAGCAATTAAACCCTGAAGTGGATAGACTTCTCGTCTTACATAGGGAACTATTCTCTGATGTATTTCTGCACAGTAAAGTCCTTCGCGCATGTTGTACACATGCCAATATAAGAGTGCTTCTGCATCTAATTTATTCGATGCATCCGTAGGAATCGAATTTCTTTTAACCATCCAAGTGGTTTCGACGAGATATCTCGTCATCAAGATACTGACGAGATCAACATCTGGTCACTTTTTTTTAATGATGAGATATCTCGTCCATCAAGATCTGGTCAGTTTTACTTATAACGAGGTACCTCGTCCAGACAATCATGTTCAGGGGTAATATGCAATATTACATTTGTTTACGTTAAGAATCGTGAAATTATTACCATTATGAAGCACTTTTAATAGTGCGCTTAATGTAGATACATATCTTCACGATTGGTACTATATATCTCTGATGGATTTTTGCACTGAAGTCTTTTATGCACTTTGTATGCATGCCACTATGAGTGTTTTTGCATCCAAAACACTTTTACTCAAAAGTTATGAAACTATATTTAATAGAAAACTTTATTACCAATTTTATTTAAAGGAAATTAATGTATTGTAGCCACCACACACAGCTCGATTTTCAAGAATCCAAACTTTCCATATTAAAAATTCAAAGAATTTAAGAAAATGTACGCGGGGGGGGGGGAGACTTAAAGGACTCTACGGGACATTTTTCATTCCACTTTCATGGTTCATAAGAGCATAGCTTCTAAGAAAGAAACAAGCAAGAAAAGTATGCAAGAAGCGCGATAATTTATCAAAATAATTTCTTTTTAATATCAGCTTTGCTCTCTATCTTTCATTAGAGATTGGTATAGAATTTATCAGCAAATGCACTAAATCTAAAATATCTTCACATCGATGAAACTTAAAAATATTTGATTGCTTTGGGGGTGGCTGAAGTAGATCAGCCACCCCACTGTACCTGTGACCCCCTGCTGGGGGGGGGGGGGTTCTGGTTCAGGTATTTGCTTTTGGCATTTTTCATAAAGTCCGAATTGATGGCAAATGATTAAACGTAGGGAAAGATTTAATTCCCGGCGAATATTTTCTTATCAGTATTAGCATGAAACTGTTTGCAGAAAGAAGCAAAAAACGTCGTACTAATGAAATTCCGATCAACATTGATGGCAATGTCACGTGATGGTGACCTTGCGAGGCAGTCCGCAGTGTGCTCGGCATAGTTCGATAAGTGTTAAAAAGAAAAAAGAACGCTCAAAGGAGCGGGAAAAAACTTCAAAAACGCAGCTGTTCCCGGAGTTTTCAAAATCATTGAGCGGTAAGTTCTAAAGCGGGAATTTTTTCCCCTTCCCCGATTAATTTATATTTTATCCTGAAAAACGGGAGCGCGAGCAGTTCTTTGAAAATTTCGGAAAGGATAAAGAGTTTACACGCGATTTAATAACTAAGCGTTGCTTGTGAACATCTGCGACGACGATTTATGTTCTGGTAAGTGAGGGAAAAAATGAGACACTCCAATATAGAAAGTACCGGTATAAACACACAATTTTGAACTGTCTAAGTATCTTGCTCACTTTGAAATAGAGGACTATTTTGAATGCCTTTATTCGTGTTTTGTAGTCGAAGAAAAACATTTATTTTGCCTTGCATATTCATGTTCCGTTGAGCTATAATACTAGACATAGGGCTCTCTTTAAAATCTTCAAATATATAATAGGCATCAACAAAAGTCTAATTCTACTGCATACGTAAACCCTTGCTTTCAAGCCTAGATTTATTTTCTAAAGATCGTCAAATTTTTTGAATTGTTTTTTAATATTTTAAACTTTTGTCTGATTTTTATGTGTTTATCAGTAAATAAATAAATAATTGGATACATTTACTAAGAATATACAGTGAATATTTTCTGCAAATTTGCTCACTTTTAATAAACAATGTAATCGTTAAATTAAAAGTTAATCCTCACTTTATGGTCTCAGCATAATTTAATAATTTACATTTAAGTAACCCATGTTGGGGGGGGGGGAGATCATGAACTTTTTACACAGTTTGTTGTACCATTCTTGAATGTATTTACAATAAACGCCACAAGAATTTTTTTCTGCAAGTTTGTTTCGCCGTTATAAACTATATATCAATTGTTAGAAAGTTTCTCTTCAATGATTGCGGTATTTGTAAAACCTATATCTTTTCTCTAAATAATTCACCAGTATTTAAACAATTCATAACGTTAAAAGTCATGAAAATTTCACCAATTTTATTGTATCCATGTACAAATATTAATACAAAGTTTCATTTCCATGACTGTTATTTGTAGAATTCTATTATTTAGAGGTAAATGAATAAATTCATAATTATTTATAAATTAAATTTTACTCCAAATTTTTATGTATAACCAAAAAATCATATAAAATTCGTATAGAAACTGGATATTACAACTCTTTGTTACTTGTCTTGTCAGGAAACAAATGTATAAGTCATTAAGGAGTATACGAATCATTTTTCATACTACGTACATTGTGTATTTATGTGAGCATCGCTTCTACTATAGCGATTTTTTTAATACGCATCAGCTTAGGTCAGAACTAGTCAAATTAAATTTCCAAAAGCATATTCCAGGAACTTTTAAGTCAATTTAATTACTGCCTATTTTATTATGAACTTTCTGAACGCCAAATTTTATTTCATTAAAGAATTTTTTGTTTTTATCTGCATGCACAGGATTAAGACTTCACTTGAGCGAGAACCATATAGTGTCAAAGAAAAAGAAACATACTAGCATGAACTTATTACTTAGCTCGAGAGAAATCTCCCAATAATTGACTGTTGAAGCAGAAGAGAAGGGGAAAGACGTCAGAAAACGAAGGCTTTTGACATTTTTTATTCGAGGTAGGCTCATCTTAATCTTGGTCTTAATGTCTAAATTTTCGAAGTAATTGCAAGTTCAGAAAAGTTTTTTAAGGTTGTGTGATCTCATTCCAGACACTTTTTTACAACCTCTTGCGGATTCACACGCTTAAGATTAAATGTAATTAATTTCTTTTGAAGCTGTCTTTCTGATCAAAAATAAAGTTAATGCAGGAACAGACGATGTAAAAACGGGGAGTAACCTGCAAAAGCGACTTTAAGGCGAATAATTAATTACTCGTCAAGTTTTAGGGCACAGACATGATGCTAAGCAATATACACAGAAATATGAAGATAAGAGAAGATAAGACAAGTTAAGAAAAATTTCTGCTGGTAAACATTTTCTAAAAGGTATGACTGGTTGAGATACTTCCTGGATATAATAAATCAATTTTTATTTATAAGGAAATTTACTAAGGAATTAAATGTGTTGATAATTTTAAACACATTTATTCAGTTTATGGACTTTAATGCACTTCTGAGAAATATTTCGTAACAAAAGTTCTCTAAACATATCTTTTAAAAAGATTTTTCTCATTGAAAACTTTTTCTAGAAATTTTACCTCCAAAAGAATGTTCTAAGAATTACATTCTAAAAATATTTTCTAACAAAATTTCTGAAAGAAGTGGTTTCTATTAAAATCCTAGAAAAAATGTTCTAACATCTATAAGAAACTCTATTTTCTAATAAACTTTATTCCGTTTGGCAAATATCTCGTTAAGTTTCTCTTTTGGTCGTTTCTTGGAAAAGCTACTCCAAGTTAGAAAATGTTCATTTTGAGAAAATCGACTTCTAGTTCAAAATTTGAGTTTATTCAATTGTGTTTACTATAGGTTTTATTTATATTTTAAAGCTTCTGACAGGAGTTGAAACAGAAACATAATATAAATTGAGGAAGCATAAAGCAGACTTTCCAAATCTCTAAGCATCTCAAGGTCGATATTTTTGAAAATTTGGATTCCAATTCCTCTTCAGGTCATCTGTATCTCTAAGGAAAGACCTTTAGACTTGTGTTTATATATTACTTAGGTTGCGAGTAAATGCGTACAAAGCGAATTTTATCTCGCTTCAAGCATTAAGACGAAAGATATTTTAACTAGTGATATATTCCCAGACGTAATTAGAAAAGTATATTTAAAGTTTTCAGAGCGGCATTTGGACAGGAGGATTAATTTTTGCGCTAAGCGTTCACACTTTAATTACTGAGATGAAATGCTTGGCTCTTTCTTTTTGATTTCTCACACTATGCCAGAAGATAGCGATAACTCTGCTTTAAGAGAGGCTCCGTGGAAGCATTTCATCTCTTGCTGGAATTTAAGTCTCTGTTTAAAATAATGACACGTACTTTTGTAACATGGATGCATTCATTGGTTTCCAGGTGCAGAAACAGTTTCTCGTTTCTGTCAAAGCGGAGAAAGTTATAAAATTACTTTAGGACTAATGATCTTAACATTTCTGTTTACAACCCTAAGCTTTCTAATTTTTAGATTGCCTGGGGTTTAAGAATAAGTTAAGTGAACTGGTAGTCAACAGAACCATATTCCAAATAACTGTTTTGAGATTGTTGTCTACGTTGCGGGGATCTTATAACTGATTTGTATATTTGATCAAATATGTGCTTTTACCTTGTGAATCTGTAGTCTCTGCTAAAAAATAAGAGGGTATAGAAACCTAACAATTGGACTTAAATGATGAGCGAAAATGCTGGCATTGGTTGCAACATTTATTATGTAGCTGGAGTTAAGTCAGGGTGGAACTGAGAAGAAGAGGGATATTGTAATTTCTCGTGGTAAAGAGATGGAAATGTATTTCTTTTAGGTTCTACTTATCCTCCTGGTGGTTGTGTCGCCGAGGTATCTTGTCGTTAGGAAAACTGACCTGATGTTATGGACGAGATATATCGCCCATAAAGATCTCTGTTCTCGAGTCATTAGAAGAAACTGACCAGATATTGATCTTGTCCCAATATAAAAATCGGCAATATCTCAATGACGAGATACCTTGTTATCAGCAAAATTGGTTAGATCTTGACCAACGAGATATCACGTCGGAACCACAACTCGGGGGGGGGGGGGGGGTCAAGAGCGTGCTTCTCAGGAACCAGAAAGTGGAAGCAGCTACCACCTGGCACCTCGTAGCAGATTCCACGACACCTCAGCCCAATAAATCGGATACAACATGCCTTTTAGTACCATTCTCTTAAAATTTTGTCATGACACTATCTTTGACCTCTCAACAATTAAATGAGCTAAGACAATACAAACTAATTATTTTCAAAGCTCTAACGGGTACTCTTTCTCTCTAAATGAAACTTTCTAATTTTTTAGAGTGAGGGTGCTCTCTCTAAATGAAGATTTCTTATTTCCAGATTGCCAGAGGTTGAAGAAGCAGTTAAAGGGAATTGGTATTCACCAGGGACATATCAGATATCCAAAACAGTTGTTCTGGGATTGCTATCTACGTTGCGGGGATCTGTAACTGATTTATGTATTTGATCAAATGTATTCTGTCATCTTGTGATTCTGTGGGTGTGCTAGAAAACAAAGAGGGTTTATAAAACCTAATAATTGACTTGTGGAATGCAGCTACCTCCTGGAACCCCGTAGCATATACCATGACACCCCAGCCCGATAATCTAACGACCACATGCGGTTAGTACCATTCCTAAAATTTTGCCATGACTCTATCTTTGACCCCCCACAACAATTGAATGAGCTAAGAGACTAAACACTCATTCTTTGGCACAGCTCTAATGGGTACTCTCTCTAAACAGATAAATGAAGTTAGCAACACCGATTTGTAAATCTGAAAATCGCGAAAAGAATTATCTATGCGTCGTTATTCACCAGAGTTGGAATAACACTGTCTTTACTAATAATTAAAAGGTTAAACTGTTAAATCGAGATAAAAAATTACCATTACACATATCATAACGTATGTACATAACATATATTTTCAGACATTAAATTGAAGTGCTCATACGATTTCGAGTGCTAAAGACAGAAATGTACTGTTTGCCTGCAGAGATCTCTGGAGTTAAATGGGATACAAAGACCGTTATTTATAGTACTAAACTATATAGATAAATATGTATGAATCGAGCAGTTTACTATCACAAATTTTTGACTGCCCTGAGTCTTGGTTTGTGGATCTTGTACAAGATTTGAGACAAAAACGTGATCAGCAGTTCTGTTTTTTCATATAAAAAATTTTCCACACATAATCGAAAGAATTGGTAAATAAGTTAATTTGCGTATGTATTCACGTATACACTACCCAACAATAACGGACCGGACAGCAAGATGTGATGGTATAAGGGAAAGAGTACATGTTTTAATATGGGGATGGTCCCCACGTTTACACTAGCAATTACACTAGCAACCCTTTTGGGAATACTTTCAACAAGGTTTTGATACATAGCTATGGGTATTTGTGCACATTCCGGCTGCAAGAACGTCTCCAGCTCAGCTGTAGATTTCGGACGTGGTTCCCTGGTCCGTAAGCGTCGCTCTAACTCGTCCCATAAATATTCTATGGGGTTTAGGTCGGGACTCTGAGCAGGCCAAGGAAGACGTTTTACATCCATATCTTGATACCACTGTTTGACAGATGCTGTAATATGACATGGATATTTGTCGTCCTGGAAGTAACATTCGTCCATTCCATAAAATTGCCAGAGCGTAGGAAGAACCTGATTGTCCAAAATGTTCATGTAGGCGTCGGTGTTCGATTTACCAGGAACAACATGCAAAGGTCCCCGGCCATACCACGAAAAACACCCCAAAACAAGCAGTCGGATTTTATACAAATCCGCTGGCGTACAGTCCATTATTGTAGGGTAGTGTATGTCAAATAAGTTATGCCACAGACGAGGAATATTTAAATTTTGTTTGTGAAGCCATTTTAAAGTAGTACTTCAAGTCTGAATTTCACAATCAGTCATTAAAGCACGCACTTTGTTTTATTCCCCAATGAATACTTAACTAGAGGGTAAAACATCTGAAGAGAAATTTGAATAAAATAGTAATTTTGGATTTAAAGGGATGGTATATTAGAGGTTATAAACTATTTTTAGTTGTTCTCTAGTTTTATCTGAGCTGATGGCTCACTAGACAAAAAAAAATTCTGGATGGATTCTTGCATTCTTCTCCTTATTATCGAGGTGTTGATTCCTAATATTTTTGGAAACTATATACTTCACTAAATCCTTTTGGAAACTTTTGCATTTTTCTGTTTATTATTAAGCTTTTGACGACAAAATAGTTCAACTAATAAAACCTTTCAGGATATATTTTTGTATTTCTCTGTTTACTAGTGATGTTTATGTAAATTATTGGATCATAGAAGATAGTACATATCTGGATAGTTTGTTGTATTTTTCTGTTTAGTACCGAGTTTTAGTCGAGGAATAAGGTCAGTAGACAAAACTTGTTCTCAATGTATTCTTGAATTCCTTGGATTATTATTGAGATTTAGCCGAGCAAGCACGTAGATACCCTTTCGTTTGTATTGGGCGTGGATAGGAGATGTGTAAAATATTCACAAATTTAATAAACAATGGAAAACGAAGGAAATAGTATTTTCCTTCCTTTTGTTTGTAATGCTTGGATAGAATTTGAAGACGGAGAAAATTGAAAGAGAGAAAGCGACAAGAAGGTTGCAAGCTCAAACTCTGCTGTAAAATAGGAGCAAAAGAAGCAATGAAGAAAACTATGGAACAATATTTCGGTGGCCCTTTTCTGAAGTTTTCCGATATTTCTGACTATAAAAAATTTATTCCCACTTAAGAAAGTCAAAGCAGATATCGATTTTCCGTTTCTCCCCCATCAACCCACATACTTCACGAGTGAAGAATAAATTTAAAAGCGTAGTCCGGAAGCTTTTCCACATTTCATAAGCACACAGTTACTTGTTTTTAGCATTTCTTCAATCCCTCAAAGACTAGTCGCAAATATGAAAAGTCCTTTCCGCTGAAAGTGGTTAGAAATCAGATACTTCCTCAACTTGAGTACGAAACCGCTTTTCATACACGACACACATACATGTGGAAGATCTTTTGGGGCGAACCTATTTGGTACACGGGAGATGTATATAAAGGCAGAACATTAATTAGCAAAAATTACAGTCAAACACGTAAAATAATCATTCGATACCCCATGGTTTCGAAATAGGGAAGTTGTCGGTGCCAATGGAACCAGGATACGATCTAACGTGTACCCAAAGAAATATGCTTCTGTACACGAAGTTGCCTGTTTCTGTAGAGTACCATCATATCTTCAAAAATTTTCCCACTGTGTTCTGGGGCTGTCGTGGCTCAGTGGGTATGTCCACGGCAATAGAGATCGCGGTTTGTAGGCGGCACAGGTTCAATTCCTATCAGATGCATTAATCCCTGGGTGTATTTCTTTCTTCTGTGTCAGAAAAACTTTCATTGTGTGCGTATGTCTATTACTTGGTATTGTATGTCTTGTGTCTGGCGCACACTGGCCAAATATGGTCCTTGGGCCATAAAACTCCAAAAGCAACCAGCGCACTGTGTTTATTGTCAGGTTCGATTCCTCCGTGGGTGTATTTCTCTCTTCTATTTCAGTAAAACGTTCGTTTGTGTTTGTCAATTACATGACGTTGTCTGTATTGTGTTTGGTGCAGTACGGTCAAGTATGGCCCTTGCACCATAAAACTTGCACCATAAACCATCCATCTGTATTTATATGAATACAAGTGTACAAGTACACAAAAGGAAAATGCATGCAATAGTGCAAGTTAGTGCAATAGTGCATTTTTTGATTTCACGAGGGACTTATTGTGGTGGTTCCTGTTTGATTCCTGTAAATTATACAAGGGGTATTTCTCTCTTCTGTGTCAGTAAAACCCTTCCTGTGTTTCCATCCATCTGTATTTATATGAATACAAGTGTACAAGTACACAAAAGGAAAATGCACGTAATAGTGAAAGTTAGCGCAATAGTGCATTTTTTGATTTCACGAGGGTTTTTATTTTGGTGGTTCCTGTTTGATTCCTGTAAATTACCCAAGGGGTATTTCTCTCTTCAGAGTCAGTAAAACCCTTCCTGTGTTTGTATGTCTATTACTAGTCGTTGTCTGTTTGGCTTTTGAGTGCTGTTCAGCCTAATATGGTCCATCCGGTATATAAACCCTACCAACCATAAGGTATTTGTAACTTAACTTTTATACTAAAGCCTAGAGCGAAGATGTGCTAATTCGCTAGTATTTAAAAGAATCTGGCCATTTTAGCACTACATGCACCACCATTGCTCCAATAAAATTTAAAAATGAGTGAAAAACTAGTCGGTTTATAAGAAATAACTCCACTAGGCGTTTACACCTGATTTACGAAATTGGTTTTACCAGTCAACAACAAAATGGCTTACTTAAAAGCGTTTCGATAAACTCAAGTTAAGTAAGGTAAGATAAAAATTGAAGCGGATATTTTATTTAATTGATTTTATTGTTTGAGGATTCGACTACAGTGATACTCGGCCTTATTATTGAATACTAAATTAAATCCTAACTGTCAAAAGAATCAAGAGCTCATGATGCAAAGTTAGATTATTTTATATCTGTAAGGCAAATCAACTTACAATTACTTTTTCAAGGAAATGCAGACAATGCTTTTTGTTTACAGAAAATAAAATAAAGACATAACTCAACAGGCTAATGTTTAAATAATCAGTTAAATTAAAACGAGTTTTTAAAATTGGCGTAAAAAGATTTTACATTAGAAAATTAAATAGATGTTAACCCAAATGAATTCTTAGCAAAGGCAATTTTTCTAACTCCAAAAATTTCTTGCTGACAGATACAATATAATTATTATTTTAAAGAAAACATGGTGATTTTAGCAAGCAAAATAGAGCCTTTCATAAAAATATAGTTAGCTCAAAAGTTTCACACAGGGCGTAGCATTTGCATAAACATAAGCATAGTAAATGAAAGTACTTTCCGTCCGAGCTGCTATGGGTGTGTTTGCCTAGTCTTCTTTCTCTATAACCCTCTTATAAATATGGAAATGAGTTTTGCTAAGCCTAACTCAATTTCTTACTAGTTGCGCTCAAACCTTCAAGCGTGTTACTGTTCCCACCGCGTTTTGTTTGCTCTGGTGTTTCTCCTTTTGTTTTCCCGTTCGTTTCATGTTATGAATATTCATTTTTTGAATTTTTAGGAACATCTATCGAAGAATTCAAATCGGACTGAAAAAATGCGCCGTTGCTTAAGCCGTGAACTTTTTGAAGGACATGTTTACGTCTTGTACAAGAATAAAAAGTGTCTTTTAAACTTCCTTTGTGATGGGAAATTCTTTAGAGGAGTCACCATTTCAAACTGCGAATTTGTGTCAACAGAAGTTTTTCTTCAAGACACGTGGGACAAACACCTATTCAATTCTTTTAGCGTAACCTTTATTAGATGCGAGCAGTAAAATAATGTTTAGATGAATTTTTAATTTCAAATAATAAGAGTTGAATAAATTTTTTTTTATTCGAAGCTTCGTGAGTGTAAAATGTATATCCTGAAACTACTGCGCTGTTTAATCAACAGTAAAATAGGTAATCGAAATTCAAAGACCGTACCATACGAAAGCTTTAGTCAGTTCAAAAGTAAAGTCAAATATCAGTGTGTAAAAAGGACAAGGATAACTTAAAAGGGTTTGAGCATTTGACTACACTGATACTAAGACTTATTATTTAACATTAAATTAAATTATAAAGGTTAAAAGGAATCATCAAGAGCTCACGATGTAAAGCTATATTATTTTACATCTTTAAGGTAAAGCAAACTGTATGAACTGATGCTTCCAGAAGATCTAAAAGACACACACACAGACGAAGTTTTAAAACCGATTTTGATACTAAATATTCCAATTTTGTAAACTAAAAAATTATTTTAACATATTTATAACTTACTAAATTAGATTAAGTTTGATCAAATATTTTCACAGCCAACTTAAATTAACAAGATTTTTTATATATAGTATGCCGTAAAAGTGTTGTAAGTTTGGAACTAAGAGGTGTGTATTATGGCTACATTGAGAGCGAATTTAATAACTAAGTTAAGTATCATTTTAACTACACGATTTAATATAAATGTACATATTAAACTTAAGGACCATTAACCATAAAACTGATCAAGAAAAAAAATCGTCTTATTTTTATGGCTTCATTAATGGGTGTAGTGTCAATTAACTAAATTGGTCATTGGAATAACTTCAAACTTTACTCTCTCATTGGAGTACATGCTATAAAATTGTAGTATCACTGACAAAATTTGAAGACCTAAACATTTTAAGATTCAGCAATTATAAAATGTTGTTGAAAAAGCTATTTCAAGGAGATCAAGTTAATATAACGGCTACAGTATAAAATGAAATGCGAAATAAATAATGAATGCTGGATGGAACGGAGATGTTATTCACCTGAGGTTGTTATTTGATTAAATAACACTTACAAAGTGAGTTTCAGCTCAGGTTAAAAATATTAGACACATTTCAAAACGAGATATTACTTAATAATGAATATGTACAAACGTTCAGTGCATCGCTACTGAATTAATATGCTCGGGTTTAAAAGACCAGTGAACTTCCAAAATCACCGAAATTGATATTTTAATTTCAGTGTTAAAATTAATTGATAAACTGGAGATTTACCTGTCGCAATTACATATCGTTTTATCGTTTTTAAGTAACACGAACTCAGTTAAAATTAATTCGATAATAAATTTGTGTTTAAACATTTAATTTATTCTTTTATTAAGACATGAAATTTTTTTAACCAGTTAAGAAGGGGCAGACACATTTTGCTATATTGCATTTTACAAGATCCTGTTCATAAGACCCATGAAAGAAGTTTATAACTATACTCTCCTTAATACTAACTCATTTTTAATGGTTTTTCAATGTTAAACTGATACTGATAATCATCATTTAGGTTAAAAGATTTACTGCTTCCATAATCGGATTTTTTAAATCATCTGCATAAATACATATATAATTCTCGACTTATGCCATACATTGCTTATAAATTATTATTCATGTGATCTCAAATTAAATACAAATCCATTAGCTAACACACACGTATGAAGTAATAGTTATGATTTGCAGTTTCTTAGGTGATTTTGATAACAGAGCCCGTAGGGATTTTTTAGCACGTAAAAAAACTTACGCTTAAAAGTTTGAATAGAAAAGTTGTTTTAGTTACCTGTGCTGGAAATACAATGCTTTAGTGATGATTAACACCACGTCTTTTTAAGCCCGAGACTCCTACATTTGGTGTCTCTTATTTGTGTTTAGATTCTTATCAAAATTAAACAAGATAACATAGGGTTAAATTGTCGATCTAAAGCAAGAAAACGGGTTTTGAACATTTATAAAAATGTTTAGAAACAGCTAACTACGTGTTATAGAATTAGCATTATCACAAGGAAAATTAACCTTACAATCATGATTTTCAGTAATCATTTAAAAATACTTTTAGTGTATAATAATTTAGATCAAAGCAATCATTAGAACTGTAAAAAGTTGTTGTTTTGCTAAATAACGCTTCACGAGTAGTAACTTATGGGTAGTTAAAACCATGGGTTTGAGTTTGGAACTGATCTACTATCAGTTTTAAATTTATACCTTATTTATTGACTTTAATTATTTTCAATAATTCTAAAGCAGTGATTTTAAACCTTTATTATCTCATACGTCCCACATAGACTAACTACTAACATTTTGTAGCACACCAAAAATATATTAAATTTTTTGCCTATATGACAAAAATAGGTGTAACTTTGATTGATTTTGAAAAATATAATAGCAACTACTTACCTTTTCATCTACAAAGTGGCTTAAACAATTTAAAAAAACCAGCTTATTCATTATACTTTGTAATAAAAAATAAAACTCAAAATTATCTTTTGGATATTACTTGAAATTGTTTGTGAACACACTTGTCAAAAGCTCTGAATTTAACCGTTGAAATGAAATGAATCTTAAACAACATAAACCGTTTCTCCATTCGTAAGGCACATAAGAACTATTTTTGCGCCCACCGGCTAAAAATCGCTGGCTGTTCTAAAGCATGAACACCTAATTTATCTGATTTGATCTGTTTTATAATCGGCTAATTTAATTCGTAATTATTTCACACATACACCAAAATTGCAACACGAGATAAACTATCTACCAGTTTATGCAATTAACGCTACAAATCCAATTAGTTTATAGGGCTTAATTGCGAGAGCTTCATTTAGTCTCCAGTAAATTATAGACGCGATTTTAAGTAAGAGTCAATATTTATACAAGCACTTCGTTTTCTTCGTATTGGACCTAGAAGAGCGCCTTTTTCCTGTGGTTTTTTGTAGGAGTGCTGTATTAAGCAACGCGCCTCCAGTGGAAAATCTTTGCTCTCCGAATTAGTCGGAGACTGGAAACTGATTACTGCGTTGAGTCAACAACGGCATCCCTCTAAATAAAGGCTAAGACAGAATTCCATAGACCCGCAGTGTACATTTGAGGAAAAAGCGCTCAATTCTATTAGGACACAATCCATCGAAATGTAAGCAGACACTCCATTTGGTGTCTTTTGATTCGGCAACTGTAGAAGGGGGTGGGGGGACACACGCTAACTGCGTTATAATGTTTGACGAATGTGATTTTGGCACTGGTTCGTCGTAATAAAATTGGTGGGAATTTTATTTGATTTTTTTTGCCTGTGCTCTGCAGCCCCAGCGTGGAAGAGTATTTCCAAACTTCTCACCGGGATCCTATTTGGCGAGTGATGATATCTTTTTACGATATTCCGGCAGCAATTTCAAAGAGGAAATACATTAATGCGAGCCCACATCTGCAGCAAAGTTTCCTGTTGGCAGGGGAATGTATAAAGGACAGCACTTCGGGGGGATTACTACCTCAATGGTTATTTAAAATGATGTGTCCAAGTAAAGTATGTTTTCGCTCGACAACTGCAAGGGGAAATGTTCGCTTTTATTCACCCTCCAAGGGAAAATGAATCTTGGAAAGGGAACGAATTTGATAAAACTCTGATAAGAGTTGGAGCTTCTTTATTTTTTACCTTCCAACGACTATTTAGTTGATTTTGAATGCTTGAATTGGGTTACAATGCTTTTTGCGCATCGGATAGTTTTATGTTGGAATGCATTTTCGAAGAAAACAGGTATTTCTTCCGTTTGTATATATATATATATATATATATATATACTCTATATATATATATATATATATATATATATATATATATATATATATATATAGAGAGAGAGAGAGAGAGAGAGTGAAAAAAAAGTGAAATAAAAGATAAAATCTACTCCATATAGTCCTACTATTACATTTAGTTTGAGAGAAGAAGTCTCACAAAAGTTCATGATTCAGCATTTATCCATACATTTTGAACCTAAATGCAATCAAATGTTTCGTCCGAACATTTACTTGGATACCTAATTGAAATGTGAATATATAGTTAAGAAGTTTATGTATTCTTTCATGATGCGGGTAAGATAAGTGATCAATCTTTGATGTCTTAAGAAACACGAATTCATTAAAATAGACCACATTAATAAGCAAGAGTAAAATCACTTGCCATTAAATGTTTCAAAGTATTGAAAACATCACTTGAACTAAAACAATAGTTAATGATGCAAATTGTTTTCGTACTCTAGATTAAAATAATAAAACCATAGAAAACGAAACATATTAGCGTAAATGCACAAAATAACTGATAAGTTCAATTCAAAGAGTATTGAAATGCTTTTACGGCTATCAAATATTAGAAATAGGGTGAATAAATGATCTTTACATTATTCTAGTAGAAATTTGTACCTGATAATATGCAATTCTATGACGAGTACGGCGCAAATTGCAGTAGAATTAGAAAGTTAATGATGCAAATAGTTTTCACATACTCTAGATTAAAATAGCAAAATCATAAAAACATTTCGGCGTAAATGTTGAGCAAGATAACTGACAAGTTCAGTTCAAAGAGTTATGACAATACTTTTATGGTTATCAAATATTAGAAATAGGTTGAATAAATTATGTTTCCATTATACTACTTCAAAATCTATACCAGATAATATGCAATTCTATGAAGAGCTCGCTCAAATTGCAGTAGAAAGCATTTGGTCTAAGTCCGCTAAATTAACACACCCTCTCTACGGACACACATCCCTTCCAAGGTATTGAGATCATCCAAGTCTTAATATCGGGATACGCATTAACAATTTGCAACATAGAGTGGAGACATAACGGCGGCATAATGAGTTATCTTGTAACTGTATTCTTAGCCACTGGAGTATGATCTCTAAGCCCCAAGATAAAGACTGGCCCTAATTAGCAGCGTCCCTGGGTCCAAGATCAAAAGACACCCGTGATGATTACAGAGGCTAACTCTTCAAGTGAGCACTGTTTAATTAATCAGATGCTTAGCTAGGGGAATGGGAAAACCTAACCTTCATTTGAGTACAGTGTTCACCTAATCAGATGAACATAGGGCATGTCCTGCAGAGGGCCACGTTATCGGTGATCTGCTATGCAAATTAGGTTGCTTTGACGCGTATTTTAAGCAGGGGGAAATTTCGTTAGCTTTCACGGGCCGGACAGTTTAGTGGTACAATGAAAGATTGAATGCATTAAGTAAACTTGGGTTAGTTTGGAAAACAGCGCATTTAGCTCCCTTTGCGACAATATTTCCCTTGGTGGGATTAAGCTCAGCTTACATGTGCCGGAAAGTGTAAGAAGCTGCTTCCATTAAATGAGTTTGCGAATTATGCGAGACGATACGTATTTGAGAGTGCTGTCTAAATAAATTTCGTGGTATTGGGCGATGTTTGGAATTTTTAATGAATCCTTTAGTTTGGGGAATCAATACCTTTAGAATACTCAATTGCCGAGTGTTTATCGAATATATCAAGCATTTGGATTTCACAGTGTTGAGTTATGACAATAGTAGAAATCAAATAAGCGTTGTAATGAAATGCTTTAAACGTTGTGGTACTTAATTCAGTGTTGGTAAAGCATAATATTAATTTTCTATCGTGAATAAAGCATTCTTAGTTCAGAAATAAAGCATTTCTTAGAATTTGTTATTTCAATGATTTCGTTTTATTTTCGCTGAGCTGTATAAGATTTTAAATTTCACTTGTCAGTTTAGACAGAATTGGCATTATATTCACTTTGTTCATGAAAATTAAACTATGATTTGAGTTTATCTTTAACAGTAAAAAAGTTTCGTTTTATAAAATTCAAACCAATATTTTTATGACTTATTCAGATGATTTATCCCACGATGGATTACTTAATGTAAGTCTAGTAACCATTTATGGGGATATCTTGGGTAATACATGCTTCGTAGAAAGAGGCTCACGCTCTTACTTAAACAAAAATAGAAACTCATAGTATAATTAATTTCGAAATTTTTCTGATCTTATATTGGCCACAACAATTGTAAATGCTTTAGAGTGATTAACCTCTCTTATACTTCAGCGGGAACAGAATATTAAGACAAATGGTTTTTAATATATCCTACTTAACGTTTCTTAGCTTACGTTTGCTAGTTACTAATTAACACGTATCTTTACTTACGGTTACTAGTTAGTAATCAACGTTTCTAACTAAGTTCTCATAAGTATCCATGGATTCAAGGCAATGGATACCCAATAGAGTGACTACGAATAGGCTGAAGAGTTCAAAAATGGTAGAGTTAAGCATAAAGAAGGTAGACGACCGTCCGATACCACAACTGACAACAGCTATTTACAGTGTGTGTTACAGGGTTCAGTTACACAGACCAAATGCTGCTGTTGATGAAGCGGCAAATGAATCACCCCGGACCAAGACCTGAATGAAGGGAAGAAACTTTTCAGGGGCTAATAAAAGCTTGTGCAACGATGGAACAAGTACGCTGAAAAGCAAGGGCAGGTAGGTAATTAATTAACGTCGCACTACAGCGACACAAAGGGGACTATACTGAATAATGATGTTATTGCAAGTTGTCTATTTAAATTGAAACAAAGTTTATATCTACATTGCGGCTAATTATTGACTGCTCTCCTGTACTACAATATATTTCAAGAAAAAGGGTGATTTATTTTTATGCTGTAATCATTCATGCGGGCCATAAAACAGTTGGGACCACTGTTCTGGAGTGATGTTGTCGAGCGAAGCATCCGCAACTTCTTAGATTGAGCTCCTTTTACAACAAATGAATAAAGAAAGCAGCGAGCCACGGACCAAGAACCCATTAAAGTCAATCTCTTGAAGAGCATGGGGGCTGGCGTCCCTTCCACCAGCATCAATTACTTTGATCATCTTTCCGTCCGACAGTTACGTTTTACTAAATTGCCAAGCGGTCTGCAGAAAGGAACCACGGAAATAATACAAATTAGCGAATAAAACAACCCCGAGTGACTGAAGGCACTTAATTACGACTCATGATTTTATTAGATTGATTCTGTTGCGAGAGCTCATGCGGAATTCATCGGCGCATCGCAGCAGAACCAGCAATTTCTTTTGCAAGACCAATGGGAGAAAACGAGTGTTCGGAACTTTTCTGCGTGTCCTCCTTCAAGGGTTTCTAACACGTAATCCTCGATAAAGAAACTTGGCAAACGTTACCGAAGTGTTATCTGTCCAGTGTGTCTAAAGAAATAAGTGTTGCTGTAATTAAAGCGCTCGATTTTTTTCGGCTTTAATCGCTGATTCGATTGCAAGCAAATACTAATAACTCCGAGAAGAAGGGATTTACGGATATGAACAGAATATCCGTTCAAAAAGCTACCTTTCATAGTATGTATTTGATATACAGAACAGTTGTATATGTACTTTAGTATTAAGGTACCTTGAATAATGTAGTGTATTGCTTTCTTTGTTGCTGTTAGGAAAGCATTTGTATCAGATATATTAGAGATAAAAGAGCATACCACTTGGAACCTTTTAAGCACCATTTAAAGACTTTCCCAAAGCTACTTTTTGTTTAATGCACCTTTTAGAAAACCTGTCAAAGGCACAAACCATTTAAATTTTAATAAAACAATCCTAGAATTCTAATACATGTTTTAATCGGAGTTTTATGTGCACTTAGATATGTATGTAAACTAAAATTAAAAATTCTTATTAATCTGTAGTTTTAGCATATTGTTAAACGGTTCAAAATGTTTTATAACTGAGTTTTTATAACCTTATATCTAGTGCCATTTTTATTTCAAGGTAAAACAATATCTGTGATTTTTTTTTCGATATGCCTATCATTTATTACTGATTAAGAACCATCCATCATACCTATGTGGCATGGTTCAATGGAATTGTCTACTGTGCTAGCAACATGCGAGTTGTAGACGAATTATTTTGATTCCTCCCTGGGTGTATTTTCTCCCTCCGGTGTTAGTAAAACTTTCTTGTATATGTCGATATATTTGACGTTGTCTGGCTTGTGTTTGGCACAGATCGGCCTAATATGCCCTTGCACCATAAAGCTTAATTTACCAACTCCATAGTTGAAAATTTTTTAAATACAAACTTTGGTGTGTGTATCAACTTTTTAAAGTTTAAAATTACTTTAACCGTGTTTCTATTACTCGTTGAATCTTAGATGTTTGCAAGTTTTCATTTTAGTTTATGTTTTCGAGACAAAAAAATCAAGTATTGTTAAAAAGTTTCTGACACTATTTCTATTACATAAATACATGTAAGATATTTTCAATATATCTTTGGATCTATTTTTCGTGCACTTACAAGCCTTTGAAATATTAAATGGAATTCATTTCGTTGCTGTTGATCTATCTAAAACTGGATGGATGTCTATCTATTCGAAGTGGAATAAGAATTTTGTAATGCCTTGAGAGAGGTTTATTACGTTTCAATTTTCAGACAACAATACTGTCATTTTTAAAGTATTGACTGTCTGCTCTTGCCCCACAGTTTAAAAACCATTGAGACAAAGGCTTTAATGGAAAGATAAGACTCGGAATAAATTGTATTTTAAAACAATTTAAAAATATTGAAGTAATAAAATAAAATAAAAATTATTTTTCAAAATTTTTTTAAAATTTGTTTGCTGGTATTTGAAATGGATTTTCTAAATTTTTAAAAAATGGTGCGGGTTTGTAAAATTGGAGTTGGTTAAAACGAGCATTCCCATTTTTCTATTTAAACAATTTTATTTTCTATTTCTTTTAAACAATTGTGATTGCTGATGACAATTGATGAACAAATTTTAAACGGAGGAATTACAGAAACATGGTTTTGTAATGGCTGAGCAATTTGGTTCTAACCATTCCCCTGGGAAAAATGTGAAAGTACACTTGCAAAAAAATATCCTTGACATCATATCGTAGTCTTTAAACATATGACAAAAAAGAAAAGATTTGCCAATATATACATTTTATAAACGCATTTATATTTTGTTAACATGTGAGGTAGCGTAAACACTGTTAAATAAATAGTAAATATATTAAACATCAAACATCTTAAAAACAAATTTGGAATTTGTTTAGAATAACAGATTATTTACCGAAATTGCTAAATGTCAGGATCCGTGATTCATGGGTTATCTAATAAATATTGGCTTTTATGCATATGCAAATAAGCCAATTGAAAAAAAATTGGAGTACAACAGCAAACTATGAAAAGTATGTTAGTACAGAACTTTCATTTAAAAATCAGCTAACAACACAAGAGAAATAACTTTTATTAAATTTTTGCGTTTGCTGAAAATGACTCTTCGGTTAATTGATTCAGATAACAAAGACATATTACCTCAGGGATATTTCAGAATCACAATATGATTTTTTCCCTCAACTAAAACACATTTTCATTTTCGCGGTGTGGTTATAACTGTACTGATAATAACAAAACCCTTTCGTTTTTCTTTCCCCTAAAGGCAATGAATACAAGACGTGATACGCTCCTTAAAATGAATAAAACAACAGTTACTATTCACAGGAACGCTGCGATAAGTAAATATTTGCTTTGTATAACGGATCTAATCTACAAAAGATGCTGTTAATTTCAATTAAGTATGAACGATAGATCAACAAACGCCTGAACCGTGATATATCTCCGCGAGAAAGAGCTATTTCAGGCTCTTGACGTGGCTCGGTAATGTCTCCAGGCAAGGCAAGGTAAATATAAGACAGCCAAAGAGAGCTCCAGAGTTCAGCAAAAACACCTAACAAACGAAATAAACTAAGCAAAGTCTACTTTCCCGAAAGACGAAAATACTAAGAATATTAGAGATTTCGAAAGTGAATAAAACAGATTTTTTTAGCCTCTTTCGGCGTTGCTTTGTCGAAGAGAATAAAGAAAGTAATAATGATAGCAAAAAAAATCTCATTCGGAGAAAACCTTCCTACACGAAGGGGCACTTTGAGCGGCGCGAGATTGTACGAATTACAAACTGTAAAAGGAATGTTTTTATGCTATACAACACGACTAAAATAGATTTTTTTTTGCTTTGATACCACGGTTGATTTAGGTTAAAGCTTTTTTCAATCTCTTTTTTTTTCTTGCATGAAAAGAGGCACTACTGAAAGGAAAAGTAACATCAACATAGAGGTACTTCGTTTTATATAACACCGTTGATGCTACGGGATAAAATCTACGGTGCAGCTCATTGCAAGTCAAAGAATGTTTTTCTTTGCATTTCAAGCTATTGGGTAGGTAGTTGAACTAACGTCGCACTGGAACAACGCAACTGGCTATTGGTGACGGTCCGGTATCAAACCCGAAGGGAAAACCACACAGGAAATATAAAAGTAGAGAGAGCAATGGTAACCTTTTTATGTACCTATGATCATGTGACTAAAACAAGTAGTGACGTGATCCTCAGACTGCTTTCCTTTGTTAGATAGAAAATTAAATTCATCCTTTGATTGGTCCACGGGATGAGAGAAGACTTTATATCTATTGATTCATCATCTGATTGGTCCATTCATTGATCATCTCATAGTAGTATACCTTGACGATTTCACCACTTGTCGCTACTCTATGGAAATACCGATTCATACCAACCATGCCATAAGATGTCACATCGCCAAACGAGGCGATAAGATGCCAAATGGGCCAACCAAGTCAGTTATTAACATAACAGTCACATGAGTATCAATTGATATGTTGGTCACACTTTGAAGCTGCTATCAATAGCAATTCTCCAGTATTTTACTTTTCACGTCTACGAGAACAACACCTCGTAATTCTAAATCATATTCAGATGACGAGACGGACACCCGAGATGGCACCACACCTTTCCAAATTTCCACACCGCCAACGTGAGTCGTTTCGGTGGCCGTGTAGCTGTTAATCTGATATAAGTTGACCTATCAACTGTCATATATCAATTCAGAATTCATTATTTGGAATTTTTATTGGTGTCATGCTGAAATCGTATTTGAAAAACAAGCTACGTGATGTCTCGTCCAGAAGTATTTTTCTTCCCTGGCAGACAAATGGCTACTATAAACCTTCTAGATTCATAATTTAAAAAAAAACGCTTTTCCCTATTTGTAAGGTTTAGTTACTGAAGGATATAACAAAATAACTTTATATATACACAGTCCAGTCACATCAATGTGACCACCTGTCAAAAGCCAGAATAACCACCTTTGGCAGAGCGGACCGCTGCGAGAAGTGCAGGAAGAGAGTCAATCAAGTTTCTGAAGGTGTTCACTGGGATTTTGAGCCATGCCGACTCCAGTGCCGTGGCCAGCTGCGCTAGATTACGAGGTTGAGGATCCATGGCGCGAACACACCTTACACACATGGTCACACCTTACCTGGCACCCCACTCTCACCTCCCCCACGCCAACGTGAATCCGAAGTAAGGATATTTATGGTAAACAACGCAACAGTCAGAACGTTACTTATACTTACCAACACAACCTTTACGTTCCCGGAACGTTAATGTACCTTTACAAACGTTAAAACGTTATTTGTTTGAACTAAATTATTAAATACGTCAAATATTCACAAAACAACTCCATAAATTCAACTGAAATATTAAAACTTCAGCTGCAAGTCAGTGTAAACGTAATTGATGTCCTTCTATATATCCTGAGTAGGTGCTTGAAGTTAAAAGGAAGTAAAGAAAACAAATGCGACTTTTTTCAGTAACCCCATCTCTTATTTTAAGACAAGGAAAACGACTTTTGGGAGCACGAGGTTCTCTGAAAAAACATATCATCAAAGTGAAATTTCATCTAAATGCGCTTTGTTGGAGAGATGAGGAGTTTTCTGCTATAATGATTTCAATCCTTTGGAATGGGGGAATTCTCTTCAAGACGAAATTTAAGATGAAACACAGGCATTTTGATTAAGTATTAAACTCTCAGAAAATTGTTTTTCACCTTCAGATGTTTAGGGTGATTTAAATTTATCATACCTTCTCGGTTAATGATTTTGGATTTCATCTCAAGTTAAAAGACATTTATGAAGAGAGGCAAAAAGCATTTCTTCGAAGTTCTTTCATATTTAATCTTACTTCATCCCCGCCATTCTAATTAGGTGTAATCTTATGTTTTCTGAACGGGGCACAAAAAATATTATTTTTCACAAAACCTCAAAAGAAACTTCAACCACTTTTCATCCCAGTATGATTCGTCTTAATGGAGCTAATACCAATTGCGAATTCTAGCATTGGCAGGGACCGTAACAAAAGTGCAGTGAGGCATTTCACGTGTGAGTGTGTTTATCCTGGATCTTAAGAGTTTTTGGAAAATAATCTAAGACGATGCTTGTTTATTTTATACGCTGCTCCCAAACAAACGGCACAGGAATGAAAATGGCGTTGAAATAGTATGCATTTTTAATTCAGATGTTGACTTAAAAAAGAATTGTGGGTTATACTTGTATGCCACCGTATATCGGCAATCTGATTTTAGTTGTTGAATCAATTTTTCCAAACGACGCTGTACTTTTTCACGACTTTTGATATTGAGTACAAATGTCTTCATGAACGAAAACCTTACTTTTAGTATAAACGAAAAAAAACAATAATTCTTGAAGTTTACTTACGTAACTTACGTAAGTAATTGCTTTTTTACGAAACTAAATATCACAAAATTACAGACTTAAGTCGTAACAAAATTATTTAGAAATAATATATTTGTAATTATTGTTAATAATTACAAATAATATATTATTTATAAATAATTATTTGTCACTATTTTATTTATATTTTGTATAAATATATTCTAGAGTTCATTAAAGTCCAGTGGGTTCGATTCCTCCCTGAGTGTATGCCTGTCTTTCTGCGTCAGTGAAACTTTCCTTGCGAGTGTATGCCCATTACTTGGCGTTGCTTTGCTTGTGTTTGGAGCAGCATAGCCAAATTTGACCTCCATAAAATCCAATAAACCAACCCTAAACACGCGTTAAAAAGTTTAAACTTCTAAGTCTTATATAGTATATATACTTGTATATCTCCTTACCTTATATTGTGAATGTAGGTTTAGTGGTTGGTTTTAGGTTTTATGGCGATACTTGGCCAAGTTGCGCCAAACACGACAGACAACGCCAAGTAAAAAATGGCAAAAAGAGGGATTTGTGTATGTAGGGACAGGGGGGATAGGCAGTTTTTATGGAAAAAAATGTGGTATAGGTGTTCTCTAAACAAGACGTATTACAATTTTGTTAGAGGATGAATAAGTATAACTAAAAATACAATATCAAAGTATAAAGTAAAGTCTAGTTTTCCAAAATTTACATCTAGAACGCACCATCATTTTAATCACGCTCTCGTTTGCATAGCCGTAAAGTAGTCGTTATTTGTTACTTTAAGGAATTTACAAAGCACTAAGAAAACAGCCTGATTTTCGCTAATTTATTGATCTCCTCCACTTTTATCCATCAGTGACACTTCCAAAGCTAATTAAGTTTGGAGGAATAGACTTTCGGAACTCAGTTGCCCCACTTCAGTGTAAAGCGGTATTACAGAATTAATTAAAACCCTTACGATTTCCTATACATCATGCTTCTCGCTACGCCATGATTTATAAATTGTCATCTGACACAATAGCGGATAGTTGAACGAAAACGTCCCGTACTCTGTGGACTCGCGCGAATCCCGTTTCTGAATGAAAATACCGAAATGTGTGTGTGTGTGTGTATTTGTGTGATGGAAATCTGTTTCCGGAGTCAGATATGATCGCGAACAACACATTTATTCTTTGACTCAACTTAATTTTACATATTTGTACTAAGCTATGGGGATTATTCTGCCATTAAAATACGGTTCTTGTAACACTACTAATTTGTTTTAGAATAAATAAGCGTGGAAAACTTTGAATTTAATTGGAAATTTAGAATATTATTTTGAAATTAAGGTAAGATAAGGTAGCTTTAATTAACGTCGCATTAGAGCAACACAACGCTATATTGACGACGGTCCGGGATCAATCCCCTATGGGAAAGATCCGAGGACAACACCACGTAATGTCGATCCACTTTCAGATGACTTTCGGACATGACAGATCTAAGGTGCACCAACCGCCTCTACACTAAACGCTTACAAATATTCATGCATAGACCCGCATTCGAACCAGAAACCTTCCGATCTAGAGACTAACACCTTCGGTTGGGTCGGCTTTCAAATTAAGTATTTTGCTCCCTCGGCTTCAAGTTAACCCTAATATTGGTTTAACGAGACATCTCGTCCATCAAGATCTGGTCAGTTTTGATAGTCATCAGCAGTTAATTACGAGTTACCTCATCAAGACAACCTCTGGAAGGGTTATATCTATCGTGGCCTCAAATGTCCTCTCTTTGGCGTGGTGTGGAAGTTTGGAGAATGGAGTGCCAGTTTAGGAGTTGACCTCGTCATCTGAATGTGGTTAAAAATAACGTAGATAGGTACGTATTTAATCAACGTCGCACTAGAGCAACTCAACTGGATATTGGCCACGGTCCGGGATCAAACCCATAGGAAAAGATCCAATGACAACATCACGGAATTGTGAACCACTGGCACCCCGCTCTCCAAACTTCCACACCACGTCAACGTGAGGACATTATAGAACACGACGGATTTAACATGCACCAGCCCCCTTTGTACATTAGTCTTTGGTTGGATTCGATCTCGCAACCCTCCGGTTGCAAATCAGCCGAAATCGACTCACGTTAAAAATTACAAGTGTCCTAGGATCTTTCCTTTTTAGATCTTTCGCCAATAATCCGCTGCGTTGCTCTAGTGCGACAAAAATCAACAACCTATCTATCCATGAAATATCTTTCGCGAGTGACGTTTGTAGCGCTGGTTTCAGTTTTAAGAAATCAGAGCGCTGCATTTATATATGCTTGTGTCCTCTTACATTTTTTCGTAGGGTATCACGGTATAGTGGTTAAAGTGTTAGCCTCTAGATCGGAAGGTTCCTGGTTCGAATCCGGGTCCGGGCATACATGTTTGTAAGCATATGGTGTAGAGGCGGTTGGTGCACCTTAAATCTATCGTGGTCGAAAGTCATCATGTTGGGTTGGTGAGGAAGTTTGGAGAGTGGGGTGCCAGCTCAGTTGTTGCTTCGTCATCTGACCGTGGTTCAAAATTACGTGGTGTTGCCCTCGAATCTTTACCTTAAGGGATTGATCCCGTTAGCCCGTTGTGTTGCTTTAGTGCGACGTTAACTAAAAATTACCAAATTACCAATTAAACCTTTCAGCTTTAATGGAGGCTCTAGCAGCAGTATAACTATAACTAAATGGTGGTAGGTATGTATGTAGCTGAATTAAAGTTGCACTGGAGGAGTAATGTGCTGTTGGTGACGGTTCGGGATCAATCTCGAAGAAGTAAAGGGTGGTTTAATTGAAGCAGTTTAGCAGTCTAACGTGTATTGCAAAAGTTTAATTTGGATCAATGTAACTTAAAATAGTTACTGCCTTTTCAATTTTCCTATATGGGATCATAGAAATATCCACTAATGAATTCAACCATACTCAGCTCAACAAAACCACACAAAAGTGTATGCTTACTTCATTTAGGAACTTTCTATTTTAAATAAGCTAAAATAGATTGACTGCAATATTTCTTATATGCTCCCAAATAACTTTCATTGAGAATTTAACTTCTAAACTATGCTATCACGAATTATGAAAGTGTCTTGGTGAAGTCTACACCGACCGGATGCAAGATATTGAATTTACCTGGTTCATTACATCAACACCTCTAGTGGTTGTCTCGATGTAGTACGAGGGGTGTTCAAAAAAGAATGATCATAATGTTTTTAAAGGTGATTAAAAAAATCAAGAAAAATAAAATTCATATTGAATGCGAAGCGGGATAAGTGGAGAATAGATAGCGGAGGTTTCACGGTCATGACGTCATTACTGAGGCCTTGGCAGCCGGCCAAGAACGCTTAGTTTTACTTTCGCCTACGGCAAAAATGGATGTGACACGCAAAGTGCAATACACTGCATTGAAATTTTGTTTTCGCCATAAAAAATCAATGTCATGTGTGTTCCTCATCCTCCATATAGTCCTGATCCATGCGATTTGTTTCTTTTCTCGAATTTGAAGAAACTCCTCCGGGAAAAGCGGTAAAAGTTGCGTAGGCGATTTTGAAGGACTTGTCCAAAAATAGCTTTCTGCATGTGTTTTAAGATTGGAAAAGAGGTGGGATAAGTGCATTGCATGTAATGGAGAGTATTTTGACAAAGACCATAAAAATTTGGAGGATTAGTACAGGAAATTATTTGTTATTAATTTATGATCATTTTTTATTGAACAGCCCTCGTATTACATCATTGGCAAATCTGACCAAATCTTGAAGTGAACGAGATATCTCGTCCTGATGGAGGAAGTATCTAATCGAAACCACTTTTAGGGTTCAGATTACACTCTTGTTTAGTTGCTTCTCATAAATTTTACACAATACATAGAATTCGTTTTTGTAGAAAAATTTTCACTGCATGCTCACTTATATTCGATTGAATTATTCAAAGTAGGAGCTTTTCATTCAAGAAATAACTTTTTGGATTCGCAAATCTATTTCAATTTTTTTTATCAACGCATTGTTTTACGTTGTCTGCATGTATTACTTATTGAAAGGACAACATTCGTTTCAAAGGAGTTCTTTTGTAGACTCATTTGGACGTTACTATCATCTCAGTAAGCTCTTTTGTTCGGATTTTTTGGAAAAGATAGATTTTAAAGATTAACAAAAGCATATATTTAAGGACACTCAACTGCATGTAACAAAATTTAGAGGGACAGTTTTCCTCTTTGATGATAGTCTTTCAAACAGAATGCAGGTACTAGAAAACTAATTTTAAAAATCCTATATTTTCTTCAGTGTTTCATCTCACTATGAATAATGCAAGACAACGGCATTTTCCTCTCTACGATTCAAATATCCAGCATCTTTCCAATTGTTTTCTGTACTTCGCAACTGAGCTTGTGAAACAAAATCGCAAGGCTCGGTAGTACGAAGAAACAAAAACAGGCAGGTGAAGTTTTAGAGTTACTTATCGACGGAGTATTGTTGATGAGTTAATGAAAAAGGTTTTCTCGCCTATCAATTGTCAAAAATATTACCCATCAAAGCAGCCCTATGTAAAACCTACCATAAAATAAGACACCCAGGATGATTTTTCATATAAAGCACCGTCTTTTATTTACAGCCCGAAAACAAAATTTGTTACTAAAAATAGTCGCTGAATGTGAACTCGAAAAAAATTGTCACAATTTCAAAGATTCTATCAGAATTTTGAGTGTAAACATAAAAAAAAAACTTCCCCAAAAGCTGTACAATCACGCAGAATACACTAGTCACAATTCCTTGACTAGTAGTACTTGTCATCGTGGCTTTAAACAGATATATATTCGTATTCTGATTCTGAAATTTAGTTGAATTTGTGTAGGTTGGTAAGTATTTAATTAAATTAGCACTGGAGAAACAAAATGGTCTATTGGTGACTGTCCAGGGTCATTCCTCAAAGGAAAAATCCAAACACAACACCACGCAATTTGGTAATTTTTAGTAAACGTCGTACTAGAATAACACAACGGGCTATTGACGACGGTTCGGGATCAATTTCTTAAGGGAGAGATCCGAGGACAACACCTCGCAATTTTGAACCACTCACAACACCACGCAATTTTGAATCACGGTAAGATGACGAGGCTGGCATCCTACTCTCCAAACTTCCACACCACTCTAACGGGAGGAAATTTGAGGCCACGACAGATTTAATGTGCACTAACCCCTTTGTATACGAAGGTTTTGGGATGGATCCTTCCAGTTGCTAATAAGTTAGAGTTACAACCGAGCTATCTCGGCTCCGCGACATTTTGAAATTTCAGTCCAATAATATGCCAAAAGAGTTACGCTCCAATTCATGAAAGAAGTTTCCAAACACTAGGTAGCCGACCAACCGGTATAGTGGTTAAGGTGTTAGCCTCTAGATCGGAAGGTTCCTGGTTCGAATCCGGGTTAGGGCATGGATGTTTGTAAACGTATGGTGTAGAGGCGGCTGGTGCACCTTAAATCTGTCGTGGCCGAAAGTCCTCACGTTGGGTTGGCGTGGAAGTTTGGAGAGTGGGGTGCCAGCTCAGGTGTTGCTTCGTCATCTGACCGTGGTTCAAAATTACGAGGTGTTGTCCTCGGATCTTTTCCTTAAGGGACTGATCCCGGACCGTCGTCAATAGCCCGTTGTGTTGCTCTAGTACGACGTTAACTAAAATTACCATTACCAAACACTAGGTAAATGGTAATGGTAATTTTAGTTAACGTCGTACTAGAGCAACACAAAGGGCTATTGACGACGGTCCGAGATCAGTCCCTTAAGGGAAAGATCCGTGGACAACGCCTCGTAATTTTGAACCACGGTCAGATGACGAAGACATTTGAGGAAACGGCATATTTAATATACACCAGGTCCTTTTGTTCATGACAGTCTTTGGTTGGATTCGAACAGATGACGAAGCAACACCAGAGCTGGCACCCCACTCTCCAAACTTCCACGCTAACCCAACGTGAGGACTTTCGTCCACGACAGATTGAAGGTGCACCAGCCGTCTATACACCATACGTTTACAAACATCCATGCCCGGACCCGAATTCGAACCAGGAACCTTCCGATCTAGAGGCTAACACCTTAAACACTATACCGGTTGGTCGGCCCAAAACACTAGGAGAATGGAAATTGGTAATTTTTTTTTTTTGTTAACGTCGTACTAGAGCAACACAACGGGCTATTGACGACGGTCCGGGATCAGTCCCTTAAGGGAAAGATCCGAGGACAACACCTCGTAATTTTGAACCACGGTCAGATGACGAAGCAACACCTGAGCTGGCACCCCACTCTCCAAACTTCCACGCCAACCCAACGTGAGGACTTTCGGCCACGACAGATTTAAGGTGCACCAGCCGCCTCTACACCATACGTTTACAAACATCCATGCCCGGACCCGGATTCGAACCAGGAACCTTCCGATCTAGAGGCTAACACCTTAACCACTATACCGGTTGGTCGGCCACTAGGAGAATGGAGTTCCAGCTCAGGTGTTGCCCCTCGTCATCTGACAGTGGTTCAAAATTATGTGGTGTTGTCCTCGGATTTTTCCCAAAGGGGATTGATCCCGGACCGTCGTCAATAGCCCGTTGTGTTGATCCAGAACGACGTTAATTAAAAATATACCATATATACCAAACCACTAGCGCTCTCTGTTTTACTTTACAGAAAAGCTCTTTTATTAGAAATTCTTAGTATTTTAGTTCGGTAATAAAATTGGTAATTTTTATTTAACATCGTACTAGAGCAACATAACGGGCTATTGACGACGGTCCGGGATCAGTCCCTTAAGGGAAAGATCCGAGGACAACACCTCGTAATTTTGAACCACGGTCAGATGACGAAGCAACACCTGAGCTGGCACCCCACTCTATTTTAGTTCGGTATATGGTATTTTTATTTAACGTCACACTGGAGCAACGCAACGTTGTGTTTTAGTTCGGATCTTTCCCTTTGGGATTGATCTCGAACCGTCGTCCATAGCGCGTTGTGGCGCTCCAGTACGAGGTGTTGCTTCGTCATCTGACCGTGGTTCAAAATTACGAGGTGTTGTCCTCGAATCTTTCCCTTAAGGGGCTGATCCCGAACCGTCGTCAATAGCCCGTTGTGTTGCTCTAGTATGACGTTAACTAAAATTACCATTACCATGCTCCAGTACGACGTTAATTAAAATACCTACTTCAGTATTTCAGCAACGGTATCATGGCTACGAAGAAGCCGGGGGCGAATGCAATGCAAGCTAATAAAGTGCGCATTTCGAATTCAGCAATAATGCGCATTTCCACACAGTGTGCCTAAACGGAATGATATATTGCCAGCGTGGCGATTTCTTAGCTTAGCTGTTCCCATCCGTGCCCTTTAATGAATCCTCCAGAAGCGTACGCCGAGCAGTAATTAAAACCACCAAACATCGCATCCCGAGGTTTAAACTGTATGCTAGCAACAAAAGATAGAGGTATGGGCGAGAGCGTTGGTAGACTATTAAACAGCGCGATCACACACACACATGATATGAAATTCGTAAACGGATTTAAACGGAGGGATCGCAGCTAATGCGATTACCGCAGCGAGGCCTTCGTACTGCAGGCATTGGAGGGGTTGCCTAGCTACGCCTCCAGTATTCAGCAGTCTCGGCGTTTTCTAATATTTCCTTCAAGTTGGAGCTCTTCTGAAAGTATTGTTCAGTATACGTACAGTGGGAAACAAGTCAAGTTTTTGAATCAATTGCCCTTCTACATCGAAGACATTGTACGGGATGATTAGAAATAGTTACCCTTTAACGTGTTGGAAGAAAGGTACCCGCAGAGGGAGGGGGGGGGGTACCAATACCATAGTACCTTGAACAATGTGAAACATGCACAAACACACCATCACAAACCATGATATGGAAGCTTCACTCAATCCCCTTCAGTTCACAGCGTTCTCAAAAGTTCTTACGTCATCTGACCGTTGTTAAAAATTACGCGGTGTTGTCCTTGGTGATGGTAATTGATTAACGCCACACTGGAGCAACACAACGGGCTATTGGCGACGATCCTGGTTATCAGTAATTTTTAATTAACGTCGTACTAGAGCAACACAACGGGCTATTAACGACGGTCCGGGATGAATCCCTTGAGGAAATCACCTCGTAATTTTGAACTACGGTCAGATGACGAGGCGACGGTCTTGGATTAATCTCCAAGAGAAATATTCGAGGACAACACCGGAGACAAGTTAGTTCGGTTGAAAGAGTAACGGATTAGCAACCGGAGGGTAGCAAGTTTAAATCCATCCAAAGACCATCTTCGTTGGTACATATTAAAGGGATAGTACACATTAAATCTGTCTTGGCCTCAGTCCATGTTGTGTTGCTCAAATACGATGTTAATTAAAAATACCTACCTGTCGTGACCTCAAATACTTGGCGTTGTGTGGAAGTTTGGCGAGTGGGGTGTCAACTTAGATGTGACTTCGTCATCTGACCGTGGTACAAAATTATGTGGTGTTGTCCTCGAATATCCCCCTTCCAGGTTGATCCCGGACCATCGTCAATAACTCAGTGTTTTGCTCCAGTGTGAAGGTAATTCAAATATCTACCTTTCAAAACTGCGATCGCCGTAGTCCCTCAAACAGGCGAACTTACTTGACGACCACCCTGTATATAAAGACATCCCCCAACACGACGAGGAAAGACAAAAAAGGGCCGCTATTTGTTGAAACATTCCCACGGCCGGTAATTGTCTCGAAAATAACATTTCGCCCCTATGACAAATGATGAAACAATTCCTTATTCGGAAGGCAGGGAAGTCTCTGGTCTGGTGCTGGGCAACCGAACGCGTGATTAATTGATGAGAGAGGCTCTCTGCAAACGAAGCGGAATGGTTCCCCAGATAGTTAGGTTTTCGGATTTGCGATCACTTGGCGGAAAAAAGTGCAAAACGTTTAGCTTCTTCAGCTCGTAACTAGGGCTCGCTTTCACCTTTTTTCTTTCGCAGCCCCGTGATACGAGGCAGGCGGACCCGACTTTAATTGGTTGTTAGGCAGTTTTCCAACAAGAGCTTACTCCGCTATTGATTTCTTAATAAAGTAAAGTTATCTTTGGATGTGCTCCCGTATACTGGTGTGCTACCAAATACACTCATGGGTTAAGGAATAGTGGAATACTCTGAATGGGAAAAAGAAAAGGCTTGTTTAGGTTGGGTTGGATTTTATGGATTAGACTCTTATGGATATCTCTCTTCCTAAACAATATTTCTATAGCTATGATATTTTGTACCATGTGTGTGTGACTGTCAACAACCCAAACAAAATCCACTAAATATTTTATTTTGGAAATAGTTAAATATACAATCGTAACTATTAAATTAATGTTTGAAAAAGTATGACTTGGAATATTACTACATTATAATGTTAATTGATCCAGAAGAATTTCTAGTAAGACCAATCAAAATTTCAGCTCATACCGATGGTTAGTTTTTGCGTTGCATTAAATTTTACTAATTATTGCAATTTTAGGAGGAACCAAAAGTTTAAAAAACGTCCGACAAACATCGGATAGAATTCTCGGATCATTTGCGCTTACATAATAAATATTATAATAATGTAATCTCAAATCATTTGCATAATAAATATAATTATCGGATAGGATACAAATACGTTTGAAATGGTATCCAAATTTGAAATTCGGGTAGCTATAACTGCAACTAATCTCGATCGACGAATAGTGATTTTCAATGTGAAGATGGTCCCTTAAATTGACAGCAACTTTAAGACTGAATATCTTCGAATATAAATATAGTAAAGTCGTGATATTTCATATTTAGACTAATTTAACGATGCAGAATCTAGTTATGGCATCAGAAGATGGTGTTTCCATTAGACATTTCGTTGTTTGTGCAAAATTTGTTTTGAAGATGTTCCTTTATGCAATGTTTTTGGATTTGAAATGGTAGAGGATGTTATTCACTGTTGAATGATACCTTTGAATTTACTCTATGAACAGTGCTCGAAATAAAGGAGGTGGTTCGTTTTTTCTTCGGGACTGTATAATCCGTATACACGGACATTTACTTCGTTTATTATCCATGTACAATTTTACTTCACAACAGTTCTGAAGTTATACGAGTTGGTTTTTATTATATTACTAGCAAAATACCCGACCTTACTCGGTTTGAATTCGTTTACTCTAGATTGAAGAGATAATCAAAATATATAATGACTTACGTTTTTTGTAGAATAAAAATTTATTTTAACACCTTTCGCCATCTTTATATTTTCTACAACTTACTTTGGACACAAATCCTACACATGCATATCCATTCATGAAATACATTTCACATACATCGCACAATTGCTGTATGACAAAGCTATAAAATGACGTAGGTGATACTAAGGTTACTACTATAAAAGACGATTTATAGGAAGATTTGGAATTCCCTTTCTTAAGTTCTTTTCATGTGCAACTCAATTAATTAAAATTACGATTTACGGCGAGTGCTCTCGCACTCATAGTCAACAAAACAATATTTTTTTACTTGTGGCACTCTTGCCTCCGGTATGCGACATTGTAAAATTTTGCAATCTTCTCCTGTCATTACTACAACGAATTTTTTAATGTAGGAAAAAGTTATAGTTTGGATTTTTAAACATTATTATTCTTTCAATAACGACATTATTCTTTAAATAACGGCATTATTGTTTAAATAACGGCATTATTCTTTAAATAACGGCATTATTCTTTAAATAACGGCATTATTCTTTCAATAACGGCATTATTCTTTCAATAACGGCATTATTCTTTCAATAACGGCATTATTCTTTCAATAATGGCATAACTACACTTAAAATTTACTGAAAATTTATACTGACTTACCTAACATTTTTAAGTCTAATACTTTGTGGTGCTGTTGCGTGTGATGAGAAGGAAAACACATTTATTAAAATAATAAATATTTAAAACAGGAAACAGCGAAGTAAAACAAAATAAAAGATGTCGCAAAAAATTGTTCTAAAGATATTAATTTGTGATTCAATTTTATCTCTTGATCTCGCACAGTTGCCACAACTTACAACTAAAAGTGTATAAAATTTAGATATGTGAAATTAATTCAGAGCGAAAGAACCAGAAAAAATATCACTGCTCGCGCGATCTTGTTCATTCTCGTTTCATTGAAAAATATCGTCTGTCCCAAATATTCGGAAATCGTTTTCATTGCGCAAATAATAAAAATAAGACTCGAAATAAATGAAGTATCAGAGATGAAATTCCATAAAAAAAATAATAATTTTTTGAAGAATAATTACTTTTTCAGCAGTACTGGTAAAGCAATCGAAGTAATCGTAATATTCAATAGACATTCCAATTTTTCCAAAACTACCAAATTATGGTTGATTTGAGTATACTTACTCAGATGTTTTAGCATGAAACTCAACTAAATATAACAATAAAGAAATGTTTAATATTGCATGCACTAAACTAATAGATAATGTATAAAATAAAATACAATGCAATCAAATATCTGGAATACAATTCATGTGATGTCTACACAAACACACAAACACAAAATCGAGCATAGAACAGAAAGACGGACAGACAGACTTTCGCAACCAATGCCACTCACTAAATGAAGATAAGTACTCACTGTATGCAAATTTTCATGAAAATATCTCAAACCGCGTGGACGTGTATAGGGCACAACATACAGACAGACAGACAGACAGACACCAAACGAGAAAAAGGCGGATTTGGCATCAGAAGGGTCCAAAACGGATAGAAAACTTGAAATGGGTCGAAAATATTGAATGTACAAACAAACACTCCATTCTTATTTATATAGATATTGGCCTATTTGGCCAAGCTGCACCAAACAAGGCTGAAAACGCCAATTCCGAGGAGTGAGTTAACTTAGAATGTTATTCTAATTTGATTGAAATATTCCGTTATGTTGCTCCAGTGTGCGGATAATTCAACTACCTACCTAATTTTATTGAGATTTTAACATTTTCTTGCATTTTCAGTATTCCAACACTTTGTGACATCAGCATTTTCAGTTGGATTGTGCAGGCGCGTATTATTACCAGTTTATTTTACAATAAATAAATTACCTTCAAAACTTCATGCGTTTTCACTGAAGATATATCCACTGAAAAATGCCAGTCGTCTGTAACTATTGCTTCGTTTTCCTTTGTTTGGACTGCTGCACTCAAAAATTACTTCGTAATATTTATTAAGCTTTTCCGAATTATTTAAATTAATTTACATGCACAATACATCAAATAGGTTTTAGACACGATAGAATAGGGTTCACGAAAACGATATTTATTCAAAGTGAAAATACATTCTAATTTAATATGAAACTATTTATAAAGTTGGAAGTTCTAATGAAGAATGTATTTTTCCAGTTTCCTTATATGTATCTCTATACTGTAAAGAATATAATAAAATGAAACTTCTCAACACATCGATAATGCAATTTAAGAACGTAAGGTTTGTAATATTAATAAGGGAATATTTGTATGGATGTTTTTGCATTCATGTACTGATTAAAAATGTATCGTTAATTAATGCATTATGAAAACTAAGAAAATCATCCGAATATTCGTGTTTATGTTTTAATTTGTAAGAATAACCTCTTAGAAAGGAGCAATCACTTATAAAGACCAAGATAATAATAATTTCTGCATGTTTATCTCAATAACGTGAATACATCTTCAGCATTGTTCATCAAATTAATTGGATTTTAAACTTTGTTGTGTAAATACTTTGTTTTCCCTTCATTCGATATAGCCAAGAGGTGATATTCCCATTTTCATACCAAACAAGTCAGAACTCAGTTATTATTTTTTTTAAATGTTTGGAAGCGGTTATATGCCAAAGCTCTTAAGTGTGCAAATTATTGTTAAAAAGAGATTTCAATTAGGTTAAATATTTAAATTAAGAAACCCGAGGCCTAATATTTCATTTCAATATGCATGGTTGGAATACAGTTAAGAAGCACTGAAATTAAAGTATTTTTCTGACTTCATAGGCATACCTTTAGTAATGGTTTCACAGTGAAAAATAATAAAATAATAAGAGAGCAGGTCTAGTTTTCTAATGACGAAATACTTCGATGAGATATACAAGGGAAGGGTTAATTGGTCAGGGGGGGGGGCACAGATATTGTCTCATATTGGAAGAAGGTCCCACTTTGAACACATTTCCACCTGGTGTCTTACGTTGACGAGGAGTGGAAGAGTGGCGAGTGGGGTGCCAGCTTGGGTGTGACCCCTTCATCTGACCGAGGTTCAAAATTATGTGGTGTTGTCCTCGGACCTTTCCCATCGGGTTTGATCCCGGACCGTCACCAATAGACCGATTTGTTGAACAACTGCGACGTTAAATTATATACCTATCTGTCTACCATCTGGTGTCATCGGTTTGAACTAAAATAATATGGTAACTCTAATCATTTTTTTTATTTCCAATGGCAAGGCAGTACAATTGCGAAGACAAATACAAATACAATACAATACAATGTACAGAGTTGAACGAGGTCATTTTAGCCTTATACAAGGCCAGAAGTGATGGTCACTTGTGAAGGGGCACCCACTGGGTGGACCATCATTGTCCCTAACAAAGGACAGCACAATGTACATCCATGCCCTAACCCCGGATTCGAACCAGGAACCTTCCGGTTCAGAGGCCAACACCTTGACCGCTAGACCGGTTGGTCGGCGTAACTCTAATCATAACGAATATGATTGCCTAAAAAGTCACATTGTAGCTTATATTATCTTTCCGAATTTAAATTTGATTCCATTCCCCTCATAACTGAAACATTCATTCCAGCTGCTTTGTTTCAGAATTTTAAATGACATTCCTCAGTAAATGAAAAAATTATTTTTAACTACATCAGGATGTTACGAAAACACAAAACGTATTTAATCATCTATGGTCGGATATTATACAGAAGAGAGGTTTTTTTCACGATCCTGAAGTACAATAAACCAAACTTTGCGTCACTAAATCAATTACCATCAAAAGGGATGAAATTAGGAATGCTGTCTCTTAAAATTCATTATGGCCGATGTCATTAAAGAAAAACATATCCACATTAAAATAACACGTAAAAGCTTTTGCTCCCGCGAGGTACTTCAAGAATTGATAATTATTATTCAGCAGTTTTATGTCCCTTAAGTGTTGTTTATTAATTAGCGCTTATTTTTTTTACAACTCTCCAAAGACTACTATTTTGAAACAAAATAAAAAATTATTTATTATTTTTATGTTAACCATCAATGAAATGTATCTACACCTTTCCACATGTTTGTCTCATAATTTTTACTGGAAACGCGAATATTTTGCAACACATGTTTAGGAAATCGAAATTCGCAGTTCTCCAGCGATACGTGTTTTTGTCATCAAAAGGATTCAAACGACGTGTTTTTAAATAAATATTTACAATTTAATACTTGTGTACCTAGACACATTTCTCGTGTTTGTTAGCTCAGATTACTCAGATTAAGAATGTTCATTTATTTACCTTAATAGTTACGTTGCAACTAAACGGAATTTAAAAAAGCCATCCACTATTTAAATTGCACTGAACTTTCTGTGTATTTTAAATTGCTGTCATCCCTTCCGATGCAAATTTAAGTAAGTCCGTGTACCTTAACAGTACAATTATTTCAAGACCATTCCAATTCTTTTACAAGCGTTTGAGAAACTGAAAAAATTCGAGATTCCTCTGAAATCGCACTTCAGCCCTAGACTCCTTGACGGGAAGCGGTTGTCAAGGTCAGACTGTCCACGATTGTCTTCAAACAACCCATCTCCACCGATTGGGACTCGCTGATTCCCCAGACTGTAATTTGAAAGATCCAGGGCATCTTATGTCGGATGAACATTTGGACGAGTGCCTTGTACTTGTGGTTTCTAATTGCCACTTGGAAAAATATTGGATTACACGTGGCCTAATGACCTAGCAACCAAACTACCGGCATTTGTCAACACACAATGCATTCGTCTTTTATCTGCTTAAGTAGTCTCGAGATCATAGTTTGATGGTAGAAAAGTTTTGAAGAGAAGTCTATAGTGCTATAACTATTTTATTTGGTTTGTTTCTGCTTAGATTGTACTAAGAATTCACCAAATAAAAATGGGACACTGGTAGTGTAGTAGGAAGAGCAACCGATTAGCCACCGGAAGATTGCTAATTCGAAACTATGTCTAGCCAAATACTGTCGTGTGCACGAGGGCCGGTGCACGTTAAATAGGCCGTGGCCTCAAATGTCCTCACATTGGCCTAAGGTGGAAGTTTGGTGAGTGCTGTGCCAGCTCAGGTGTCGTCTTCGTCATCATTGGTTAAAAATTACGAGGCGTTGTCCTTGGACCCTCCATTCGAAATTGATCCCAGATCGTTGCCAATAGCCCTTTGAGTTATACCAGTGCGACGTTAATTAATTATCTACCTACCAAATAAAAGTTCAATGCTAGTAAGGCTTTAAATCAAACCTATACTGAACTTCAATTATGAAGGAGGCTTAAACGCCGTGCAGATTTAAACAGTTTTTTTTAACCTGAAAGTAAAGCGTGCGTGAGAAAAGAAGACAGGAATCAAAGCTCCAGCAAGACCTATAAAAGGTTCTGAATAGAATAGGTTCAGTTCGGACCAAGTAAGCATCACAGGAGATTGAGGACCTTCGGCCCAGGTTCTCCCATCACACCACAATCCGTCCCGAAAACAGCCTGACAGAATTTGAGATTCTGTGGATATAAAGGCTGTGGTCGTTCGAAAATGCTTTGGTTCGGAAAAAAGTATACGGAAGTTTGAAGTCCAATCGACGTTTGTCTTTACAAATAACATTTTGAGAGGCATTAAAAGGTTTCACGGAAAATTCGGTCTTACTCTAAGTTCTCTCTGACGCTCATGTTAATGGTAATTAATAAACATCGCAATTGAGAAACACAAAGGGCCATTATTGACGATACAGGATAATTCCCCAGAGGAAAGATCCGAGGACCACACCAGGGCCTCGGTAGCCTGGTTGGAAGATTAACCGATTTGCAACCGGAGGGTTTCGAGTACGAATTCAACCAAAGATCGTCGTGTACAAAGGGTGGATGATGAATGTTAAATCTCTCGTGACTCAAATGTCCTAACGTTGTCATGGAGTGGAAGTTTGGTGAGTAGGGTGCCAGCTCAAGTGTGACCTCGTCATCTGACCGTAGTTCAAAACTACGTGGTATTGTCATTAGAACTTTATCTTTGGGATTGATATAGCCCGTTTTGTTGCTCCAGTGCGACGTTAATTAGCCGTATGACGAGGTTAACACCGGATCTGGCAACCCACTTTCCAAAGTTCCACACCACACCAACTTAAGGACATTGGAGGACACGGCACATTTAACGTGTACCATCACTCGTGTAAACGACGATCATTGGTTGGTCCGAGTTTCCATATCGCAACTCTTCGATTGCAAATCCTTCAAACCCGCTCAATTCACACGAGTCATTAAAATCCACAACATTGAATACATTCCCTCAGAAAAAGAAACAATGCCACTTGATGTTCAACAAATACAAGAGTAATGAAAGCTGGAATCCAAGTGGCTTTAAAAGCAAATCCTACAGCCACTTTCCTTTCATGTGTTTATGTAGGCTGTATTAAGTGTTCACTATCGATCCCCATCCGAAGGAATAAATTAATCACCGTAGCCTTACACGTCGCGCAGTTTTAAACAGATTTTTTTTTATCCTGAAACTAAAACGGGCGTGCAAAAAGAAAGGCAGGCAGGAAAAAAACAGCCGAATTTGAGATTATGCGGAACTAAGGGCTGAAGTCGTTTGTAATGCGAGACGCAAAACGTCAAGCGCGTCACCTGTATTGAAAGGTTGTTAGTCCCGTATTTCCTCAACCCCTCCCGGCCCAGCTTTGGTTACATCAACCAACATAGCTCTTTTCTCGTTAAGTTCGGGAGATCCCGATACGTGCCAAAGTTTTAGATTTTCTCGTGATTTTACTCTCTATAAAGTTACATCCTAAACTTCGCTAACTGTGGAGGGGCGGCAACAACGGCAGAAAGAAAGGCCGATAAACTCTCGTGTGGTTGGAGCCGCTTTTTTCTGCTCCCGCTCTCATCCGTCTCCTGTTTGTTATCCCGTTTTTTTTTTTAATACGCGCGTTGTTCTCCGGTGAATCGCATTAAAGGCACGGGCGAGTTCTTTTTGGAGTGTCGCAAAAAACCTCCCGCTATCACTGGTTCCTTAATTATTCCTTATTCTCGGGCGCACGTACGGAGAGCTTCTGAAAAAATACACTCGCAACACTACCAGACGCACGTAGAATGATAAAAAGACCTATGCCCGTTCGTGGCGAGCGTCGAAAAAACACCTCTCTCTACTTAGGATCTCTTGCAATCGCTTTTTTCAGCAGCGATTTCGGATATGACAGCGGAGGCACAAACTTGGGTAATGGTGACGAATAATTAAAGGCCTCTCGGATAAATCGCTCTCGAGAGCTCGATTGTTTTGGGTAAGTGCACAAATAAAAATTAATTGATGAGATCCGACGTTTTGAAATGGATGGATGCTTTGATTTTTATGGCACAAGAAAGCCTTAACCCTCCGAGTGGTTTCGACGAGATATCTTGTCCATCAAAATGTATACGGTTTTGCTGATGACGAGATAACTCGTCATCAGGATACTGTCGATTTTTTTACGATGACGAGATCAAAATCTGGTTGTTTTTTATGACAAAATTAAATGAAAATTAATTGATGTGATCGGACGTGTTTTGAAACGAATGGATGCTTTGATTTTTATGGTTTTAGAACAACTTAATCCTTCGAGTGGCTTCAACGAGTTATCTTGTTGATAAAAATAGATCCGACTTTGCAAGGGACGAGATAACTCGTCATCAAGATATTGTTGATTTTTTAAAGATGACGATATCAAAATCTAATTGTTTTTTTATGACAAAATTAAATGAAAATTAATTGATGTGATTGGACGTTTTGAAACGGATGGATGCTTTGATTTTTATGGCTCAAAAGCAACTTAATCCTCTGAGTGGTTTCGAGGAGATATCTTGTTGATCAAAATATAGCCGATTCTGCTATTGACTAGATAGCTCGTGATAAAGATACTGTCGATTTTTTACGATGAAGAGTTCAAGATCTGGTTGGTTTTTTTCTGGTTGATTCTGGTTGGTCTGGTTGATTAGAAGTTTAGAAACGGATGGATGCTTTGATTTTTATGGTTCAAGAGCAATTTAATCCTTTGAGTGGAGATATCTCGTTCATCATTTGACCAAATTTCCTAAGGACGAGGTACCAAGTGGTTTCGACGAGATTTCTTATCCATCGCGATGGGAGCAAGTTTGATTGTGACGAGATATCTCGTCATCAAGATTCTGTCGATGGTTTGATGATGACGGAATCAGATGAGGTCAGTTTTTTTTATATTAACGAGTTATCTCGTCAATTAAGTGCAGACAAGTTTTTCTAATGGCGAGGCATACCGTCTATCAAGTGCTGATAAATGTTTTTATTGCCGATATATCTCGTCATCAAGATATTTTCGAAGTTTTGATGATAACGAGATTAAGATCGGATAAGTTTTTTCTAATGACGAAATACCTCGTTATTCAAGATTGCGTCAGTTTTGGTAATGAAAAATTCTTCGTCGTGACAACCACCAAGAGGGTTATAGATTGAACAGGAAGTATTCGAACACCCCCTGTGTAGGTTTTGAAAAATAAACTTAGCCAACTAGTTTTTACTAATATATTGAATATCTCATTTTATTGACTAGAAATGCACTATCAAAACTGCAGCAATAAGTGTTTAAACAATGTAATTACGAAGAAGTATAATTTTTTTTGTTCATTTAAAACTTACATTCAGAATGAATTTATGTATTGCTTGTGTGTGTGGGGGTGGCATAAGCTTAATACAATCCTAAATCGTAGCCAGGAGCGTCAGTCTCGAAGTAAATTTCATTAATTTTTTATCATTACAAATTATTTCTAATAAAAAAATTACATTTAAATAATATCATTGATTGATAAAGATTGATGATAATAGGCCTCGTGTTGATATAACTTGAATAGGTAGGCCGAAACACGTTTAACCTTTCAGGAAATGAATAAAAGGTATTTTGAGGTTTTAAAAATGTTATTTGAAAGAAATTTAACTTATTTGTAAAAGCTAGAGTTTTAATAGTAAGTTATTGAAGACTTCATATTCTGCTGAAAACCATTTTCTAAAAGTTCTCAGATTTTCTATCAGTTGCTTCAAAAAAATTTTTACTCGCAAATTAAATAAATATTAATTTAACGTCCCATTACGTAATTTAAAAAACAATTACAAAAATGTTTGAAGAAAATAAAAAAAATTATTTGTCAATATTACAGTTTTAAAAGTAGCATCTATTTGCTTAAAAAATATCTTATTAAAAATTCAGAATTTTTTCAATAATTTGCTTTTAAAATTTGCGTATTTTAAAAGAAAATAATCAAATAAAAAATTTACACATTACCTATCTTTAAAGGAAATTAAAAAAAGCTTACTTTTGTTACTGAAGAGGTTGCGGATAATAACAAAAATATTTGAAAAATCAAACCGATTTTTTATTGATCCAGGAATCATCACACCAATTATTATTATTTCAAAGATTAATAAAATTGAATCAAAATGGACTTTTAAGTAAATGAATAAAAATATTTGAAAGCTCATTTATTGCTGTCGCTGAAATACAATGGACCAAAGAAACGGAACGGATCCTAACAAATCAAATTATATACGGCTGGAAAATGATTCATTAAAATTCTTTCAGTTGATCCGAAATTAACATTTCCATATCTCAGAAGGGTATGTTCAGAATTTTCACTCTTTAGCAGGTGGATACTCTAGGGGTTTGATTCATAAAAGATATTGTAAGTAAATTAGGAGTTCTAAAATTTCTATGACATGGCTCGCAAAGATGAAAAAAATTATATCATAACCATAAATCCTTAGGGAATAGTTAACGGGAGGAATGAGCTCAGGTATTTATTGAACGAGGGATCGAGGACAAAGTGCAATAGTTCGATCGATTGAATTTACAGTGAAAGATGAAAACTAAATACGTTATAAAAGATAACGCGAAAGAAATAATTTTATCCTCGTTATGACACGCCGTAACTTAACTAACAGGGCTGTATGAAATTATAGCAGTTGAAGAGTAAGCATTGAAATCAACAATTCATTTCAAATGTTAAGTGCAGTAATTCCTAGAGGTGTATATCATGCTTGATGGGATAAAACAAGCGGTATTCCGAGGGGACAGCGATGTAGCGAAGGCTTAGACTGACCAAACACTATTATCAGCAATTCATCTCAAATCAGAAACCTTCTCAATATGTCAAGGGATATTCCTAAGGGAGAGATATAATGAAGGTTGAGACTGATCAGACACTATCAGAAATTCATATCAAATGTTTAAATACAGTAACCGCTCTATATATCACATTTGTTGGGGACAAGAAAAAGGTAGATGTACCGAAAGGAGCGATGTTGCGAAGGTTGAGAATAACCCAACAATGGTATCGGCAGTTCATATCAAGTCTTTCAATTCAGTAAATCCTCGATGTATCACACTTGTTGGAATAAGAAAAAGAGGGATATACAGAGCGTTGAGAATGACTAAACACTGTTATCAGAAATTCATCTCAAATGCTTAAATACAGTAACCTTCTCGATATGTCACACTTTTCGGGGACATATAAAAGAAATATACCTAAGGGAGACGATGTAGCAAAGATTGAGACTGATCAGACACTATCAGAAATTCATACCAAATGCTTAAATACAGTAACCGCTCTATGTATCCCATTTGTTGGGGACAAGAAAAATTAGGATGTACCGAAAGGAGCGATGTAACGAAGGTTGAGAATGACCCAACAGTGTTATCGGCAGTTCATATCAAGTCTTTCAATTCAGTAAACCCTCGATATATCATACTTGTTGGGAAAAGAAAAAGAGGGATATACAGAGCATTGAGAATGACCAAACATTGTTATCAGCAATTCCTCTCAAATGTCTACATAGAGTAAACCCTCTATATATCATACTTGTGGGAGACAAGAAAAACCGGTATACCAAAGGGAGGGATATAGCGATGGTTGAGACTGATCAATCCCAATGGGAAAGATCCAAGAGCAACCTCTCATAATTTTGAACCCCAATCAGATTACGAGGTCAACACAGGAATTCACATCCCTCTCTCCAAACTTCCACACCACACCAATGTGAGGACATCTGAGGCCATGATGGATTTAACGTCCCCCCTCAATCGAATTTTGAACTAGCAACACACGCAGGTTTCTAATCTGCTACACTTCCAGTCTACCGCGACCCCTTAGAAAGACTGTATTGCTCAAGAGGGTCAAAACTACTTATTTGTAATGAAGGGAGGAGTGTAGAAGAGACATATGAGTATGCACCCTCCAGAAGGTTAAAGTTGTTAAAGTAATCCAAAATTCGATGAACGAATTATCCAATTTAAAGTATTATCCAGAAAACTTTAGATCACCAACGGCGGACGGAAAATTCGGTAGATTGATAATACAAACACTTCTATATGTTATGTAGGTCTTCAGCGAAAACTAAACGAGTTTATACATAGCAATAGATTTCAATTGCTTGCAAGCCGAAAGCATGCTCACCCCTGCAAATTATCTAAGCAAAACACCGATGGTAGAATATTAAACGTGTAATGCGTAATCAGGTTTGCTTATTTGGGATTTCATTCCAGCGGCGAAATTCGTCATTACGTATTCACGCAATGAAGCAAGAAACCTTTAAAGAGAACCCGCAATGCGATTGAGGGATTTTTCTTGTCTCTAAAGGACAAAACCGGAAATTCTTTCTTCAAGAGTCTCGCTTTCAATGGAGATTGTTCCAAAGGGATGAAATTGTATTTATTCGTGCCCCTGCTACAACCGAATAAAGATATTAGGTAGAGGACAGAGTGGAAAGAGAAGAAAAAGAGAGCGAAAAAAGAGGAAAAGAGAGTGAGAAAAGAAGCTTGTCACACACTAGAGAAAAGCTTCCGTATTTGTGTTTTACAACGTGGCCCGAATAAACAACAAAACTCGGTAAAATATCGAACTCCTGAGAAGTAGCTTTTCTTGTTAACTAATTCATTTGCATCTGCCAACTTCAATGAAATATTCATCCGTAAAAGTTTCACGGTTTGTGAAGTTTTCTGCGTTCAAATAATTGAAAAGCTTTTTTTTTAAAAAAATTCGGGAGCAACGGATCTCCTCCCCCTTCGGAGCATTGTTATCCTTTTCCATTGTTGTGCCTCCCCTCGTCACGTGACGCTTTCGCACCCTCTCGCGAATTTAATTATGAATAACTGCAGGATATGTACATTAATCATATCGTCTTCCGCAGCACATCACATCCAAATGTGAGGATTCGTTTTGTCTAGGGCTAGAAGGGGCGGAAAAAATCCCTCCTAGTACGGGGACTGTGTGTGCTAGTGACATTGAAAACGGAACACAGGATCATTAGAAAAGGTTTTGTACTGCACGGAAACTTGAGGAAATACTCCATTTAGAGGGAGGGAAACAGTTTTGCCTACGCTTTTGTAATGAATAGGAATCAATAGATGGTTTTGCACTCGACATTCGGGCCGCCACACCCGGTGAGGACATCCAGTTTATTTTCAAATCAAATGAATAGTGTTTGAAATAAGGTGACACTCAGTTTATGTTTAAATGAAGTGGGCAGTGCTTTGAAGATAAGGTGTCTTCCAGTAGTTAAAATGAAATAGGTAGTGTTTTGAATTAGGGGACATCGATAATGATCAAATGAAACTAGCAGTTTTTGTATTGTATGCGGGTAAATTTAGTTGTGCCCATCCGGTAAAGGCATCCAGTTTATTTTCAAATGATATGAGTAGTGTTTTGTTTTATATATATGTGGATAAGTTTAGCTCTGCCTTGTCCGGTAAGGACTTATGTTCCGGACATGTTTATGTTCAAATGAGATGAGTAGTGATTTCAATTAAGTGACATATATATCCAGTTTATTTTAAAATGAAATGATTAGTGTTTGGAATAAAGTGACATCCAGTTTATGTTTAAATGAAATCGGTAATGTTTTGAATTAGGGATTAGGGGACATCGGTTAATGATCAAATAAAATGAGTAGTGATTTGGATTACGCGACACACACACACGCACACGCACGCACACACACAGGTGACATCTAGTTTATGTTAAAATGAAATGAGTAGCGCTTTGCATTATTTGCGGATAAATTTAGTTGTATCTCTAAGGGTACACAGTTTATGTAAATTGAAATTAGTAGTATTTTGCGTTAGATACGGATAAATGTAGTTGTGTCTCATCTTGTAACTAAAAATATTTACAAACTCTAAAAACCTGGCTTATATTTTCACTGTAGTCTTATTAACTTTTTGAAATCTAAGATTATTCCTTGTTCATAAAATCACATTAAAAAAAATTTCTACTCTGAAACATCACATCTCTCTTTATGTAACGCTTTATTTTAGCCCAAAATGTATGAAAATTTAATATTTGCTTGATGTAAAGTAATAGCAATATATCTACTTACTCATTCTGACTACATTTGCCCATTAATCATTGGGATCATTAATGGGTACCAAATTGTAATCTGTTCGGATCTGCTGTCTTGAAACCATTCAAACAATCAATCATTTTTCAAAACACAATTAATGAGCACAGCTTTACTCGCAGTTTTACATTTTAATCATGCGGAAGTTATAGAAATACTTTGGTGTAACTTATATTTTTCCTGAAATTTCATTTTAAACCCTTTTATCTAAGCATAATTCCAATATAAGTCAAAAGCCTTCGCGTGGCCAAAATAACCGTTAAGGGAACAGTAGACGTTTAATATCGCAAAAATCGACGAGAAAACTTTTTGCGGAAATGAACTCTTTAAGCATATTTTAAACAAAAAATACTTTTGGTAATTAGTAGTCAAGATTTCAATACTTTTATGTTAGCAAGAACGAGCTTTAAAATTGTTTTTCTCAAATACAATGTATTCTTAGTTTAAATTCATGCAGAACATTTCAGAAGATCTCTTTTTCCCATGGATTTGCATAAAATATCCATACTCATAACGATATAAATAACATAAATTGGTTAAAATTTTAAAAATAAAAACATAATTTTAGATTGAAAATTTTCTAAAATGTTGAAATATAGATTAAAAAATGGTAATGACGTACATTTTTATTTCTTTAATTTCTGAAGTAATTTTTTGAAAGGATGCGAATTTTTGTTTGTATAGATAGTTAGATTGTAGTAAAAATACATCATTTAAAAAATATACCCCCCCCTCCGGGCAGAGCATTTGAAATTGCTCAAAGTACCGTGAGAAGGCAATATTAAAAATCTAGTACATTATAAACTAGTCTACTAAATTTTGACAAAATATTTCCGTTTGAGTTTTTGAGTAGTGTTGCCCGGAGCGACCAAACTTGACTCATTCTTTAAAAATGTAAATTTTAGGAAAATGTATAAACTTCTATTTTTTTCTTAATTGGATGGATTTGAAATTAGTTTGATTTTACTTGTCGGTGTGTGTATAGTCACTTTCATGTATTCAGACTAAGAAGGAAATGCTTCACCAATGCTTCTCACCAGTTTCTGTAAAAGTTGCTTTTCCTTCTATATAGAATACTAGCAGAGAAAACTGATGTACTGATGTGGATATGACACTGTAAAGTATTAGAGCCAGCTATCTCAGTCAAGGGGCCAGCTGAATCTTAAGTAGGCCTTGGAGGTTCCCGGCCGCTCAAGCGCCTTATTGACGATGCTCGTGCCTGCGCATGGAAAACAAAGGTAGTTTACCTTCGGACTCCGTCTTGATCAGACGTCTCTGTAGAAACTGGATAATTTTCATATTTAAGCATCATAATTGTTTACTCCTTTTCCTAAATTTTAACCCATGATGTCTGTGTCTTAACCCATGATGTCTGTGTTTGTGTAATTTAACTGTCCTAAAAAGTTTGGAGTAATTAATTCGGTACAACACATTCAACACGATTTTGTGTCATGCTTCAAAGTTCTGGTTTAAAAGAATATGACGTATTTAGATTTGTCACGTGTTTTAACTGTTCAATTTTGTTTCGACAGAATTTGTGTCTGCACTTAAAAGTTGCAAAGTTGAAAAATTTGAAGAATACTTTTAAAATTTGTGTAAAATATGACAGTTATTGGTCACTCATTTACTGTCTACTGTGCAATATCCAGATTGTCAGTAGAATATTTAATGGGTCAGTACCACTCTTTTAGTCAAATAAAAGTATTAATTGTTGTAATAAATTTCTTGACGAACTTCATTCGAAATCTTTGGAATTCCTGATAAGGCAGTGAGATGCAATAGTATAAAAATCGCTTCTATTCCCCTTTGTTTAATTTATACTATAAAAAATTTCTGTACGAATGATTTCAAATTTTGTAGTTTATTTGCATAAAGGGATATTAAAAAAAAGAACTAATATTTCAGGATTCAAATAGTTTTATTAGAATGTTTCCTCTGATGCTTCTCATACATTTCCCAATTATACTATGAATATTTAAATATATCTCCTTGCTTTATATATATTGTTATACTATTATATTAATCCAATTGTCGGTTGAAGATAACAGATAATATAAAATTAAGTCAAAAGAGCGGAAGCCAAGGCTCAGAAGTAATAATTTGTCTACAGCCTTAGAGATTTATGTATCTGCTCATGGTTAGTTACCTCTCTATAGCATTTATGCTACTGAGAAATATTTATATCCATGCATTTCGATTCTGTATAATGAGGTGAATTATAATTTAAGTTTATTTCAGACATCTAACAATCTATAATGAGAGTAGTTTGGTTCGTCAGTATATTGTATTTTTTGACTAGGAATTTAACTATAGGACAACTTAAAAAGAATAATGATTTTATAAATTCCATTTGTCGTCAAGACATAAAAAAGACATAACACAGTTACGTCGCTACTTACTTTCTATATAAAGGGTATAAATTTATGTTATAGGCAATTCATTTTGCCTAAGATCGTGTTTGAATTAGATGCAAAGCGTTTGAGATGCGCCTTTTACAAGAAACTTTCAAATAGAAATATTTTCCTACGAATAATATTTTAAATAAAATATAAGCCATGTTGGAGGAAAGTTTAATAGTTATGACCGACAAATTTTAACTAATGCATCACGAATATTTTCCTTTCAATATCTTCGTCATTTACTACTTTCCCACATGAAATGAGCCATGAATTTGATAGAGGTGCTATCGAAATTAATGTTTTATGATGCTCATTAAAACTCGGCAATAAATACTAAACATTTAAATGCATTTGTTTTAAAAGGCGAGTGCTATTTGATTAGATACAAAGAAAAATAAGAATAATAATATAATTGAAGATTTTCTGGTAGAGAGGGCCTGTGGAAACTTGAATTTTTGTGAACCGACTATGGACATAGAATGATTTTACAATCTTTGTTAGTCTATATTTATAGCTTTTACATTATTGACTACCAGTTCGGATAATTTTTCCATCTTCTACATTATTTAATCTTGTACTCGCTTTAAAAATGATTAATAAAGATGATAAAACTATCTATAGCTGTTTTGGTGGTACGAAACCATCCACAATCATCAGGACCAAAATAAAAACAAGAATTGGAAAACTTTAGTTTAATTATATTATTTCTAACATTTAATTATATTATCTCTAACATTTAATTATATTATCTCTAACATTTAATTATATTATCTCTAACATTTATTTTTCTGTACATTATTCTACTGCTTATCTACAAAAAGTACTTTGAAAGCAATAATCACTCACAGTTCAAATTGACTAATATGAATCTGAATGGACAAAGGTGCAGAATGTCTTTGTCCATTCAGATACATGTTGGTCACTATCCATAAAATCACTTTGTCCTGATGACGGTGAGCGTTTTGTTTCAAAGATATAGCTATCGACCAGTTGCTTCATCTTTATTAGTCACTCTTTGGAGCTTTTATATGGACTACCAGTTCACTTTAGGTTTTCATCTTTTACTCGCTTCCAAAAAATGATGGAATACCCTTCCTGGTGGTCGATTGTCTGAACGAGGTATATCGTGATTAGCGTAACTGATTAGATCTTGATGGACGAGATATCTCGTCAATAGGAGAAAACTGACAGGATATTCATCTCGTCATCATGAAAAAAAATATTGGCAATATCTCGATGACATGATCTCTCGTCATTAGGAAAATTGACCGATGAACGAGGTTTCTCTTTGAAACCACTTGAAGTGTTAAAGATGGCATAAAAACGATGATAAGGTCTATAGCTTAGTTTGGGAAACATATATGATATGATTTTGTACAATATATTGATTTAAAATTTTTTTTCTTTCTACTGATAATATACACGACGATTATGTGACATTTTCTTTTCACTGATATAAACGTGATGATATGGTCTATAGCTTTTGAGGGAACAGAATATCTATTAACCTCTGAGCAAAACTAAATAAGATGAAAACTCGAAATCAAATATTGTCTTTGACATTTGATTTTGGTATATTGATTTTCAGTTTTTGTCTTCTGATATATACGAAAAGCCAAAACGTGCTTCGGAAAAAAGAACCTCCCAGTGAAGGACATACAACGCCCCCTAATGCCCTTGTCCATTTTGCACAACAGCGGCGGAGACACTGCGTCCATCGGAGCAAGAAATCCCAAATTAATTAGAGGGCCAGCACCCTTTCGGCTCCTGGAGTTCTGACAATTATCGCACGTGGTTACTCCTGCGAAACATTTAACTGTAAGCTCCATAACCGAGCCCATTGCAAACTTCCGCGTCATTTAGAAATCGATGTCAACCTAAATTAAACTGTCCATTCTGGACGTAAACAAGCAGCCCAAGGCTGTGCAGATCTGTTGAACCGCGCTGCAGAATGCACGGCTCCACAAAGGAATAATCAGTAGTTCCGGGAGAAGTGTGTTGCAGTGGGCTGAATGGGATCCCATACGAGAGCCATTGTGGAAGAATATTACGTGCGTCTCCGTGCCTCTTATTTAAAACATGCTGAGAGAGCGGACAGGTACAAATGGTCAGCGGGACCCTTTATTCCCCATCACTTTCTAAGGCTTCAGGTGTTGAAGAGTTTAATATTGTATTGAATGACGGTCGGTTCGAAGTCGCAAACACGAGCTTTAGATTCCTGTGGAAATGGGAAATCGAATGGCTTTGTGTCGAGGGTGTTTGAAGCGTGTGAAATCAAGATTGTAATCAACACTGCCGTCTCTGTTTTACTCTTTGCTTCTTTCGTGAATTTGAGTTTCCCGTGGAAAATATGCAATGGAATATCTTTGTGTTAAGAGTGTTTGAATTGTGAAAAATTAAGACTGGAAATATACATTAGAATGGCTTTGTGTCGAGGGTGTTTGAAGCGTGAAAAATCAAGATTGTAATCAACACTGGCGTCGCTGTTTTTGCTTCTTTCGTGAATTTGAGTTTCCCGTGGAAAATATGCAGTGGAATATCTTTGTGTTAAGAGTGTTTGAATTGTGAAAAATTAAGACTGGAAGTATACAGTAGAATGTCTTTGAGTCGAGGGTGTTTGAAGCGTGAGAAATCAAGATTGTAATCAACACTGGCGTCGCAGTTTTACTCTTTGCTTCTTTCGTGAATTTGAGTTTCCCGTGGAAAATATGCAGTGGAATATCTTTGTGTTAAGAGTGTTTGAATTGTGAAAAATTAAGACTGGAAATATATAGTAGAATGTCTTTGTGTCGAGGGTGTTTGAAGCGTGTGAAATCAAGATTGTAATCAACACTCGCGTCGCTGTTTTACTCTTTGCTTCTTTCGTGAATTTGAGTTTTCCGTGGAATATATGCAGTGGAATAGGTTTGTGTTAGAGTATTTGAATTATTTAAAATAGGTTAGATGAGAACTATCATTATCGCTTTTTAGGACATATGTGCATTTAAGTTTTCTGTGGAAGATATGTAGTCAAAAATGTTTTTGCCTTAAGAGCGTTTGTGAATCGTGTAAAATAATCGCAAAATATAGAATCGCAAGCTACATGTGGAAAATATATGACAGAATGTCTTTGTGGTGACAGTGTTTGAATCGTATGAAAAATTAAGACTGTAAAGATGCTTCTCTCATTCACTGTTTTAGTTTTTAGTTCTTTCGTGAACTTAAGCTTCCTATGGAAAATATACAGCGAAATGTCTTAGTGTTGAGTGTTTCAATCATATAAAATTAAGATTGCTATACAGCAAGCACTCTCATCATCAATTTTTCTTTTTAGTGCATTTGTTAACTCAAGTTTCCTGTGGTAAACATACCATTTAATGTATTTGGTTTTAAGAGTGTGTGTGAATTGTGTAAAACTCTAAGACTTTAAGGGAACTAACATCGCTTCTTTTATTTTAGCGATTTCTACTATGTGTAAAATGCATTCATATGAGGTGAAGGTGACGTTCAGAAACTATAGTACATTGCTTTTACCACTCAACAGAACTAAAATTCTGTTAATGTGCACAATACAGAATTTTAGAAAACACATTCATTCAACTCATTCAGATGAGGTGATTTTCAACAGTACTACATTTCTTCAACCATACATGTCTTTCTCAAATAATTTAGTATAACACCCTCTAATGAGTTGGAATAGGAAATCTAATTTAAGTAATAAGAAAATCTTTCACCTTACACATGGAGTTTAACCATCAAAACTGCTTGAGTTTTCCCAAATGTTGAACTTCAAAGTAAAAATGTAAAAAGTTAAATTAGTTTTAGGATTTGGATCAATATGTGGTTAGAATATATATATAGACATTACCATAACTAGAACCAAAAATGAAACTTAGTTAATTGATTATGTAAAGAGATTAAATAAATTGAGAAACTATCTATCCACACAAATCCTTATTAGTTCATTGATCGAAAAATAAACGCAGGTTTTAGAATGGTGAAAAATTCAGAAACGATATCGGAAACGTAGTCCTTATATCCTTATCAGGGATGAGGTTTATTAGTTAACCATATTGTGACGCCTTTGAATAAAGAAATAAGTTAGAAGAAATGAATAACGATAGATGCTCACATTTTGAAAGCCGCAAGATTCTGATGCAAATGACATTCGATAACGAGATTAATTATGAATGCGTTAAGTGATTATAGTGGCATGTTACATTGTTTTAACAGATTAATGAGACTGCGTTTAAATTCATTCGTCTAATAGTCTGTTCAGAGGAAGATACCCAGTCAGAACAAAAGGTTTACTGTAAGGCGTCTAGACCTACCTGCTACGCATCAATCTTTATAATTGGGAATTTTAAACTTTTGTTGTTGGCAACTTTAACTTTTGTGTTTTGCGCCGGTAATGCTTGACTTTTATTTTGATGTTTTATCAGAAATTCTATCTTTGTTCAAGCCAACCTATTTGTTACAATGGTATAAGATCGCAACCTAAACAGATTAAAAGCAAAAAAGAAACACATTTCAGTGAGCGCTTTTTTATGGGCACTATCACTTGATCGATTCTGCAGATTTAAACGACTAAAGACGTGTAGTTTACTTTGGTTTCTGTTTCCGACGAACACAATAACGATTAATATTTCCTCAATAGCTTTAAATACTTGTTTAATATTTAAACCTTCAATTGCTTTTGATGAGATATCTCGTCTATCAAGATATAATCAACTTTACTAATGACGAGATATATCGTCATCAAGATATTGCCGATGTTTTTATGATGATGAGATCGAAATTTGGTCATTTTTCTTCTAATGACGAAATATCCATCAAGATGTGCTAATGGTTCTTCTAATGACGAGATACCTCATCAAGACGATCGAATTTGACGATTTTGATAGTCCACTGTCTCCTTAAAAAATGATCCCGGGCCATCCGCAATAGCTCGTTGTGTTGCTCTAGTGCAACGTTGATCAAACTATCTTCCAACCTACCTTAAAAATGGACACATTTTTCTCATTGATTGTATCAATCTGATAAACTGTACGTTGATTAAATTTCATTGTATCAAAATCCAATAAAGTGGTTTTTAATTTAATACCACACAAGCATGCACACACACAGTTATTAAAGTGTAATTATTTCAAACATTTAATTAATTCAACACATTTTTATACAAAGGAGTCACTAGGAATTGCATTTAGACAAAGGTTGACGTGGACCAACAAATTGTTAGAAAAAGTCAGCATGAATAAAGCAAAAAGGTAGATGCAATGGGGTAAATTAGTCGTACTTTGGGTACTTTTCTGAAGTTATTAAAGAAGCGCTGACAAAATTTATAGTTTAATAGCGTGAAAAGCTAACAGGCAAGAGGATAATAATTAAACTAACAGTAACGAAAATAAAGATAGTTACTGTTTTCTTAAAGTTTACTTACCGAGTGGAACAAGTTATACGTCTCTTTACTCAAAATTTTTCATTGTTTATTTTTTGAGCTACAAGACAACACGCACAGTACTTTGCCATTTTTTTTCTGATACATAAAATAGAAAGTATTATTTATTATTATTCCACTGAGCCAGAAAGACGTATCCAGATTATGTTTCAGAATACATTTTGACCCAGTCGAAGAAAAAGACACAAAACAACGAAGCAGTCAATTATTATATTAAGGACGAAAATAATCCATTAGCACGAAATTCATTCTATACTTCGCATTAAAAAACAAATCAAGTTTCCTACCCGATTATTCGCGAATGTTGACTGCCTTTGTTGAATTGAATGTTGAATCCTTCCTTCAGAAGGAGGAACAAATGAGCGAGACCGATTATCTACCAATTATTAAGGAAGCTAGGGGTTTGTAGTTTCGATTAAAAAATATCCTCGCAATGAAAAACAAGTTACCATTATTCCGAAAAACAAGTTCCCTGCAAAAGCAAAAACTCTCCTCACTTTGTTGATGTTAGACTCGAAAGGGAAAAAATTACGTCGCTTCTGAAGTGCAATACAGTGCTGCAAACTTAGGGAAATTAATTGGGGGGGTTTGTAAGATCCCAGATATATATAGTTACCCCATTAGCAAAAAATTAACTTACAATATTGTAATATATATGAGAGCAATTTTTTTGTCAAGGTGAAATATAGGAGGGCGTAGTATTTTTGGTGACTTGAACGTGCTTCTAGTTATTGTTCCGGTAGGTAGTTGAATTAGCGTTGTACTGAAGCAAAACATCGGGTTACTTGCGACGGTCCAGAATGAATCCCGAATGGAAAGATTTGAGGTCAACGCCACGTAATTCAATGGCAATTAAGAAGTTATTCTGGACGTCCCGTCACAATATTGGAATACGATTTCATCACGTGACCAATAAAAATCCCAAAGAAGGAATTTCAAACTGATATATGATTGTTGACTGGTCAATGCCAATTAGATCAAAAGCCAAATGTCATCGAAACGGCTATGTAAGGTAATCCCGACATTTTAAGGTAACCAATGATTGGTTATTTTTTAACAGATATGATCAAGCTACGCCAAGCAATGCTTTTCTGGCTAGTAGCAATAACGAAAATAAAACACACAAGCACACAAAGAAAGTTTTACTGACACATATGATAGAAATTCACCCAGGGTAATTACAAGGGTACAGCTACAGTCTACGTTTATAGAGTTGGCAACGGTCTTGGCGATATTTTTGGCGCATTTCTAGTAACGAGTTATGGTAAGTTAAGACAACCTATCTATATTTACGGTTATTGCTCTTTTCATGGCAACCTCTCCGGCAAAGGGAAAGTTTAAATTTTCATTTTGATTATTCTAGAAAGTTCTTTCAAAAGCCGTCAAAGTCATTTGATTTCATTGGTTCGTTTGAAATATTTTCTTTGATTCCATTGGTTATTTTAATTTTAATATATCCTTTGATTCGCATTGGTCCTTTTACATTTTTTTAAAATTTCATTGTTTATTTTATTCGTTTTTCGGCAGTTGTGAAATTTTCTTTTATTATAATTTTTTTCTCGTTACAGTTCTTACATTTGATAGTTTTTTTTTCGCCACTTGTGTAATTTTCTTTTCTTATAATTTTTTCACGGAACAGTTCAGACGTATCAGGCGGTATTATTTCTTGCCTTTTTTCTCTTTCAACATACCCACTGTATTTAGTGTAACTGATAAGTTTCAGGGTATTTTTACCCAACATTCGCAGCTTAGTTTTTCTGCTGGTTCACAAATGTGTTTTGAAATGTGTTTAAGCTTATTACTTTCTGTGAAAGATTTAAAAAAAATATATACTTCGCAAAACGTTCTCAAATGTGTTTTCAAACTTTCATTTTCCGATGTAAAAAAAAAATATTTTTGAAATAATTTTTTCATTGGCGACTTTAGAAGTGCGACAAAAAAAAATAATCGCCAAGGCCGTTGCCACCGCTATAAACGTAGACTGTAGCTGTACCGTTAAAAGAATAGAATCTGAACCGACAACAACTCGCCGTATTCTTGCGCAGTGGATATACCCACGACGGCTCTCTTTTTTCACTCAAGATGTGTTTTTCAGCTTAATGCAGCTAAAGTTTCATTTGAAAAATTGCCACATTAGTATTTTATCGTAATTTACTATCAAAACCAATAAAGTCCAATAGTTTTGGGGTGCAGTGGTTGGAAGAGTAAGGGATTAGCGAGCAGATGGCTGCGAGTTTGAAAATCGATCCAATCAAAGACCGACGTGTACGTGGGAGATGATGAATGTTAAATTTTAAAATGGTCGTGACCTCAAATGTCCTCACGTTGGCGTGGTGTGAAAGTTTGGAGAGTGAGGTGGCAGCTCAGGTAGGGTCTCGTCATTTGACTGTGGTTCAGAGTTACGATTTCTACCCTACCTACCAATATGTCCTAGGGCATCGGAAAGCATTTCAATCGTTGGTGTAATGCAGAAACGTAGCGATTTAAACGGATTTCCAAAGGGGCATGATTATTGGCTTTCTGGCCAAGGGTGGAAGCATTTCTGAAACGGCTAATTTTGTGTTTTTATCCCTAAATCCCTATCGGCTAAATTTGGTTATATAATTTTGTGTTAAAACACTGTTCGCGTGCCGCAGTGGTAAAAGTATACCGTGCATGGCAAAATGACACTATCCAAAATCAGCGGCGTGGCATATGTGGTGCACCACGGGCTATAGATGACAGAGGCGAACGGCTACGGAGATGCGTTCGGGAGAATAGACGTGTAACTGTTGAGTAACTGACCGCCCAGATGAACCAAGAGGCTACCAAGAGTGTATCCTCAACAACGGTTCAGCAAACGTTGCTGCGCATGGGCCTCCGCAGCAGACGCCTGGTTAATGCACCTATGCTGACTGCTATTCATCTGCTACGAAGACTGGAATTTGCACGCCAGTACCGTAACTGGACGTCCACAGAGTGGCGAAAGGTGGCTTTTTCCGATGAATCACGTTTTATGTTCCATCGGACAGATGGACGTTGGCGTATACGTCGTGAAACGTCTGAAAGCAAACACCCTGCAACAATTGCCATGGATCCTCAACCGCGTAATCTAGTGCAGCTGGCCACGGCACTGGAGTCGGTATGGCTCAACATCCCAGTGAACACCTTCAGAAACCTAATTGACTCTCTTCATGCACGTCTCGCAGTAGTCCGCTCTGCCAAAGGCGGTTATTCTGGCTTTTGACAGGTGGTCACATTAATGTGACTGGACTATGTATATATATATGCAAACGAAAGCAGTTTCAAAAGCTCTTGTATCTAAACAAGTTATATTTTTCTGTTTGTGCGAAATCTCGTATCTCATAAGTGATCTACAATTTGGTTTCTAGTTTTTTATCACTCATGAAAAAAAGGGATTTCAAGATATGCGAGTTTTTGATAGCTAAACGAATATATATTATGAACACTGTTTTCTGCTTGAGAAAAACAAATTCAACGCATCGACTGTTTTCAAGTCGGCATTTTCATTGTCAGACGAAAATTACAGTACATCCAAAAATACAGTTAACCACATAATTGGTTTACAGAAGGGACAATAAATCCTATGACAATTGTCTTGATGGAGATTTCTTAATTTGCAGGATCGATCCTTTGTTTACATCTTAACAGCTAAAACAAATACGCTTTTAAAAACCAATATGTTCATATTTCTACAGTACAAGACGCCCTCTCTCAGCTATCATAAACCGGAGTCCTCCTTCAAGTCAAGCTGGCAATTTGCTAATGGCCAATCCACCTTCGAATTACGGAGAGTAGGATGAGGATTCTAATGAAATTATCTGCATACCTTGTGGGAGATTGTAGGAGACTGCTGTACTGTTTAGTTGTCCTTAGAGGTTCTTGTTTAGTGTCATGCCTTACCAGCTTGGTAAGTTTCAAGAAAGAAACTTCTCAGAGAACATATCTGAACTTTGAATTCAGTTTCCATGTTTTGGGTCACGGATATTATGAATAAGTTCGCAACCAATACTTTTCTTTAATCTCTGGAAATAACTACATGGCTACAACTGACTACAACATTATTAGAAGAGGTCCCAGTTTTATATTATAAAGTTTTATGTACTCAAAAAAAAATAATCAAAAATTAATTTTTGGAATTTTGTTGTTTGATTGCTCAAAAATTATTTTTGTGTCCAAATAGTTGAAAAAAAACTTCTAAAGGCAAATACTTGAAATTATATGAAGCAATGTTAGGACTCTAATAATTGTTTTAATTTGAGCTTTTATGGATACGTTTATAGATATATTTAAAAAAAACCCTTAAAAATATACTTTTAAAAATCTTTTCCAGTGCATAAATCAATATAATTATATCAACAGAAAAAATATTAACCAAGTAGAGAAGGGAGAGAGCCGGTGAAATATCTTTAACAATCTAATGACTATATTGTAAAAAAGTGTACTTATGATAGTTAGATTCTGAAAAGAAATACTATATGAAATATTACTCATTTAACATTGGTAGATAGGTATTTTAATTAACGTCGTACTGGGGAAACACTCCGGGCTATTGGCGACGGTCCAGGATCAATTCCAACGGGAAAGATCCGCATTTTAACAGGGGAAGCAATGAAGATGATAGGTACTTGAACTTATCAGTAGCTGATATAATTACTACGTGCTATTTGCTACGGGGTCCGGGATAAATCCCGAAGGTAAGGATCCGTAGATACAACCTCGCAATTTTAAACCACGGTCAGATGACGAAGACAATACCTGAGCTGGCAATCTACTCTCCGAACTTTCAAGCCACGTCAATGTGATACAACCCTAAAAATAGATTTATGTCCGAAAAAAACATGTCCTCCAACAAAATAAATAAATTTGGACCAATTTCTCTCCTACAATGTAAATGAAACACTTAAAAGAAACTATGCATACAATCACTAGATTCTTAAAAAATGGATAAAAATAGATCTTTCCAACGGGGACGTAAAAAGCAACCGAAGCCGAAGGACTTCTAATATAATAGCTGCGCTCTTTTGCTTCTTAAATAAACCTGTCTCGACTTCAAACAACGGAGTCTGAAAGAAGCAAAACGAAGCGCTCTGAAAGAAGTTGACAGGTAGCAATCGCATCCATTAACACAAAGCATACCAGCGGAATTATTTAGGAGTTTTGGCACGGTGCGTAAAACACAGGAACGCGCGAAATGCGACTTCGGCTATTTCTACTTAGCACATGGCTTCGATGTTGACTGGCAGTGATGGACGTTTCTCTTGGTTCTGGATCCGTCTAATTGCATTCAATTAGAATTTGGCACCGGACCGAAACTTCATCCGTCTCTAATTACGTCTTGCATCAAGATCACTGGTGGCAGGCCATTGGCGCTCACGGCTCGGCTTACAAATACGGGCATTTGATGTCTTTGGGAAAGAATTAGGACACATTAAACATCGCAAAGGGGTTTATTGATCAACTCGCACTCAATGTATTAGACAGGGATACTGAAACTGAATTGAACCAGAGGAATGCGTACTTGATAATCGAAGACAAGAAATATTTTGGTGTGGTTTGTCGGGATCTACTGTAACACGAGGACTAAAACAGAGATTCAAATGTTAGGGAAATACTTAGAATTAACTAGGTACCTCCAGGTTTATTGATGTTTGGCGCAGCATGGCTAAATTTGGTCTCAAAAATCAACCAATCAAATCCAGGTTGGATTGGATAGGACGTCGTAGGCGGACACTGTTGCACCTGTGAGTCTTACAGGTGTATAATCCGCATTACGGAGGAGATTCGGGGATAAAGGAGATCCGAAAAATCCACAATACATAGAAAATACATTTAAGTATACAGAAAGAGGAAAGGCAAGTGAAGGCAAAAACATGTGAGCACAAAAATACATAATGACTAAAGAAAAGAATGACATAATTTGAAAATTGACAAAGAACAAAAGGAAAAAAATACAATAAACAAAAACCAATACAAAAAAACAGGAAATCGTATTCAGAAGGAAAAAAATAATGATAATTTTAAAATCAAAACGTTTAAAGACAACCAAAAAGACATACTAGTTTCGAAAGAAAAGCCAAGCTAGTTGGAGAACTTTCGACTTCTTAGCTCTCACAGAAGTAATCAATGTTGAAGCTGAGAAATTCCATCAGTTTAAGGATTTTGTGGTGGCAGTGTCTATTCTTGGCAGTACTTTAGCACTAATGAGAGTAGTTTTGAAGAGAAGGTTTCACCAAATACCACGGACTTGTGAGCTCACAGTCAAAAAGGTAGTGAATACGCCGGAAATGGACCTTAGCCTGCGAAAAACGTCAAACCTAATCTAGGTTTACCAAATCAAATCAACTCGTACTCAATGAATTAGAAAACTGCGAAAAAATTAATTCAACCGGAGAAACGCGTTCTAAAGATCGCCGAAAGCGGGAAATATTTTGGCGTGACATGTCGCACTCTGCGGTCAATTTGTGTAACCCGAGGGCTAATTCAAGTATAAGGACAAATAAAGCATAAATAATGTTTATATTTGGGGCATGTTGGCCAAATTTGACCTTTATGCAAAAAAATAAACCAACGCAATCCAGGTTAACCAAAACAAATAAACTCGTGATCTACAGATTTGATAGAACTAAGTAAATTTTGACTAGAACCTAGAGCCGCGATAACCCAGTTGTAAGAGTTGCTGATTATCAATCAAGGGCAGCCAATTTGAAACTTGATCCAACCAAAGAAAGTCGTGTACGTGAGGACTGGTGTACGTTAAATATGTTGTGGCCTCAAATGTCCTCACGTTGGTGTACTAGTGTTGAAGTTTGGAGAGTGGGTGCTAGCTCAGTTGTCTTCGTCATCTGACCGTAGTTCAAAAAGAAGTGTTTTGTTTTCTCTTATCTAACTGTGTTGGTGATCTGTTTCTTGCACATTTTTCGGTAGCATATTTTTTATTCTCTGTAATTTAATATTTTTCTGTACAGAAATATCAATTGAATAAGTATTCCATAGTTATGAAACAGGTAAAGGAAAATCTATGGAAGTAAAAAAACGGATCGGACTTGATTACCGGTTTCTAAGACTACACTGTAAAATTCAAGTAGAAAACCATGCCAGTGATTGAATTCGAGTTTACCAACAAATCAAAAAATTAACTTGCAACACTACGAATTTGCGTCACGATTTGCGGATTCTGTTGGTATTATCATCACAAAACAATCTGGAAGGGAACTCAAGACACAGCGTTTTATTACACGAAAGGATGCACACAAACAATCCCACCTGTAATTTGATTTATCTTAGTGACATAACAATATTTCTAATGCATCTAAGCACATATAAACGATGATGAGAGTCCTATTAAGTCACTTAATGAGCTCAGTTGTCGGAAGAAAAGTTATTATGTTCCACGAGCTTCAACGGAGGTATCAGCGCTCGCTTAAAAATGCCCATTCTCATTTGAATAACTTACAAAAGCCACTTGAGATAAAATATTTCTTTGAATGAATAAACGCAACGCAGCCTTTTAGTTCGTTAAGCAGTGAGAGTTACTATCGAAATTCTCTCAGGCAGTGGCAGATTTGGGAGGGAATACGTTTTTAAAAGGGTGTGTACATTAAACATCGACTCCCATTTCGGTATCATCACCAGTTGTCGTACGCTCCTGTATCCACTAGGGATGCAACAATGATGTCGATGTTTTCAAAACATCGATGTTTTATTAAAACATCGATGTATTTAACATAGATATATTGGAGCCGATGTTTGTTTAACATTGATGTTTTTACGTTGTCGATGTTTTATTTTTGAATGAAAAAAGTACCATTGTAAAAATTAAAAAAATAACCGTGCAACTAAATATTTGTCAGTGATAGTGATAGTCAGTCCCACCAGAAAGAGTTTTTCCCTAACTGGTGGGATAGTAGTGAAAGAAGTCGGCTTAATGTGGAGAAATTTAACAAACTTCTTTTTTTACAAACCGTAAATAACAAATTTTGGGGCAGATAATAATTATAGGCCCCAATATTCTTTCTCTACAGTAAATAAAAAATAAGTTTGTTATGTTTTCCCCACATAAGTTGATAAATAGTTACTAATAACTAACAATAATTATTGTTACGCACCTACCTAATTATACTTATAGTTAGTAGAACCTATGTAAAATTGTTGTAAATATTATTTTATTTTATATTATTCATTTTGAAAATAAAAGATTTGTTAATTGTTCTTATTAATTTGTTTGACTTTGTCTTGACAGTTAAAAAATCTTAGTTATAAATTAATAAACACAAAAAATGACAAATTAAATCTCCCACCCCGCCGGCGAACATTAGTGTTTGAGGTTACTAAACCAGTTTTAAGAAATGGGGAAAAAAAGTTTAAGTACACTGTGTTGTTTAAAAACATCGATGGTTTTTGGGTGATGCATTATCAACATCGATGTTTTAATTTTGAACACCGATGTTTTGTTGTCGATGTGGCATCCCTAGTATCCATACGGATCAAACAGCAGAATAACTTTAGAAGTCTGTTATTAGTTTCTAAAAGATGGTGGGTCACTTGTGTGATTAGGTGTTATCTCTTTAAACGAATAAATGACATTGAACGGTGCAACGTAAACAACTGTTTTTATAGCAATTTCAAACACTTTCCAAAGTCCAAGACATCAAAGCCTTAGGCAGAGGTGAAGCTAGATTTTTTGGGACCTGGTGCAAATTAGACTTACAAAACGCTCGCAATACAAAATCTGCAATACTTAAAGCTGGGATTCGGATTCGTGTCATAGTGATTTTGTTAATGTAGTAGTGATATTTAGAATATTAAATTTTATAGCAATTAATCATTGAGTATGCATAACAACTACCTAAACACCGAGCTTTGTTAATAGGTTCTTATAATGGATCTTCGTGAAAAAAATGTGTAAAAGCGTCCCTTTTCTAATTTTGTGCTCTCTAGATGTTTGTGAGTTACATGAAAAGGAGAATTGACTTTTAGAAATGCGTATTTTAAAGATGGAGGTCATAAAAGCACATTCCCTTCACACTGGAAAATACTTCTGTGACAAGGACAGAGTTGTGCTCGAAATTGTACTCCCTCTGTTCGGAAAATATGCTTTTCCGTCAAGGTTAAATGGTTGGTGGTGGTAAGGATTTGAGATGGAACGTGCTTCTGCAAGTATATATTCCAGACGTGAAGTCACTTGGCTTGATTTTTGAATACGATTTCAACACGTCACCAATAGAAATACCAAAGAATGAATTTCAAAAGGATGTATGATAGTGGATTGGTCAACGCCAATTAGATCAAAAGCCAAATGTCGCCCAAACGGCGATGTAAGGTAACCCTGACACAAGGAAAGTTTACAGGCACAGAAGAAAGAAATATACCTAGGCTAGTTACTGGAACCGAACCTGTACCGAAAACAACTTGTTGTCTGCTAGAAACGTGGATGGCCCTCGTCCCCCAAGAAAATGTTTTTATCTTAATGCTCTCTTAAGAGTAAAAATAGTTCTAGTTTGTAAAAAATGAAGAAGGTACACATTAGTATTATATCGTAATTTACTATAAAAAACCTAATAGGTCCAATATTTCTTTGGGGCCGCGGTATCCCGTTTCGAAGAAAGGATTAGCAATAGGAGTGTTGCGAGTTCGAAACTCAATCCAACCTAAAAACCGTCGTGTACTTAGGGGATGTTGCAACTTAAATCGGTCATGGCCTCAAATGTCGTCACGTTGGGATAGCGTGGAAATTTGGAGAGTGGGGTGCCAGCTCTGGTGTTGACCTTGACACTTGACCGTGGTTCCCATTTCACAATTTGTTTTCGCATATTAATATAGTTTCTTCAATTTTTTAGTACCACCGAGGACATTTGATGACTGTATAAGAGGACCTCGATAGTCTTTTTATTGTAAACAAATGTAGTAAAAAATGAAAAAGGAATTATTTGAAAGTGGAGCCCTTAAAAACATTTTGTTAATCTTGAAAACATGCATGGAAAGTGCGCAATGATGTGATCTGGAAGTAAAGTCTACAAAACTGCACGCAATAGGAAAGAAAAACTGAAGCGTGAAATTTACATTCCTTATTTATCGATTGGAAGAGTAATTGATTAGCGACCGGAGGGTTGCGAGTTCAAACATAACACCAAACCATCATGTACAAAGGGTTTGGTGCACGTTAAATCTGTCGTCGCCTCAAATATCCTCACGTTGACGTGGTGTTGAAATTTGGAGAGTGGAATGTCAGCTCAAATGTTGCCTCGTCATCTGACCGTGGTGTCGTCTTCTGACATTTCCCTTAGGGGATTGATCCTGGACCGTCGTCAATAGCCCATAGTGTTGCTCTAGTACGACGTTGATTAAAAAATTACCAATTACCCTTTGGGATTGATCCCGGACTGTCGCCAATAACCCGTTGTGTTGCTTCAGTTGAGATGTTAATTGAAATATCTACTTACCTTATCTATATATAAATATGACTTATATTTTTTGTCTCTGATAAAATATGTATATGACCTATCTAATATGTTCTTGCTTTCTCCGGCATAAGACATGATAAACATTTTCACCAAATTTCCTTTAAATCGTCCGAAGAGTTTTTGAGTTAAACTGATTTTACCATAATTTATGAAAATCAGTGCAGATCCACTAAGCGATGCCTAAAATTACGAATTTAAATATGAATAGACCTTTAATAATCAATAGTTGACTGGAAAATTCGAACCACTGACTCCGTTAATAAGCATCGAAAGTGATTTAGAACATACTAAATAAGGTCAGGATACTATGCATTAGATAGTGAAATATCTTTGAGATGCCCTATAAAATTTACTCCATGCGATATAAACGTGCAAGAGTACTAATATAATTTTGAATTGGAATTTCACACCACGTTGTAAAACATTGATTATGTGACAACTATATGCACACATGGTTCCGTTAAACAAGCGTTGATTCTATATAAAGCGATCGTTTGTAGAGCATAAATCCAGTATTATAACACTACAGCATTCACTTTGGACTTCGTGCATTGCGTGCTTTTCAAGTTATCTTTCTGCGTAACTGTAAATTAATTAACTAGAAAGTAAAGCTCATTTCAAGATTGTACTCCAAAGTGAATGATATTGCTATTTTTGATGCATGAAGTAATCAAGTTAAGTAACTCATCAAAACATTATCCATTACGTACTTGTTTTAAGCCATTTATTAGGTAAGGTATGACAATTAGCTAGTATGCATAGCTCATTTCAATGATATTCTTTAGTGAATGGTCATGTTATACTATGAATAAGGGCATTCATGTTTAGTAACTAATAAAAAACTATCCACTACACACTTGCTTTAAGTAATTAATTAGGCTTGATTTAAAAATTAATTGACCCTAGTAGGTATAGCTCATTTCAAAATATTTTAAATATATGATAATACTACTTTTATTATGTATAAGCATTTAAGTGTAGTATTTCACTTAAAAATAATCCGTTATTCAATTTTAAATCATTCATTAGGTTTGATATGACGATTCGTTGATTAGTAGGTAAGCTAATTCGGAAAATAGTCTTTAGTGAAAGTTAATGCTGTTTTTATTATGTACCCATATTCAAGTTTAGTAACTCATTAGACAAATTATCCTTTACGCACTTGTCTTAAATTATCCATTATGTATGATTAATGTAGTTTAAAAAGGAAACGAGTTGAGTTTCCTTTTCACATTTGGGGAATCACTTTTACGATAGTAAACAGTGATAGGGTCTAAGATCGATTAATGCTTGCTTATGAAGCATGTTTCAGTTTATGAGCCGAAACTCTGCTGTTTCTTGGATGTAGCTGAGCAACGTGTATTGTAGATATCTTTCTAATAAGTTCTTAACAGCATACATTTTTTTTTATGAAATATGAATAAATAAGTGCTCAAAGCTTCTGACCTCGTAGATATTTAAAAAAATAGAGCATTAACACTTCGAAAGCTAAAAAGCACTATAAAAGCTCTGTATACACTCTATCTTATAGATAGCACTTTCTATGCACCGTCTGTGTGTGACAGGTAAGTTATAAAACAAGGATTAGTATTGGGGAAAGATAAGCGCTTTAATGCAATACTCGATTTTTAATTAATATTCCAGCGGATAGAATTGATAGATATTTGATACAGTTCTCAGCATTGCATTGGTACTTAACGTAGGAATGTACGAGCTGAGATGTTGCGTATTTAAACCCACTTTGGTCTTTGTACTGTTAGCTAAAAGAAATAAAATTATATACTGTGAGGAAAATGAAATTTCTTCTTCATCAATACGATTTGCTTCACAAAGCAATAAAAATGTTTGGGCAGAGATGTAATAAAAAAGTACGATCATTTAGCATGGTGATTTGGAAATTTAAAACTTTAAGGTAAGAAATTTTTTAATATTGAAAAGTAAATAAAAAATTCTCAAACATTTAAATAAACAATTTTTTTTCAAAGTTATGATACAGTTAATGGTACTTTCCAATCCACACATGAAAGGGAGAGGCATAATAAAAGCGCTAGAAAAATGGGATGAAATACGAGGAAGCATGTTGGTAGTAGTAAAGACTAAACGCTAGTTTTACCATCCTGGTGCTTGTCTTAACGAAGTATCACGTCATTAGCAAAACTGACCAGATCTTGATGATCAAGATATCTAGTCATTAGTAAAAACGTTTGACCAGACCTTCATCTCGTTATCATAAGAAAACTGGCAATATCTGACGAGATATTTCATCGTTAGCAAAATTGGTCAGACCTCGGACAAACCACTGGGAGGGCTACACAATATGACTCATTCGTTTCCACCAAGACAAAAGAATCTCGGAAAAGGACAGAATAGAAAACATTCGAAATTAATTTATATTCCCCTCCTCATTCAGGCGCTAGAAAATAATCTTAACAAAAATCTCAGTGCGTCCATTTATGTCCAGAAGGGATTTAATTTGCAGTCCGCAAACTATTCTCTAATCTGAAGAGGTAAGAGCGAAGCAAAATATATTAATTACAAAGCGGTGCCCATTTAATTGAAATTTTCGCACATCATTATAAAGTAAAAGATAATAAAAGTGGATCCCTTCGTAAGAAGTCAATGGGCAGCACATACCAAAGAGGGAAACCCTCTCTCCGATTGTTAATAAGCATATTTTAATTAAATTTTCCAAACTTTAGGTGATTGCACGTTTTCTTGGGCCTTGAAGAGGTCATGAAGAATGCAGCCTAATGAAATGCAAATGCTGTATCTCGAGTTTCTCGCCTTTCTGCAGAGAATTCCGCAATAATTAACGGCGTGGTGGGAAGTCCCGTTAAGAAAAACTTGTTTTCTCTCGAGACAAGCGAGAGCGTGACTTTTATCTCGCCAACTAGCACCAATTACATAATTTTAAGTTTTCAAAAACACCAAAGCTCGGAGAGCGAAACAAAACGCACCCGTAATTAGTTTACAAAAGCCTCCACGAGGTGAAACTTTTTGGGAAGGAAGCAAGAATGCGAAACTTTTCCTGGCAAAAATGCGAACTGCTAATAAACCTGGTACACCTCGCTGGACTAGCGCTCATTTTTATGGTGGAATTTTTGTACCTTTTGTTCCATCTCTGAAAGAAAAGATGGGTATGTTATAGGTTCAAACGTCAGTAATTGGTTTGGAGCAGCCGAATACAAAGACTGAGTAATTTTAAGTTCAAAACTTCATGCTGGGTAAAAGTAGACCAGTTGGAGGAGCAACGGATTCGAAACTAAGTCCTGCCAAAGACAGTCGTTCACATGGGGGATGGTTCACGTTAAATCTACCATGTCCTCAACTGTCCCCACGCTGGCGTAGTGTGAAAGTTGGAGAGCGGGTGCCAGCTCAGGTATTGTTCTCGAACATCTGACCGTAGTTCAAAATTACGAGGCTTTGTCCTTGTACCTTTCCCTATGGGATGGATCCCTGACTGTAACCAATAGCCCGCTGTGCTTCTCCAGTGCGGTGCTAATTAATTACCTACTTTCCTGGAAATAATGTTTTATGGGATACATTTTCTGTAAAGCGAAATGTGGATGGCGTTAGAGTTTCGGAGACGATACGTGTTTCCTGTCTGTGTTCTGAATGTGACGTCACTTGCATGTTTTTAGAATGCGATTTCAGTGCGTTGCCAATAAAAATTCTAAAGAATAAATTCCGATTAGATATCGCTCACTCCTTTCAACAACCTCATATCTCAAAAAACGTGATTTTTCAGGAGAGTGATTTTAAAGTTTAAAAGTAGATTGAAATGCGTTAAAAGTAAATATTACTCCAGCTCTCTAGAGCGGCTAAATATTGATCGATGAGATATGACGATCTTGCAGGGATATACTACTCATTCTGAAAACAGGCATTATTAAAAATCGCCGATTTTTGAGATATGGCGCTGTTGAAAGGAGTGAGCGATATGTGAAAATTGATTGGGGTGTTTATCTCAATACGATTAAACACCAAACGTTTGCAAAACGAGGTAATAAATTACATTTAAGGTATGCATAATAAGAAGCCGCCAGACTAAATTTTAAGGAAAGTCAGATATTTGTCATTCGAGAGCATTTATGCATCAGAAGTGAAATCTTTAGAGACCGTCTGGGTTGTTTGCTTACACTGAAAATACCTGCCATACAGAAATGGATTTAACGGCAGTAAGTAAAATAAAGTAAATAAGAGAGTAAGTAAAATAACACTAAATAAGAGTGAAAGTAAAATAAAATTAAATAGGAAAGTTTATGTAAGAGTAAGGTAGTAGAACAAATAAAAAGAATAAGCATAAATAAGAGATCAAATAAATAATATGTAGAACAAAAGCAAATAAGAAAGTAAATAAAGTGTAGATATAGGTAAGAGCAAATACGGAAGTAAGTAAAATCAAATCAAATAAAATAGTAAATAAAAAAATAAAAAAGTAAATAAAATAATAAAATAGTAAATAAAAAAGTAAATAAAATAATAAAAAAGCAAATAAAAAAATAAATAAAATAATAAGAAAAGTAAATAAAATAATAAAAAAGTAAATAAAATAATAAAAAGGAACTAAAATAATAAAAAAGTAAATAAAATAATAAAAAAATAAATAAAGAGTAGATAGAGTAAGAGCAAATACGAAAGTAAGTAAAATCAAATCAAATAAAATAGTAAATAAAAAAGTAAATAAAATAATAAATAGTAAATAAAATAATAAAAAAGTAAATAAAATAATAAAAATCAAATAAAATAATAAAAAAGTAAATAAAATAATAAAAAAGTAAATAAATATTAAAAAAGTAAATAAAATAATAAAAAAGTAAATAAAGTGTAGATAGAGTAAGAGCAAATACGGAAGTAAGTAAAATAAATCAAATAAAATAGTAAATAAAATAATAATAACAAAAAAGTAAATAAAATAATAAAAAAAGTAAATAAAACGATAAAAAGTAAATACAATAATAAAAAAAAAAATAAAATAATAAAAAAAAGGTAAAAACAAATAAAAAACAATAAAGTAAGAATAAATAAAACTCTTTAATCAGATCAATTTCAATTTTTTAATTTTAATACATAAATTTATGACAAGCTCATCAATTTGAGAAGAATAACACAAATGCATTTGAGGTGGGCAGTTGAATCAACGTTGCACTGGAGCAACACAACGGGCGATGGTTTAATACAGGTCCAATCCCAAAGGGAAAGACCCGAGGACACCTCGTATTTTTGAACCCCGGTCATATGTCAAGTTTACACCTGATATAGCACCCCACTCTCCAAACTGCCATAAAACACCAACGCGAGGGCATTTGAGGCCATGAAAGATATAACATGCACCACCCCCCACATACAGGACGGTCTTTTGTCGGATCGAGTTTCGAGCTAGCATCCCTAAGATTGCTAATGCCTCCTATATGAAATTATTGCATTCATAAGTACCAGAAGCATTTCCATGACAAAGTGATTGCAGTCAACAGGCATAGCTCTCTTCAAGTACCTTATATATTGTAGAAGATTCATAGCTTCCGAAGTCTGGCAAACTTTTTGATGTAACTAATTGTGTCAGGCAATGTTTCCTTGGGCACTGGCTCTGACGAAGAAATCTTTAGCTAACTCTGGTGAATCTTATTCAGTTTCGAGCATAATCAAAAACTGAAGATGCAAAAGAATATCTGATTCAAACCAGCAGAAACCGATCGGTTTAACGAAATATAAATCCTCGAAAAGACCCTTACAAGAGGTAGCATTGAAGGCACACTTTCCTTTGTATCGCGGGATCTCTAATTTACAGTCGATGAAAGTTGAATAACTGGAGTCTGTGGAGAATTGTAAAACTGGCAAAATATTACTTAGTTGACACACACAAGAAGTTCCCCCTTTTGAATCACTAGCGAACAAAGTGGGCTTGAACGACGAACCAGTTCACCCTTTGATTCAAATGAATCCTGATGAGCTATTTTGCATACGGTAATTGAAATCAAGACTGTTTTGCGTGTTAAAAGCATCGGGCCCATTCCTATTTCTCGACAAAGAGATTTTGCATTTCTTTAATAAGAGAACGCCAGAATAGTCTCTTTTGAGCAAAGGAAAGAAAATATCGCTTTATATATATAGTGTTGAGCTAATATTTTATTTCATTTAGGAAGAGTATTTTTAAGAAACAGTGAAGATTGTAAAAATATGCGTATTCACATATCCTGGGAAAAGAGTGCTATCTTTGATTTTGATGCTGCCGATGTGGTTACAATTTTTCAAGCTTTCAACTTTGACTCACTGTAATTACACTATCCGTTTATTTAAATATCAACTATTCAGCAAATAGGAGAGGTTGAATTGCCCTAGTCTCAGGTGCATCTATTTTCTGCTTGCAATATTATATACAGTAGACTCACGTTTTAACGATTCTGAGTGGACTTGCTCTCCAAGAAAGTTAGAACAAATTGTATTAATCTCTTGTTCTTCGGGTGTGTGGTTGGAAAAGGGAATGTAGAATTGAACACCTTTATAATCTTTCGCACTTTCAGAAGAAAACGTCTCCGTCGTCTTAGAACACATACTTAATGAATAACAGTATCATTTAAGGCGTGAACTATAGCGTAAAAATTTTTTCAAACAAACAACTGAAATTAATCACTGAAGATTTAAAATTATCCGTTTAGTGCAACCTACTACAGAAACGAAGCAAACGGCTGTATATTTTAGTACTACTTAGTAGCAAAATATGATGTGTGTGTGGTTCTGTTCTTTAAATTGGTAAAGAAAGTGTTTTTAGCAATGTCAAGCAGTTTGTCAAACTCCGTTTCAGAATATTGTTTTAATCGACGGAAATTCAATAACATTTAAAATTTTTATGGCATCAAAAATGAGTTCGATGGCATCAAAAATGACAATTTTTCAATTTCATATTGACGTTTCTTATTAGCGATGATTTTACAGTTTGACTACAGCTGTACCTTTACAGTTTCACTGTAAATTCTTATAGTTGAGACCGCCGGTAGTAATGCACGCCTGGCAGCGTTGATGCTTAGATTATAGTACAAGCTGGCGAATTGTGTAGGTAGTGAATACCGCTCTCTAGTAGATCCTGGTGTCGCTTCCAAACATACATTCCTGTGTGGATACGGATTAGATTTATGTTTGTTACATCTTACATTTTTACAAGTTTGAAACATCCTGTTTGAATTTTCTAGGAACATTAAGCTAAGTGTATACGTATTATTATATTTGATATTAAGATGCCAAGGAGTGCTTTAGATGTGTGGGTAGACAAACACAGTGTCTCCTTTTCTTAAAAAAATCTAAAAGTACTAAGGTTTTGTTGAGTTAAAAATACAGTTTATATAATATAAGGTTTTTTCCTCAAAAAGTTTTATTCCAAACACTATTTTTAGCAGTGTCCCTCAAAGCTTTAATGGACTGAATTTCATGTTAAACTTTATATGAGTTCTTAAATTGGCGAAAAACATTTACAAAGCATTACACATTTTTACCTAAAAGCATAAAAATTCACGATGGCAAAAAGGAAGCGTTTTGCCTGCGAAAGGAGAGCTGATATAAGGGGTTTAGAAACAAAGGGGTTTAAGTCCGTGCACACACATTTTGATAAATTCAGACTTTTGCGTTGGCGTTCATAATACATTCAGTTTTGTGGAATTTTTATAGTTCTTCTAACTTCGGCATCACATTGCCTTTAAATTATATATGTAGTACCCTAATAATTACTTCAGTTTTTAATAAATATTGTTCATAGATTATATAAGTATTTCAACGACACTATATTTTTATTACAGATGTTTTGAAACAATTGGAATAAAAATGAATTACAAAAATGAAATAAAATACAAAATTGAGACTTAAAAGCTTTGATATCGCAATATTTGAAATTAAAAGGGTAAAATAGTTTTTATACCCTCTTATATTTAATATAACCTTCATAATTTTGTGAACAATAAAGAAATGGCGATGTTACCTTTCAGTTGATCATACTTCAAAATGAGCCAGTCACATATCCTGCATGCCATTGACAATAAGTAATTAGATTTTATTTTAAAATCTCCCGTAAATTAGTCTTAACATCGTATCAGCCACTAATAGCATGTATACTGACTTTAATGGTCCCGACTAAGTAACTTCTTTTCTGGGAAAACTTGAGGAACAAAGTAGTATAAGACTGGACTTACACCACTATCATTCGAAACAAATTGCCGTTATTGTTCAGATCATCGTATCACTCAGTGAGAAATACTTAATCCTCCAAGGGGTCTCGACCATTGACATCGGACCAATTTTGCTAGTATTGAGATAGCTTGTCATCAAGATATTGCCGATTTTGGTGATAAAGGGATCAAGATCTGGCCAGATTACTTCTAATGACGAGATGCCTCGCCGAGATAACCATCAGTTGAGTTAAAATTCAACCCCAAACAGCATGATATTAAATAAAGAATGTTATTGTAATATGAAATCGTGTGCAACTTAATTTCAAATTTTTTGACTTACACCACTGTTTCTCAGCCCCTCATATGTAAGGAGGCGCAAAGAAGAAAAATGTTCAGAGGAACCGAGAAGGACACAAGATACGGATTACAAGAGACAAAGACCCGATAAGTGGGGTTAAAAAAAGATCTTTGTCGTTGGAACATGACTCCAAACATTGAAGAGGGAGATCCGATTTCAACTGCTGGAGAAAGCCTCGTAACAACCGCATTGTTCTCAAACGTTCAAGATAAGACTGCAAGAGATCGAACGCGTGAAGGTAAAAAAGTCGCTTTGAGGAGAGGTCTGAACTGTAAGGAAACATATAGACCACTTCTGGGACTTCAAAGGTACACATGCAAAGGTAAATGTTAAACATAATTGATAAATATTAAAAACATGTGGCTCCCTTTCAGAGGTTTGTAAGGAAACATTTAGACCACTTCTGGGACTTCAGTACTACATGCAATAGTAAATGTTAAAAAAATAATTGGTAAATATTGAAAACATAGGGTTCTATTTGAGAGGTTTGCAAGGAAACATTTAGACCACTTCTAGGACTTCAGGGGTACATGCCAATGGTAAATGTTAAAAAATTATATATAAATGTTGAAAGCATATGTGGCCTTTGAGGAGAGGTTGATTTTAATTAGTTTTCAATACTTGATGCACTAAGTGACGGAATTTCAGGATGAATTGTTTTTATCTTAATCTTCATCGAAGATACGTAACTCTACAGGAAATTCTAGTATTAACGAATTACTCTGAACTCGTGACTTTTAGCGAACTCTGGTATATTTTCATACGATTACTGGATTCGACTCGAAATTTACCTCATAAATGGACGAGATAAGATCCTAGATGATGTTCCTCCGATGAATAATTTATTTTCATTAAAACTTCGAGATTAAATCTCACTTTCTAACGGTTTATTGCTTTTAAAGGCATTTGTGGGAAAGTTCCCTCATTATTTTGGCCAAAACATCTTTAGACCGCACACCAGCGTATTTCCTTTTTCTTCATAACAAAAACAAAGCGAACCATAAAAAAAATAATAAATTGATCAAAACAAAATTCCTAATTAGCGATGGCGTTTCAAAAAAAAAAAAGGAGCCGGGCAATCCTTGAGGTTAAATCAAACGAAAAGGAAAAAGTCCTAATAAGACGGCGGGGAAAATAATCCAAGCAACAAACTACACTTGAATTTCTAATCCTCCAAATGGAAATAAAAAGCAGAATGCCATTTAAAAGGCGCAATATTAACGGTCAGTGCCTCTCTACTGCAAGTTAAGGACTCGAGAGCTCTTATTTTCGCAAAACCAGTCATTACTTTCAGATTACTCGAAAGTGACGAACTAATCAACACTAGTAATTGATTTTAAAATGGAAGGGGAAGAAAAAAACAAACGCAAAATAAATGGGCTCGTTGTTTAAAGAAAAAAAAAACCTGTTTATCGTCACGAAAAAAATTCCAAGTAATCTACCAACACAATGATTAGGATATTTGCTAAGTAGCAGCAATTTATAAGAAAATAAAACGGCAACTCGATGATCAACTGGCACTGGGAAATGAGAGCTAAAAGCTTTAGATTTCTTTTTACTCTTCTGGATTTATCCGTAATAAGACAATCAATTCTCTAAATACAAAGCTCGCTCTCTTTTTTTATAAATTAAGGTTTCAGATTTCAAAGTTTGTAATTGCATGGAGACTTGATTGGTCATTTTTCAAAATTCCTTCCACCATTCAGTAAGCGAGTAGAATGACATATTCTACAGAAATTGCAATAATTGAAGTTCGTGTCTTCAGGCTCAGATAAATATTAGAGTACTTATCTCAATATGGGGGAGACAGTGGTAATTCTTTTTCATTACTGTTAAGGCAGTACGCTAGGGCAAAAACTGTTAAAAACGTAGGGCTACAAAAACGGAAAATACTTTGATATTGGATTTGAAGTATTTTGTTTAGTGAGACAGCGCTCGAAAAACTTGTAAACAAGGTTTATTTCCAAAGTACTTAAAACTTGTTTTGAGCTTCTGGAAATTGTAGATAGTGGTTTTGGGTGATTTAGAAATAATTTTTTTCTTAGAGTTGTAAACGGATAAGAAACTTATTAATTCATTCACATTCAGTACAACTGATCCAAGGACCTAGCAGGTCATACTGAGTCTGTATAACAGATCAATAAAGATACAATGATGCGGACTCGTTGTGTGAGAGGAATATTCAAAGAAACGAACCAGACGGTCTGCGAATATTTTTTTTCTGCTGTCCAAATATTCTCGTATTGTACATAGGAGTTACTTTGAAATGTAGTTTATCGCCGTTTAATATGATTTTTGAGGTTGATCAATTTATTTCATATTTCAATTCGGAATTCATTCTTTGCAACATTTATCGGTGAAGAGCTGAAATTGCATTCGAAAAACAAGCAACGTGATGTATTATTCGGAATACGTATCGGAAACATGTACCACTACAGTAACACTATTAGCCACCTATATTTAGCTTGACAGAAAATGCTCGTCAGAGAAAATTGTGTGTGTGTGTGTGCCAAATTAAGAGAAAAATTTTGGTGCAAATACATAGCGACGTGAATATTTTGTTTCAACTTTATTAATAAACTTCATTATTAGTAGTAACTTTATTATTAGAATCACTACAGTGACCTATTCAGGTGGCTGTAGTGATTCTATTAGCTTGATAGGAAATGTAAGTCATAAGAGTCAAATTCAAAATAACTTTCATTAAATAATGCATATAGATTATTTCTGCAAAATAACTATTTTTTTAAGGTTTCATAACCATTACCCAGTTTTATTAACGCTTTATTTAAATTTTCTGTTTTCTATATTCATATCAGATGTACGTGTAAAAAGTGAAGCTTAATTAATGTACTTTGAATATTTAAAACCTTTTCGGTACAAAACTTGCTGGTGTATAAAGTGTGCGAAACCACAAGAAAACAAGTAAAGAAAATTTTCACTTTACTGATATTGCAAATTAGAAACACGTATAAACGATGCTTAATTAAATCATGGAATAAAACTATTTCTCGCGTAGGATTGGAAAACTGAACATATCAAATTTACAGCTTTTCAGAAATGAAGAATGCTTATATTAAAAAAAAAAACTTTGAATGAAGTATTTTAGCGAACATAAAACAGACTTGGAAGTAGAAGTGAATAAGTTTAATTAGAAATTCTATGAGGCCATCGAAAGGCATCGTTGGAAAATAATTTCGCGAGTATATTTTACGAATATTATTCTTTCTGGCCAGAAAGGTGCTTTCCATATAGCTCTTTAAACCGAAGAAAAAGATATAGCACCTAATTAGCGTTAATCAATTCTCCGAAGTGACTTTTATTTCGCACAACACGCGGTGAAGTTCGTGTTATTCTTAAAAACAAAAGATGAAATAATAACAATAACTCACAATCATTACCTCGCGCGATAAACCAGAAATGTGATTAATTGAAAGCATTACGATGCGTCCCCGACCGAAAACAATCGCGTCTGGGAGCAGATCTGGAGTACATTAATACTCCTTTTTTACCAGGAACCTCACGAGATACAGATACTTAAATTAAAAATAAATCAAACCGCGCGTGTAAAGTATCAGCCATCCGAACAAAAATGGCCGAACATGAATAATAAAAGCAGTTAAAAAGTGGCAAATGAGGAACAAATAACAACCGATAATGTCGCCACCTCATTTTACAAGAGCCCGCGCGAAACGAAGCCATTCCAGTGAATTACAACCACATTAGCCGAATCCGTTATTGCTCCACACTACTACGAGGAGTTTTTAGGAAGCGTGGAACTTATCCAGATTAAAATGGATTGTAAGAGGTAGGAAAACGCAGAAACGTAGTTTAATCCACTCTACTAAGTTGCGGCTGCATTTAAAGCAGGCGCTAATGAAAAGGTGTACGCGAACCCTTGGGATTCATAAAGAGGGCTCCAGCGCATCGAGAAAAGCTCTTACGTGGATTTGGAAGGGGCATATTTCGCGAAGATGAGAATCATGATTTTAGGATGATTGATTTCAATTGGTTTTTTGGGAACTCCTTTAAAAACTTTCAAGCACGAATAATGTGAATTTTAAACGTGCTTCGGTGGACTCGGATGAGAAACTAAATAAAAAAGTTTCATTTCGCCTTCTTGCTTAATGTCTGCTTGTAATTTCATACAAGATGTGGGCCGTCTTATTTATGGTTATTGCCTGCGAGATAAAAATGCGGGCTCCTTTTTTAATGGATAAACCCAAGGAGAGTTTCGGAGGGGATAATAACTTACGTTTAGTCGAATGTATTGAGGAATACAATATAAAAATATGTTTTCCAAGATCTCGTTTCGGGAGCTTTTAATTTTTTTGGGGTGAATTGAGAAAAAGCAGTAATTCTTTGGGAGAAATGGGGGTATTTATGGCGTAGTTTCGAAATTGTAAGTTGTAGGGAAACCGCTTTTTGCACTGGGAGTAAGTTTAGAGAAAAAACAGAATTAATCGGTAACAAGAGTTACGTGCAAGAGCAAGAATGCACAGCGTTATGAGTTACCGGATTGGGCGGTAACAGACGGACAACTATACAAAAGGGGAAATGCGTTGAATGAGGAAGGTACTGACAGTAGAAATCCTTGTTTTTGGGAAAATTATTTCGTAAACAGTGCGATATTTTTCAATGTTTTATTAACTATCCAAATGGAGGCCGTGGTAGCCCGGTTGGAAGAGTAACACATTAGAAACCCTGAGGGTTGTGAGTTCGAATCCAACCAAATACCGTCCTGTACAAAGAGGGCTGATGCACTTTAAATATGTCGTTTCCTAACATGCCCACATGTTGGAGTGGTGTGGAAGTTTGTAGGGTCGGGTGTCAGCTGAGGTGAGACCTCGTCATCTGACCGTGGTTTGAAATTACGCGGTGTTGTCCTTGAATTTTTCTCTTTGGGCTTGATCTCGAATCATCGTCAATAGCCAGTTGTTGGATGTTAATTAGTGCCAATAGCTTCAGTGGGACGTTAATTAAAATACCTACCTACAAAGAAACCTAGTCCCTGGTACATCTAGGAATAGAAACTTGACTTTCTCAGGCATAATGTAATGCCCAGACGACGTCTTTATTAGATATAGCTCAACTTACATACTTATTTCACCGATATTCTTATTGTTTTTTTCCAATGGCGGGCACATATGAACTTAATCATTGGTCACTACAAGGCCGGAAGTGATGGTCACTTGTGAAGAAGCACCCAGTGGGAGGACCATCATTGCCCTTAACAAACGACAGCACAATTTACATCCATGCCCTGACCCCGGAACCTTCCGATCCAGAGGCCAACACCTTAACAACTTGACTGGTTGGTTGGCGTATATATTATTGTTACTTTCTTGAAAATTTAGTCCACTAAAACCCCGAATAATATTAAAATACTTTTTTTTCTGGTCAAGTCTATTGTTATAAGACCTAAGACTTTCGCACGGCGTATATTGTGCATCCTTGTACCAGAATCTCAACTTTTGTTCCAGTTTTTCTCGTATGACTTACTTTCAATAGGTGATTATTAGTAAACGTCGTACTAGAGCAAGCTGGCACCCCACTCTCCAAACTTCTACACCAACTCAAAATGAGGAGTTTCGGCCACGACAGATTTAAGGTGCGCCAACCGCCTCTACACCATACGCTTACAAACATCCATTCCCAGATTCGAACCAGGAATCTTCCGATCCAGAGGCTAACACCTTAACCACTATACCGGTTGGTCGGACTCAATAGTTGATATTTTGCATAAATTTTGAAAAGTATACTGCCTTTTTTATTTAGTGTGTGTGTATTCGTATAACTTATACTAATTACTAATATATTATCGGTATCAATGAAGATGTAACAAGCTAGTTGACATGAATGAAAATTTGGAAGCAAAATTTATATGAAACCATATGAACTTAATCTGGAAAAAGTTTCGATAAAGGAATAATAAAACTGTAGATTAAAATGAATACATTTTATATTATTCCTGTTTTCAAACTTTTAAGAGAGAGGTTATACTCCATTTAAGCTATTGACATGTTGTTTTAGAATTGTTTGGTTTATTCATCATCTTCATGGTTTGAAGGGATATCTCGTCCATTAAGATTTGACTAATTTTGCTAATGACGAGATTTCTCGTCTATCCAGACCTGACGAACTTTGCTGATGACAAAATATCTCGTCCATCAAGGTCTGATTCATTTTGCTAATGCCGATATCTAGTCCACTAAGGTTTGACCAATTTTGCTGAAGGAAGACGTATCTCATCATCAAGACATTGCCGTTTTTTAATGATAACGAGATTAAGGTGTGGTCAATTTTATTATAGTGACGAGGTATCTCGTCCATCAAGATCTGGTCAGTTTTGACCAAATCTTATGAATGACGAAATACATAGTCCAGTCAACCACCAGGAAGGATATAGATAAAAATGAAGCTATTACACCTATAAACACAGAAATCTAGGCAATAATATGATCGTATATTAATTTTTAGCATTATTGTATGTCATAGTAAATTAAATTAAGTATAGCAAATAAAAATCCTTTTCGTTTCACCAGGATTCATATAAAATAATTTCAAATGCACGTTAGGAGGATTATTCTAGTAGTAAAATATCTATTTAAGAGTGCATTATTCCATTTACATAAAATATAAATCCTGTAAAATTGAAAGTTGCATACTTATATTACAACCACGCTTACGAATCAAATTTATAAATGCGTCGCAGTTAAATAATATTATACCCAATACTTTACAATATGGGGCGCTAGGAGTAAAGAAAGTAACACTTTGGCAAAAACTCTTTTAGTCTGCCTCCCGGAGAAAAATACTTCCAGTTCCTTTCATAATTGCTTCGACAACGTTCCGAAAAAGGAAAACACATTCACATTCATAGCTTTCTATCGAAATCGAAAACAGAAATAGCGACGAGTATCTAACGATCCAAAAATGAAACTCCTCTCTCTAACAAACAAGCCCTCTTTCAATAATCTAAATAAAATGTAATCGTAAATATAATCTTTATTTCACCAAAGGATGCATGCGAATGAATTTTTAGTGCAATGGGGATGCATATATAAATAAATTATTTACCTTAAGTTGATTATTGCATTCACATCAGAAGCAACCATTTAGAAGTATAAGTTACAAGGTTATGTAACACACACATTCTAGGAATCGATATTAAATGTGCGTTTCCATTTGAATAATATTCAACAAAATATTTCGGAATATTGTGAAGTATTGTAGTATGTAATTAAATTCATAACACTGTAAGTAATGTAGTGCTGGAATTGAATTCATAATATTGTCAATTATTTTTCTGACTACTATTAAATAAGTATAGTTTTAAGAATTATTTAAATATAGGGTAAGGCATTTGAAATGTAACGTTTTTGCTAGGAAAAACATAATTTACCCACAGAGAAAAATATTTTCAGTTCTCTTCTGCAGAGTTATGGAAAATGAAAAAACTTTTACATTAATATCTAATCTATCGAAATCGAGAAACAGGAAATAAATTAATACGTAACAAGCAAAAAATTCAACCTCTTTCTCTTTCAAACAATCTTTAAATAATCTAAATAAAATAGAATCTTTTATTTCACCACGATTTATATGAAGGAATTTCAAATCCTCTGATTCATCTAGAAATAAAATATATTTAAGTAGGCAATTCCATTTACATAAGAAATAAACCACTTAAAATTGCAAGCTACCAATCTATATAACAACTTCTCTCGAGGAAACAAATTTATAAACGCAGTGCAAATTTGTATAAATTTAAATAATATTCAATGGAATACTTTTCACTATGGGACACTAGGAATAAGGAATTGAACAGTTTAGGCGAGAAACCTCGGAGTTTACCCCGGAGAAAAATACTCCCAGTTCCCTTCATAATTACTTCGGCAGAGCTATGAAAAACGAAAAAACACAAAAACATTCATAGCTCTTCTATCGAAATCGTGAACAAGAAATAGATGAGTATCTAACAACCAAAAAATTCAACCTCTTTCTCTAACAAACAAGCTTCGGCGACAGCGTCTTTTAACCGCTAACATTAAAAGAGAAAAAAAAAGCAAATTCCCACCCGAAAGTAATCACAAAATCATCGCATCGAGACAACAAACGAGAAGATTAGAAAAAAAATCAATCCGAACTTTTGTCCGAGGAAGTAACATTCCTGAAATAGTGAAACGGTTTTGTGTAGGAGTACATGTGCTTCCACAGGGAGATAGACTGAGAACCGTTGTTACTGTAAATCACCGCTGACGTACTCCATTAAAATAGGCACGTATCGGCTTGTGAACTGATGAACATTCCGTTGCTTATTACGGCTATAATAATAACGGCGCGGTTATTACGGTTCAGCTATTAAATAACAGATAAGCCTGGATGCGAAGGAAGCTGGAAATGACGTTGCCGTATGACGTGGAATTGTCATACCCCGATGAAAAGCCGCGAAAAACGTCCGACGGTTTGCAATTTGTTAACGTAATGGTTAACTGTGGCTGAGATGAAAAAATAGGGGATTTTTTTTCTTCTTGTGATGAAATTAGTCCAAATCAATGATTGCCTTCCATAGCTCTAGGCAAAATCGTGCTTAAAATTGCAGTTTCTTTTGGGTCCTGTTTAACATTGAATAAACTTTTTTCAACAGTATATGCAGCTATTTCTGAAATACACTATATATATATATATATATATATATATATATATATATATATATATATATATATATATATATATATATATATATATATATATATATATATATATATATATATATACAGGTGATATATCGAAGGGGCGATACATCAAAGAGTGATATAAATAGGTATTATTGGTGATATATATATATATATATGTATATATATATATATATATATATATATATATATATATATATATATATATATATACATATATATATATATATATCACCAATAATACCTATTTATATCACTCTTTGATGTATCGCCCCTTCGATATATCACCTGTAGATATAACTCTTATCTTTTACTTGTCTCCAGATTAATTTTTTGTTTGCGAAAATCGGAGAAATTTTCAATCTGCTTCTTTAGTATTAGGAGCTCAAAAATCTCTTGTTTCAAGCTCTTTTACCGGAGTAGGTCCCTGCCTAATTAGCAAACAATGATCGAGGACGACAAACCCAACCCCCCCTGGGTAGGTTAAAAATGTTTGGGTGTTTTGAAAGAGTAAATGAGGAGAAGTTGGTAGATAGAGAGAGAGGGTATTTAAATTTATACGTCTCATTGGAGCAACACAACTGGCTATTGGTGATTGTCCGGGATCAATTCCGAAGGGAATGTAAGTTAGAATAAATTTCTATTTTATATAAAATATATTAAACTGCATTTAGTATTATTTTAAGTCTTTTGCTAACGATTTTGATTGTGTTTTACATTACACACAATTTTATGTAAAATTTGGGTCTTTATATTTTTAATAAGAAAGATGTTTCGGCTTTCACTATATCACACCCTTTGGTATATCGTGATTTTTCTTGCCCCAAGAAATCCGATATGTAGTGAAGTTAATGTTATTCAGGTATAAATTGCATATTTGTTTTCAATAATTTATGAGCAAAATTGAGGTGTTATTTTGCATTTTAGCTTTAAATATAGCTATTGTATTAATTTCTAAAAGGATGGATTTGTTATTGGATATTAATGTCACAAGAGCAACGTGAGCCGGAGTCAAATAGGATGCACAAAGCCACACGCGCGCACCAATCAGAAGTGCTGGAGCGAGCGATGAAAACGCTCTGATTAGTCTATGCTTATCGCTTTGCACTTCCTATTTGTTCACGGAAGGTTTCCAATAGAATTGCACATTTTATGTAAAATTTAGATATTTCAAAATTAGGCATACAAATCTAAGAAACCTGCTAGATCATAAATTAGTAACTTTTAGATCGTATTTTATTCAAAGAACATTACAAAATTCGATGCGTTCTAAATTCTCGAAACATTTTTTATATTTCATAGGCTTCTTAATGTTCTTGGAAAACGACGGAATAACTCATTAGTTTTGAAATGCCTTTCCTTTTGATAGTCTTACTAATAACATGAAACTTACAAATTCATTCCTCTTCTCTTCATTATGAGTGTGGTTGCTTTCCCCGGCTAACATAGGAAGGTGAACGGGTGGCTAAGTCTCAGACTGCTACAGAAATGGCTCCCAGATGTTGTGATCAATAGCAGACGCGTTCTACCTATGTCATGGACCTGTGCAAAAGGAGGAGGACCACCTGTCTACTTGAAAAGCAATTTCGCTGATCATCTAGAGTACCTTTTCATCACTGGTGCCTCAGTAAAACACCAGGAGAGCTGCTTGCCTCAAATTTACCCCATACATTTTAAAGAACCCACCTGCCATTGACCCAAAACTTTCTTGTATTGACTTAGCGTATTTTTTTTTTACTCTTGGATAAGAAAGAAGACGAGTGTGCTAAATTGAAGGTTTGAAAGACGGCATTGGAAGGCATCTGTGGATATAATTTTATGAGGCACTTTCTAACCTTTATACTGAATAAAGCAATTCATTTTACCATGAATTACATGACATAACATATCTCCACCATTTAATACTAGGCCTTTCGAGTTCAATGTTAGAATAAGAAGTCATTTTTACATTTTTTAAACCCACAACACGTCCGGCATGCAATCTAAAGAAGTAGTTTACGAAATCCATCCTTTTGAAAACACGCACGCATACCTCCTTTAGTTCTCATTACCGTTTCTGTTCCGAGAGCCCCGGATCAGCCCCAGTTCCTAGATTATCCCCCTTCCCACACAGTTTGGGAAAAGAATGTGCCTTTATACTTCATAACTCGCTTATCTCCTGACCACGCACACTCGAAACAGGAGTGAAAAAAGATAGACGGGGCAGCGGAAATTCCGAGGGCAAAAATGTATCCCCCATAATTCCTCTTTAACGACTGTGAATATAGACGGTGCACATAATCGGCGAACCATACTAACCCCCTGGTAAATACCTAAATGGTCTAAAGAGACGTTACCGTGAAAAAGTGGCAATACGAGGAGCTTCGCATTTTGCCAAATTGACCACTTGTATGTAGACTGTCGACGACAGTGGAAGCTCCCCTTAGATGTTTCTTGCAGGGAATTATATTTGTTCACTGGTAATAAAATAAACTAAGAAAAGCGCAGGATTTCAGGAACGCTTTTGCAGAACAGCAATTCTGAACGGTCTTTTTTATGTGAATAACGGAGCAGGTTCCTGGATGGTGGAGATTAGTTCCGCTATTCTACTCGGGACTGTTAGGTAGTTTCTGGTAAATGAGTGTGGATTACATGTTTTACCGGCACTGCTATAGTAACGACGTTATCGTGAGGCAACATCTTTTAATGTTCCCTCTCTGGAGATGGTAGCGGAGTTCTTTATGATTTGGTGTAGTATAAGCGATTTAATATAGAATGTTTCCGACACGTTTAAGGGAGATTAAATTAGAATTTTCGCCAACATCGAAACATAGAGTAAGAGACAAAGTTCTTAGTTATATTGGTAGTTAATAATATAAAAGCTTCAAAAAAATAACTGATGAAGATGATAAAACTGGTCTATATCTATTACAGAAGAATGAAACATCCAAGTGAATGTTGCAACACTATTCATATTCAAACTAGAGTTTTCTTCATGTTTTTTCTTTTGGTCGTAACGATCGTATTTTAATCGTGTTGTATATTTTGGTCGTGATGATGGTAGCTTCCTCGTGTTTATTTCGTCGGGATGATCGCACTTTTCTTATAGTGTTTATTTGGCAGTGAAGATGGTAATTTCCTAACGTTGTTTGTTTTGTCGTGAGGATAGTACTTTACTCATGTTGTTTATTTTGGTCGTGGTGATGGCATTTTCCTTGAGTTGTTTATTTTGGTAAGAATGATGGTAATTTCCTCATGTTGCTTATATTGATCCTAATAAGTTTTAAAAAATATGAAAAATGATGAAAAAACTGGTATTTTTAGCTATCTCTTGATGTGTAACCAAACATCTTCCAAGCGATCGGAGTCAATGAATCCCTTATAGACATCAAATGAAAATGAGAGAATATTTACGCACTTTAGAACCTTTAATTAATGTACTTAGGATATTTATATATTGTAGTCTCAAAAAAAAAAAAAAAAACTCTATAAGACTCAATACACCCCGAAAATGTTAAAAACCTTTAGAAGCCTACAATACTTAAATAATAGCCCGCAATACTTAAATAACTAGCTTAACCTTTTTAAGAATGTGGAACGCTAGACGTTTCCTGAAAGGGTTAATCTAAAATCCAAATATACCGTTCATAAATGTAGCACATACTAATTTTCTCTTTCAGCATCGGGTATTGCAAACCTCCGTACTGCCATCCAAGCAACTTCTCACAAATCAATTCACCTTCATTCATGCCCGAGAGGAGCTACTATTCAATAGCGATGTTCAAGTAAAGGATTCAAAACTGTATACACTTAATACACCTGGCTACATTTCCCCGAGCCGCATGAAGCCCCCTTTTTTTCCATTCCAGGAGTGGAGGCGTGTGATAACTCCTTTCAGAGCCCCCAAATCGCGAGGAACCATTCTGGAAGAACGCAGCTAAATAAACTAATTCTGACGAGCGAACTCTTTCAAACTTCACAAAACCTTGGAGCATCGATTGAAAGACAGCATTCCGAATAAGATTTCCATCCTTCAGTAAAAAGGGGCTTTATGCCGCTTCCCTTCCCGATCCAATCCCATCCCTTAGCCCGTGAAAAAAACTCGCTTTGATATGGATTTGTATTCAGATAGGGGGAAGGTTCCTCCTGTTTTTCTGCGGCGGGATCTATGAAAAAGATTACGAGCCGCGAAACTCGAAGTGGCACGTCCGCGTCGTGAATATTTCCGCATGCGGCTGATGGAGAGAAGCGGCTTTTTTCAAACGGAAAATGCGAGGTCCCCCGAAACATGCCGATGTCACACGCGGAATGGATTAGCTGTATAAATATTTTGACATTGTGTTCGTTACTAGGGTTTGCTTGGATCTCCCCGAGTCCGAAAAACTTGAACAATGTTGTGGTGATACGTTTCCTCTCAACCCTGATGACATGCGTACATACCACCAAGAATGCCTCCGCACCTGCCCAACCCTGAGGTACCGGAGTGATCTGTCCTCTCTTGTCTTTTACCCTCGCCTACTCTTCTGCCTTTTGCTTTCTTCCTCCCTAGTTATTGTCTTGTGTTTGGGGTGAAGCTTGGTCAAATATGTCCCTTGTCCCATAAAACCCAAACCAACCAACCGTACCTGCCCAGGTTCGATTCTGTCTCGGTGCTTTTCTCTCTTCTGTGTCAGCAAAACTTTCCGCGTGCCCGTGCATGTCCATTTATTTGACACTGTCTTGTGGTTTGATTGTGCTTCACGGCCATTGCGTCATAAAACCTTATCAAACAAATCAACCGTATCTGTCCTCAAGACAGGATTCAACAGTTTGATGGTCCTTTGGGTGGTTGGTTGGGTTTTATGGCGCTAGGGCCATATTTGGCCGAACTGTGCCAAATACAAGACAGACAACGTCAAGTAAAGGACATACACACAAAGAAAATTTGGCTGACAGAGAAATGCATCCAGGGCAAGTTCAGGAAACGAATCTGTACCATCTAATGCTCACAACATGGAATATTTGTATACACGTTAATATTGCATTCGTTACTAAAATTTGCTTGGATACCTCCGAGTTAGGAAACACCTAAACACTGTTGTAGTGATATATTTCCTCTGAACCATAAAGATATACATACCGCCAAGGATGCCTGTAAAGTACCTGTTCTCCAAAGAGGATTTTACAATTTGTTAGGCACTTTTGTTAGGAAAAATTAAAAAAAAAATTGGATATTTGGCTTACACACAACCTCTATTTTATTTCTAATGACAAGACAAGAAGGGCAGTTAAAATTACGTCGCACTGGAGTAACACAATGGGCTATTGGCATAGATCCGGGGTCAAACACAAAATTGTTGCATTTCCCTTTATTCTCATGTCGTACACAACAGAACAAGTTCACATGCACCATTCAGTAAGGAATAAAGATTTCTACACACTTGTATTCATAAAATTTGTTGAAGAGTATTCCCTCATTAAATTAAGAATTAACTTCATAATTTTCAATTACAATACACAGGTTTTAAAGTAAAATGTAGAATTCATATTAAAATATAACCTCAGATACCAAGTTTGAAATATTTTCGTTAAGCCGTTTCTCAATTGTATAAAAAATCTGAAGCCTCCTAATGTTAAATTAGCTTTCGAGGTTTTTATTAATTTATTTTCGGAATAATCTTTTTTTACAACGCTGAATTGTTTTTATTACGTTTCTTTTATTAGATCCCAAAAATATCTATTTAATAATTCTTTTGAAGTAAATTTTTTACTTAAAATATTAATTATGAAATTAATATTCAAAAACATTACGAATAGCAACTTCAATAGATTTTGATAAAAATAACTTCAGAGGAAACTTTTAAACGTCAATGGAAAAATTCATTCTTTTCGCAGTTAATTATTTTACTATAATAAATTTAATACTTGTTACTTTTAAAGTTTTCTGTAAAAAGGGAAATGAATAATTTTTTCTTGTTTGACAGAAAGAGCTTAATTTTGTTGATCATATAAAAAGATTACACATAAATTTATAGAAGGCGTTATTCCGTATTGAGTGCTAACTTTGAGAGAGAGAGAGAGAGAGAGAGAGAGAGAGAGAATTTGCTCTAGAGTAGATGACGCATAAAGAGGAGTGACTTCATATATTTGCGCAGCTGTACCTAATCTTTGTTCCTTTCCGCAAAATGTACTAAAGATGTCACGGTTTGAATTTTTTTTCTCTAACCAATAGGAATTTACTTATAAATTGAACTAAAGATTTCACATTATATTTTTAACTTTTAAAATGGTTTTTCAAAATTAACTGAAATATCTCTAAGTATATTCTAGTTTTTGTTTATTAAAGGTTTGTAAGTTTCTCATCATTAAAAAACGGTCTATTCATTTTACTCTATAGAACTATTGCTCTCTCTGTCTCTAGAAGTCTCTCCTTAGAACTCTCTCTATTGCTCTATAGAACTATACTATCGGTTCCATAGAGTATTGAGAAACGTTTTCACGTCAGGATTTAGTAGTTTACGAGAAAAGAGTTACCTCTATGATAAAAATGTTCATTTGAGGTAATCGAAATCAAAAGAAGAGACATTGGAAAAAGAGAGTGAGAAAGTAAAAAAAAAAAAAAAACCATCGGAATCTTTTAAAATTCATATTTTAAGATATTTTGTCTTCCAACTCCTCTTTAAGACAGCGAAAAATCTTTAAAACTATGTTCTTACTGCAATTCAGCAATGAAGAACGAAATGAAATTTAAATATACTTTACTTATATATATATATATATATAGGAATAGAATATGTATGAAAAAAAAACCGTTCTGAATTTGTTATCTTTCAGAGTTTTACAGTTTAACAGCTAATTAGAGAACGGTTTCCTTTCACAAGCTTGAACACAAACATTTTCTAAATTACCAATAATGTAGGGAGAGGCAAACAATTTGCAAACCCCTTCACGATAAAGACACCAACTTCAAACAAATTTCGTACAGATAAAGGATTACTCAACTCAACTATTTAAAAGCAACTTTAGTGTTCGTCTAAGTAACTTAAAAATCAGGGCGAAGTTATATATATTCTTAGACATGCTCAATTTGTGTGTGTGAAGGGATATAATGTGATAAGTTCTAACTTCTAACTTGAATACGCAAGCTTTAGTGGTTAAGGGTTGATACGCACTCAGGAGAAATTACAGTTTCTAAAGAGATCGCAGTTGCATGATTCATATTACAAGTTTAAGTAGTTAAAAAGTAATGAATTAGTTCCAGACAAAACTGGGCAAATATCTGACTCCTTCATATAAGTATAAGAAAATATGGGAACTGTGAGAATTAAAGCGTAATATTGTTTGCTTTGAAAATATAGCTGAATTATATTATTTCAGGAGAAACCGAACAAATGTTTAGATGGTCGATTGGTTGGTTTATTTGGGGTTTTATAGCGCAAGGGGCCATCTTTGGCCATGCTGTGCCAGACACAAGATATACAATATCAAATAGTAGACATACACACAATGAAACAAAAGTTTAGAAGAGTGCGAAGGTAATTAAGCAATGTTATTTTCCAAATAGCAGCTTTTCTATGCATATTGCGAGAAATAAAAAAAACCTCAGTTTTTTCATACTTTATAGGAATATAATTTTCAGAATATGCGTTTTAACATGTAAATTGGCATTGTGTTTTTGAGTAAATTTACCTCAGACTCTAACTAGGTTTTGGCGCAATGATTTAAATTTAATCTCAAAAGTTACCAAAAGAATACGGGGAACTTGAACTTAAAATTATTTATCTCCTGAAATATGAAATATAGCCCAGTAGAGTTTGCACAAAAACAACTTCGTGAATCACGCTATTTTGTGATGATGGTCCACAAATTCCATCTTTGTGTGTTGAAAAAAATTATTTTAAGTTTGCATCCCTCCAATAAAAATATCATTTTCATTAAATTCTTATTTTTTAGGAATAATAATTCTGTTCGTTGAAGCCACTACTGTTTTATGCATATTTCAAACAACCATAATATACCGTTAAATGGAAATCTATAGGATATACTAGTATTTTGCACTGTTGGAAAGATTTTGTTTTACTATATAACTCTTAATAGGTACACTTTAAAACTCTACTAACTGCGAGTTAACTCGTAATGCGCGTTCTTGAAAAAAGTTCTTACTAAGAACGAGTTAACTCGTAAAGGACTTCCTTGAAAAAATGACCTACCAAGTACGTGTTGACTCGTAAAGAGCGCTCTTGTAAAAAGACACTACCAAGTACGAGTTAACTCGTAAAAGGTGGTCTTGCAAAAAAAAACCAACCCTGAGTTAACTCGCAGTTGGCAATAAATGCGTTGAGATTCAAATTCATTTCCTGCAAATGTTCTAAAAGACAAATACTGAGCAAGACGCTTGGGAGAGCGAGTCCAAGCTTATAACGTTATTTTCAAGCCCGCATTGTTATAATTCCTTTGACACCATTTTCAAAAGGTAAGACTTTTTATTTGAATTCATGTAGGTCTGAAAAGAAAAATAAGGAAGAAAGAAAAATGCCCAAAAGCAGTGGAAAGAACAAGATACTCTGCATTCGTAATCGGTGTGTGGAGATGAAATCCTTTCTGCTACTTTATTAAAACAACAAAATGAAAAAGAACCTCACATGCAAAGGGGTTACAAGGAAGAAAAATACCCTCTGAATTTTCATTAAATGTTGCATAATGAAATTAATTTTAAGTTGATAAACACGACAGCGCATTACACACACACTGATGTCGTTACTCTTGTTTAGAGACATGCGCCAAATGTATTTACTGTGCATATGTGGGATATTTATTGTGTCGAATAAAATTTATAAGCAAACATTGCAAAGTCTTCTTTTCAAATCATACTTATTTTACTAATGGTACGTTTAAAAACCTGCAACGCACACGCGCGTACGTACGCATGTGGTATGTTTTAAAACGTACCTCCAGTAAAAACGTAGAATTTGAAACACTTCAGAATATTTGCAAAGAAATGTCACCAAGGACCGTATTTCTTTGCCAATATTCTAGATTACAATTTGGTACCAAGTTCAAATCTTGGTTTTCAATTTGTTTGTGAGTTTTTAATACTGATATAAAAATCATTAAGAAGCAGACATACAAGATGTATTTTTAATTTCCTTAACCTGAAGAGTACTTTTATAAGTAATATCTAATAGGAAAAATGCTCAGAATTTAAATCTAGAAACTCATGAGTGTTAGTAGAAAAGATCTGTCTCATAAATGAAGGTTTAATATGTATCCGTGAATGTAATCATTGCTTTTTAAATTTTAGATTATTCTTAATGGAAATGGATTTTTTACATTTTTTGTACCGATGTTGTACGGGAAAACATCCAATTACTAATCCTCTCTTATCCCTCCTCTATTCTGCTACTTAATTCCCAGCACTATCTCTTATAGGGCATTATTTTTATTTGAGTCATTACATAGAAAGCATTACCGTGTTTCAAGCAAATATATCAACAATTACTTTATTTATTAGATTAAAAAAAATGGTATTTAAACATGAATTCGTGAAAACATTCGAGAATTCATAGTAAATAGGACTTACTTTTTGCATTTCGGAGAAATTCTTATTGGAATGGATGCGTGTTTAAATTGATAAAAGTTAGGGAAAACTCCAACTTCTTGAAAATGATTAATCCCTTTTCACTTTCCTATCTTTTCTTATTGTGCTTCCTCTTTTAAACTACTTATTTTTTACCATATATCCTAGTATGGCTTTATCTCTGTGAGACTCTACTTTTGAACGTTAACGTTGTCTTGAACAAACGACATCAATAACCTTTACTTAACGTTAATTTGTTAACATTACATTAATAAAATATTAACCCCCGATTGGGTTTCCAGGTTTCAAAGCAAGCAAAGCATGAAAACACAAATCGCAATACATTTCCACAATTTATTTTATCTGTAAATATGTTTTCACTAATTGACGAAGAGTGAGAAAGATTTTATCGGCCTTCTCTCCTCTTTCTAAAGTTGCCCAAGTCTGATAACCCACTTTTTATCTTGAAACAAAAATTACCCATTTAGCACTAAACGTGAATCGGCCCTTATAAATTAGCGAAGAGATCCAGATAAAAATAATGGACCAGATCTAAAGATTTTGTAGCTGAAGAAAGAAACCCCGAATAAGAAATAATTACGTCAAGAAAAAAGAGCAGTGGAAGCTTACCATTTCGATTCTCACTATCTGCGGGCTTCATCTGTATCGGGTGATGCATCTGCGGAAGAAAAAAAGATATAAGTAATGGGTAATTAGTGTAGGATAGACATTGATCGAGACCAACTGTTGCGCACTTTCTTTCTCGCACTACATGCATTATGCACTACAGACAAAGAACTATCTTCACATTACATGGGGGCTGTGAGCAAATTGCATAGAAAAAAAAACCATTTAAACTACAAAAAAGGTGGACCACGATCCCTCCATTTTAGGCACGCTAAAATTCATGGCACTAATCACTCAATCATCCCAATATAAATAGCATACTTATTCTACTTAGGTTTTAATATGACATGTTAATGACTTATCAAGTGGAAAGATGTACAGACGTGCAGTATGAAATGAAACGTTTTGAACTTTTAATGGTCATTGTGTGAAAACAGCTGCAGACACGGTGGACAAAACGAAACGCTGCGAACTTTAATGGTTTTGTTTGAAAACCTCTGCCGAAACGAAGTATAAAGCAAAATAATGGGAACCTTTTGACTTTTATGTGAAAACATCTACAGATGCGCGGTGTGAAATGAAACACTTCGAACCTTAAATGGTCTTTGTGTGAACATCAGCAGGCGCGGTGGATGAAACGAAACGTTTCGAACTTCAGTTGACTTTTGTGGGAAAACATATGCAAACGCTGAAGTATGAAGCGAAGTACTGCGAAGTTTTTAATGGTTCTTGTTTGAAAACATGTACAGACGCGAGAGAAATATAAAAGGAAATGATGGGAACTTTTTATGACTATTGTTTGAGAAAACGTCTACAGACCCACGGTATGAAACGAAGACTTTGAACTTTAAATAACCTTTGTGGGAAAATATCTGCCACGAAATGAAATATTCACAGCACAGTTCTCAATGATTTTTGGATATATTTGCATTAAATTTTGTATGCAATTTTGTCTATTTGTTTTTGTAGGCACTTAATTAGCAGTACCTTTTAAAGGGGACCGGGACACATTGAAATTTTTTTTTATTAATTAATTTAGAATTTATAATTTTTTTGTACTGATCACCCATCTAACTAATAAACGAAATCACAACACAAAAGTTTTCCAAAAGTTTTTAAAAATTTAAAAATTAAAATTTTTTGAAAAAAAGAGGAGTCATTTTAAATTGCTAAGGCTCAAAATATTCTTGATCCATTTTCAAAATTCTTGCAGTAAATTATTCACAAATTTATTAACTTTAATTTTGATTCAGCAATTTAAAAAATATTAATTTAATAAGAAATAAAAAATATTTGAATGAAAATTTTTGAAAATTTTAAGGTACTTTTTTTTAAAAAAGTAATATTTTTAAAAGTAAATATTTGATTCAAATTTGCTGAATCGAAATTAAAGTATAATGTTTGAAAAAGATATATTCCAAATTTCAACCCTTAAACTTTATCAGTTTTCGACTTATAGCAATTTGAATACAGGAAATCTTGAAAAAATGCATCATGGAGAAAAACGCATTTAAAGTTTTAAAGACAAATGTTGTTACCATGACAACAACTATCAAGAATGTTAGATTTTCAAAGCAACGCACCACAAAAATTATTATATCTCTAGTTCCAATTAAGATAAAAACGTGATTTAAACGTCATTTTAAGCAGAAAAACACAGAAAATTTCTTAAAATAATAATTAAAAAAAAAAAAAATCGAAAATTTGACGATTTTTGTGTCCCGGACCCCCTTAAACAAGCGTGACCCCCTTAAACAAGCGTCAACCTTACATACATCCCTAACCAGAACATCAAGAAAATCAACGGGACTAGATTGCAACAAAGCCTAGGATTAGTTCGATTTTACAGATTTTATAGTTTATATGACATATATATATATATATAAAAATGAGTGAGAAAATTAAAATAAAATAGCAAAGGGTTGCATGTCACCAATTATGATTTAATTTAACCATCTTTCATAAATATCCACACGCTGGCTGCAAAAAATTTTCCCTTAACTACTTTAATCAATTAATGGTGCGGTATTATAACCCTTTGAAGGGTACTATGCTAAAAAGACGTTTACTAAAAACTGTTATGGCCGAAGACCTATCAACTGATATGAATGTATTTTGCCCCAACGAAAGCTTAGTTCTTTAAGGTGTGCGTGTGGTGTTAAACATTATCGCCCATAAAACGCATTCTTGAATCTTATAAAAATAAGGGAATGTTTATACATATCAGCAGTCATAATATATCTACACTATGTTTGTACACGTAGTCTTACTTATTCCAGTGAAATAGGTCACCAGTCGTCCCGTAGCCCATAAACTTACGCCTAATTTTTTAATCTCTTCAAATAAACTATCGCATGCTTGTTCTAATGACAGTGGATTTCGTTCAAGTTGAAATGGAAAAAGATGTTTATTCGCCTTGAAAGATAAGATAAATAAATAATTACACGGAGTAGGGGAGTTGACGTAATATCCATTCGAGTTCTAACTATAACTAAATTCGGTGTCGCAACACATTAGTGAAAAACAAGTTGTAAAAAATTACGAATTATGTTCTTGACACTTTTTCTGTGTATTTACGACAGTTCATTAGCGTCCATACCTTCATGTGAAGTATATTACATTCTCAAATGGAGTCGGTAAAACTAAGCGTATGATATATACTAGACTACTAGAGACATTTTGAAAGTTCTTTTCTCACAAAAATATTTTAACTTGTATGCTAAGTTCGAGTGCAAAATTAGTTTAATATGAAGAGTAGTTATCGTAGTTTGCTGATATTAAGAAAGTTTACTATTGGAGAACTATGGAGTTTTAGTTTATATTTTCCACAATAATTAATCTTGTAATGCAAGATTAAGTAAAAAATTGTAAATTGCCATCTTGTTCAAGCATATAATAAAATATCTGCTCTAAATTGATGGTGATTCCCGGTGACATTTGTCTACTACAACAACAGTTAACAAATGATAATTGATATTCCATGTCATGTTTAAAATTCTAGATAACTTTTAAATTAATGTCATTTTCCATTTAAGCTTCCAAAACTTTCATTAGATTAGATTTCTACTGTTTTCATTCACTAATAATCTCAGCAATATTGGTGATGATAAGATTTATCTATTTTAAAATTGATACAACATGCACTAGAAGAAGCTTGATAGTTAATAAATGTCGCACTAGAACAACCCAACGGGCCATTGGCAACGTTGGGTTTTGGCATTGGAAGGGAAAGTTCCCTAGACAAAACAACATAATTTTAAGCTAAGGTCAGATAACGAGGTGAACACATGAGCTACTAGCAGAAGCAACACGAATCCTATGAGACACTAAAGGTAAAATTAACTAATGAATCACATTTTATAGAGTAGAGAAATCTTAAAAATGATGGGTGATTGTGAAACCTAAAGGCCATATTTGCATTCAACTGTGTGAATACTATAAGACACCAAAACCCTCACAGAGAAAAAAAAACGTGAACACGACAGCCTAGTTGATCTAAAGTTCGTCGATCTATCTTAGTTTTATATATATATATATATATATATATATATATATATATAATCCTCAGAGGAAAAAATATAAACCTTATTTAGGTTCTGATACTATACATTATTTATTCATATGTGTAATAAATACAAAGAAAATAGGCATCCAACTTGGATTCACATATATGCAAGTTCAGTCTAGTGAATCTGCAGTACGGCGATATATACTAGTTTTAATTCTCGTAATAAAAAAAATAAAAGCCATATCTGGGTTCGGATACTACATTGTTATTCTTATTTGTAATAACTATAAGGAAAAATAAGTATCCTACTTGAGTCCAGCTATATGAAAACAATAAGGCAACAAAAAAGTTACGGGTAAGAGAAAACTACAAGTGCAGCCTAGTGAATCTGCAGCTCGACGAGCGTATCCTAGTTTTAATCCTAGTAATAACGAGAATCGATCGGCGAGGAAAATGAAATTCCACCTCGAGGAAACATCCTGTATGAGCTTCCTCGCATAACCCAGCGGATCGCCTCTTCCGAAAACATCAGTAAAGCAAGGCGAGGGGATAATGGAAAATCAGCCAACGGTACAGATTTCCCAACTGTGAGTCAGTACCGGAGAAATTCGTTCTCATCAGCAACGATAAACAATACCCGTGGAAAAAAGGAAAGAAGCGCTTGTTACGGTGCTTCGTTACGGAGAACAGGTCCACAGGAACGCATTCAAAGTATTCGTAACCCTAGGAACATCGAGGATATATTGGGATCGATGTTGTTGAAACAGGTTTTTGAATATTGCCAATATTCGTGGTTGCTTGGTTATGTTCAACTTTTGATTCAATTACATTGCAGTATTTAATCCTCCTGGTTGTTGTCTCTAAGAGGAATCTAGATTTTAGCAAAACTGACCAGGTCTTGGTAGACGAAATATCTCGTACTTAGAGAAGAAAACTGACCAGATCCTGATGGACGAGATATTTTGTCATTAGAAGAAAATTGACCACATTTTGATGGATGAGATAGTTTGTCATCAAAAGAAAACTGACCAGATCTTGATTTAAGAGATACACACTTAATGCCTAAATAACCACCATCTTTTTAAATAATCCACGAATTATTTCCACTTTTAGAGAGCGAGAAGAGAAAAGGCAACATTTATATTGCTACTTTCCTTTGAATAGACTGCTTCTTTAGAATTATTCTATTGGTTCTTTATTTGGAATAGAATCCTCAGGAAAGATTTTATTGGTCCAAGAAGGTCAAAACTTGTTAGAAGTCATGCAGGGAAGACTTCTAATTGCAAGTTGGAATCTGCACGTGAACCACTCAGAGCGGTAATATAGCAATTTTAATGCAAGTCTGACAGTTCCAATGCCTGTTATGAAGTTAAAAGGAAACCCTTTTGTATGCAGCTTAAGAAGATAACTTTTTTTTTTTGATAAAACGGATTTAATCACTTTTCCTAAAAATTTTCAATTACAAGTACATAATTACATACGTACAAAAAACTTTACAATTAGTGGAAGGTAAAAAATAACTGTTTTTAAAAAAAGTTTTCTACCTATTATTTTGAATTAGATTTTGAAACTGAATAGAATTAGCAAGTTTCAAGTTAAACTGGAGATTTATCCAAGCACAATTTCGCAAATCAGAAAATTTCCCATTTATGTAAGTGGGTGTTTAAATACTAAGATACTTGAGATAAAGTTTAAAATGACTGATATTTTAAAAAATAAATTGCTTGGGGGAGTTATAAATGCTCTTTCAGAAATCTATTTTATATCAAATGTGCTTTTAAATATCGACTATTTTCTGTGAAACAAAATGTTTAGCATTTACATCGTCAAACATTCACTAAGTAATTAATATATCATGAAGTGATGAAGTTAAATGAATTATTTTTTCATCTTTAGTATCAATATTTGCGTTTATAGCATTTATAAAAAAGTGTTCATAATTACGTAACACAAGAAATTATCTTTAATTGAAAACAAGACAAATTCTCATTTGGAAGTAGCTGTAAGCGCTTAAAAACTGGTAATGAATAACCGATTTTGGATATTGGTAAGAATCGCCGTTATTGAAACATCACTAATTCGCCTTAAATCGAAATTAATCAACTGACTTTTTTTGTTGACACTAAATGCTTATTTTTATGACAATGAAGAATAAATTATTAGTGTAATGTGTTTTAAAGATATATAACACTATCATAAGCTTATATTTCTTATTTCGGACCTAAAAGTTAGTCCATGAACAACTGGATAGTAAAATTTCACTTTTGGTAATTAATAAAATTTTGCTTTAAGCCAACGGTTACTGGTTACCTTAGCTACGGTAGTGATTATTATTTCGGCTTTTAAGCTAAAATTCAGGAATAATTTATCACGAAGGCAGGGGGTTGCTAATACCATCGTATATACCAGCAGAGGAATGCTTTTCAACATGTAAATATGATCAATGAATCCCATGTTTAAGAACCTTGGTTTAATTAATTTTAATATATTTTGTCCGAAGCAAAAATAGAATGTTCTTCCATATTTCAAAGAAATGTCTCGTCGGAAATGAATTGCGAAGTAATTTGAGCAATTATTGACAGGTTAACAAAGAGTTGTGCCTTATTGCCTTCACCACAACTTAGATCATTTATTAGAACATCAATCAACATATTTCGAAAAAGTGTTAGACGAGATATCTTGTCCATCAAGATCTGACCAGCTTTGTTACTAACGAGAGATCTCGTCATCAAAAATGCCGATTGATGAAGATGTTACCCTGTTTTGATGACAAGATTAAGGTAAGGCCAGTTTTTTTCTAATAACGAGGTATCTCTTTCATCAAGATATGTTCAGTCTTGTTAATGATGAGCAAACGCCTTATATCCTTGAAGGTTAAAACTAAGGAAAGACGGGAACTAAAAAATGATAACAAAGGGAATATTTTCATCGGTAATGTACCGGCAACGAAAACGTTGGTAATTTGAAAACCTAGAGGCTGTCCATTTTAGGTTACTTAACATACATAAACGGGAATAAGTATTGGAGACACATCACACAGAATACATTTTCCACAGAGGACAGCCTTTTGTGTAGAGAAATACAAATTTCGCTTTCAAAAACATTTTCTGAAAAGGGATATAAAACCGTCGCATCGCAGTTCGTCGTGGGCATAAAACCGTTGCTTTTTGAACGATCTGTCAGAAATTCTAATCCCGAAAACTCGTTCTTCAAAATTATTTAAAAGCTCGAACACAAAGGAGAAAAGGAACCGAGGCCTATTTTTACCGGAGGAAAGAGAACACTTTATCGCCTCCTCCGAGTCTTTTCTGTGTATCGAGGTGTTTATATGAGATACACGACATGAAGTTGTTTTGATCAGCCAGCGATATGTGAAAAATATATGCTCGTTGCTTTAATGCAACGCCTATGGGTCGTATTGGAGTACGAAACTATGATATGGCGTTATTACTTCCGTTACAGGAATTTTTTATGCAGGCTTCTGATATATATAGGAATCTGGGAATAGCGAACGCCACGGTGTTGCGATCACGAGGTTATAAAACCAATCCGTTATATTGCCGGCTTCGCTTTTGTTTGCTGCGATACAAATATGAAGAAGCTTTTGTTGCCTACTTTGATTTGATCGAGTATTGTTCAGTGAAGGGAAAAGTTAGACGGATTCGTTTTGTGTGTGAGAGTCACGAAATCAATACAAATTACCTTTATGTTTAACCGTACAAATGGTTTCGACGAGATATCTTGTGTATTAAGATCTGACCAATTTTGCCTGATGGCGAGATATCTCGTCAACAAGTTTTGGTAGTACCGATTTTTTGATGATGGCGAGATTAAGATCTGGTCAGTTGCCCAGGTGACTAGATATCTCGCCAGCCAAGATATGGTCAGTTTTGCTAATGACGAGATACCTCGTGGAGAATACCACGAGGAGAGTTAATCAGTTTTACGAAGAAATATCAAATCAACGAACTGGTATTTGTTCAGATATAAACAGTGCATAGAAAAAACAGTGTAAGAAAATATCTAGCATATTCTGATTCTTTAGCCTTGATATTGATTAAGATTTAAGGAAATAGAAAAATAGTGTTTTTAATAAAAATGAGAAAATGTCTCTATGATGGAATTTACTAGTAGGCAATAGTGTTCCCATTATAATGAGTTTTATATTCACTTTTAGCCAGTGTTTGCAGAGAAATAACTAGCTTCTACTATGTGGAAATAATAAGAATTTTGCTTTATCGCATAGGTCGAGAAGCAATTTGCATTAAAATATATGAAGGTTGCTATTCATGATTTTCGGAATATTAATTTCCTAATTAATATTACCCACACTGAAAATTAAATTTTAAAAGAAACGTTAATGGATTTTGAGTTGCTTAATTGTAAACATGCCGATGTGTTGCTCCAGTGGGAAGTCAATCCAATTACCCTACCTACCCCCCCCCCATCAATAATAACTTAATAAAAATTTCAGCTTGATTGAAAGATTGCTTGAGAAGATATAAATAAAAGTATGTGAAATTCTGTTTTAACATTAGTATCGCCCATTTTTCCATCCTCATCATTCAGAAACTGTTAGAATGATTTGAAACTAGGTAATTTAGGTTAAATGGTGATAACTAGGAGTCAAAAATGTATGTTGTAATAAAAACTATGAACTTTACGTGTAATTTTATATGAAGTCGATTCTGTATACAAATTTCATGGCTATAAAGTATATAAATTTATAGATATTCTTCAGAATTGAACGCGAAGTCGCAGTGGCTCAGTGGGTTAATCCAGCTTGGCTTCGAAATTTAGCGTCAAAATTGAATGTTGTCGATGGAAACTATAAAGTTTACGTGCAGTTTCATACGAAGGTGATTCCATATGCAAATTTTATGTATATAAATTTATAGACGTTTTTCAGAATTGAATGCGAAGCCACTGTGGCTCAATGGGTTAATCCAGCTTGGCGTCGAAACTTGGCATCGAAAATGGATGTTGTCACTGGGAACTAGAAATTGCAGGCATAAATTTGATATATGAAACTGTTCCCGGCTCTGTGCAAATAAATTTGTAGATGTTTTTCCCTATTGAATATGGGGCCGTGAACTAGCAACTTGCGAAATGTAGTCGGAATTCGATTCCTCCGTGAGTGTATTTCTCGTGTGTCAACAATACTTTCCTTTTATTTGTATGTCTATTACTTGACATCGTCTGTCTTGTGTTTGGTTCAGATTGGCCAAGCATGGTCATTACGCCATAAAATACCCACTCAAAAAACCTTGTTGAACGTTATAATTTGCTCTACTAGGAGCAACACGTGAATAAAGGGGGTGGTTAGATTTTTCACAGCTGTAAATGCTAAGCAATATATGAATAGTAATAGAATCTCTCCAAAAATATCCATTTTATATGCACAAATTATCCAATAGGCATATTTCTGACTGGTATAAAGTGGAAAACCACATCCAAAACAAAATGATGCTTGCCTGGTATGGCATATTATCTGGTAAGATGTAGTTGCTATTTAACTATTTAAACAGAGTGTCTTAATCAGTTATTTTGATAGGTACCCAAAAAATGCCCTTTTATTCAACTATTCCATTACTGCGGCTACTTCGGTATTCAATCTTTTCCTTTCGCTTATTCCAGCCAATAATAGAACCGCTTTTTATTAATGACCTGCAGCTTCCTTAATTTGGGCCGAGAAGTGTTTTTAGCGTTCGTAAGTGAGGAATCTTACAACAAGAAATGTGCATCCGATAGGGTAATTGGAATTTTTTAGTTAACGTCGTACTAGAGCAACACAACGGGCTATTGACGACGGTCCGGGAACAGTCCCTTAAGGGAAAGATCTGAGGACAACACCTCGTAATTTTGAACCACGGTCAGATGATGAAGCAACACCTGAACTGGCATCCCACTCTCCAAACTTACACGCCAACCCAACGTGAGGACTTTCGGCCACGACATATTTAAGGTGCACCAGCCGCCTCCACACCATACGCTTACAAACATCCATGCCCGGACCCGGATTCAAACCAGGAACCTTCTGATCTAGAGGCTAACACCTTAACCACTATACGCATCCGATAGGGAAAGATTGGTAGGTTAAAGTACTCGGAGTTCTTTTTTTAAAAAAGGTTAAATTATTCTATTTTTTTCTTTTTAATGTAAAACAACTTACAAAAATCACTAAAAAAATTAAAATAAATAAATTAATTAAATTAAATTGAAAAAAAAAATGGAAAATTTAGTCCAAAAGGACGATAACGATAAACATTACAACTGAAAAACGTATGAGTACATTTACCTAAAATTTCGAATAAAGTTTTTTAAATATATAAGTTAGGACCTGAAGAATGTGAAATACTCCTTTTCACTCACAAAGTATTGAGAATAATGCAACAGAAAACATGAATTTCTGTAAACTTTTCCTTAAGCCACGACACAGAAATCTTTCGAAAGTTTTACTTTAAGATTATTCTTATATCCTAACTAACAAGGGTGAACTTGAAACTTTCGACTGAAAAATAATTAACTTTTATATCGCAATGTACATTGCTCCTAGTTAAGGCCCTCCAAACAAATATAAAAATCAGTACACCCAATATCATTCAAAAACGTAAAGTAAATTTTTGATTGCCACATTTTTCGTGAAAAACTGCCCAAAATAGCAATCAGTGAAAAATGCATTTAGATTTGAAAACGAATTGAAAAACAGATGTCAAGACCTATTCCAATTGCTATAACTCCGCATGTATTCACCGTACAGGGAAAATAAAAACAGTTTTGTGTGGTAGGAAAATAGGCATTTAATTAAAGTAGCACTGGATCAACACAACTTGCTATTGGCGACGGTCCTGGATCAGGACAACATCACGTAATTTTGAACCACGGTCAGATGACGAAGTCACACCTTAGTTGGCATCCCACTCTCCAAACTTCCACACCAAAGTGAGGACATTTGAGGCCACTACAGATTTAATGTACACCAACCGTCTTTAAAAACGTCGGTCTTTGGATGGATATGAACTCGCAACCCTCCGGTTGCTATTCCAACCCGGGCTACCACGGAACCAGTTTTGTAAGGAAATAAGTATAAATGTTAAGATTATTGTCTAAAATGAGATAATGCTCAAAAATCGACTTTTCAACTTAGTCAGACACCTTATCGAGATGAACCATGTAGTATCGAGAGGTACTATGTTGTATTCTTTGGCGTTTGTTCAAACGCGGGGACTATAACGAGAAACAGAACAGGTGCTAAAACGTCTAACGGAAATATATTTGAGCGCTAATTGGCAGAGATGCTGGAGGACATTTAAACGTTGAAGGCTTCAAACAACGTTAAGGTGAACACACACTACAAAAAAGTAAACTGCACAAAGGCCCGACAGAAAATACGAGACAAGTGGGATACCTTGAGGTAGGACACGTGGTTTCTATCACTCAATCTATTCTATTTTTCTCACCTTATTTTCTATTTGCTTTTCTTATTTCCAACTCCACGCTTAACTTTTAACAAGTAGGGAAGTTTTATACATAATATTGTCCGGAGAGTCGGGTGCCAGCTCAGGTTGTGACCTCGTCATCTGACCGTTGTTCAAAATGAAGATGTCCTCGGAATATTTTCCTTGGGATGGAACCCAGAAAATATGTTATTTTTACTTTTAAAAAAGTGACTACGTAAATTTTGCGTATATATCAATTCAAGTCAATGGATATTATTGGGGATACTTGGGATTATGATTAATTTTAGAACTACAGACAATTAAAAAAGTTTGCTCAAATGGTACGTGCCGTATATAAATCAAAAAGACATGCACAAGAGGGGAATAAAAATTTAAAATGATTTCTGATAATACAGAAATAAATACTTATGTAATGTGTTTATTTCTTCTCCACACATGCGCCCAAGATTTGGAAATATTCATTGAGCAGTGCACAAGTTATACAGCTATAGGTCCTAAAAGCAGTTAGGTTTTATTTGTTCCTTCTGGGTCAGTATTTTTAGGCCAAAGGTTTTACAAGTGTTGTACGTCTTACCGTATATAATTCAAAGGCAAAATTAGAAAGACGTGCACTAAGAGGAAATAAAAATTCAGTATTAAAAAAAATGTTTGTATTATAGATATCAAAAGCAGTCGTATTTATCTGTTTGTTCAGGGTCAGTGTTTTGCTGCCAAAGGTTTTACAACTATTGAACGATGTACCGTATATAACTCAAAAGCAAAAGCAGAAAGATGTGCACAAAGGGGGAATAAAAATGTTCTGTGATTTCTAATAATACAAAGCGAATACTCAAGCCAATGTGTATTTCCTCAACATACATGCCCAAAGCTTGGAAATATTCATTCGGTAGTGCAAAAATGTTTACAGTAATAAATCTCAAAAGCAGTTGAATTTCGGCCGTTTCTTCAGGGTCAGTGTTTTACGGCCAGAGGTTTTACAATTATTGACGTGAGCGATGCTGAATCCTTTTCGCAGCCGCAACCTTTGGGAGTAAAAAATAAAGCAAAGGTAAAGATGGTCTAACGGCGGCGATAATTTTCTTCTTCTGCTTTAGCAAAATCTTTGGGGAATCGTGATCGGATTTAAGTTACCGTTTCAGGTATAAAGAGTATCATCACGTAGGCGTTTCTAGACATAAGTTCTCTGTTAGGAAAAAAGCAAGCCCCAAATCTTTTCGGCTTTTTTATGTCATCGTTTATGGTGAAGAAAGAGTCTTGGAGTCTAAGTAAAAAATTGCTTTCGGAAAGCAGCGTTTTCAAATCGAATTCAGATGCATTATTACGTGGTAAAAATTCCCTTTTTTTCCCGAACACAAAACGTACTTATCTATTCAGAATACAAGGGATAAGATTGCTTACATAGAAAATTTAATCGCGATATATTCCAGATGTTTACTTGGTGGTGTGCCTGGGAGAATAAAATAAAGCAATCTGCTGCAAGGCGTCAATAATTTCTGACTTACCACCCGTTCGTTGAAACAATGCGATGTATAAATCAGCAGCGCTCGAAAAGAAAACAAATTCAGTATCTGTTATTTCGTCTGTTCTTTCATATTTCATTTTGTTGCCATTCAGAAACACTTTGTCAGATGGCGCAGTCAGTATTGAAGCTGTAATCTCCCAACCATTCGAAAAAGATAACGCGCCAGAAGTATAGTATGTTTTAAATTGTAGCTATTACTTTAAGGAATGAATACACTTTTCACACGAAATGTCCCGTATGCGTATAAAGTAAATATAATTTATGCTGGAAGAGAACTGAGAAGCAGTCTAAATTATTTTTTATCATATGTTATGTAGCATTCTGTAGTGTAACCACAGTACTCAAACCTCTTGCTGGTTGTTTTGATGAGGTATCTCGTCATTAAGCAAAACTGAACAGATCTTAATGGACGCGATATCTAGTCATTAGAAAGAAAACTGACCAGACCTTGTATTCATAAAAAATGGACGATATCTTGATAACAAGATATGTCATTATTAGTAAAATTGGTCAGATCCCTCTGCTGGACGAGATATCTCGTCGTAACCACTTGGAGTGTTAGCAAGGAAAGATAATGCTACACCTTCGAGAGAGAGAGAGAGAGAGAGAGAGAGAGAGAGAGAGAGAGAGAGAGAGAGAGAGATAGTGTTGGAAATGAGACGATACTTAAGCAGATAGACAATTAGATTGGGATGAAAGGATTTTAAATTTCGAGGTTTCACCTCTCTCACGACTAAATAGAGTTTCAAAACATTTCATTCAACCCTCTTAGTGATTCCGACGAGGTATAACGTTAATCAAAATCTTATAAATTTTATTTATGACAAGGTACCTCGCTCTCAAGATATTGGCAATTTTTTATGATGACGAGTACAAAACCAGGTCAGTTTACTTATACTGACCTCACCAATCAAGATCTGACCAATTTTGCTAATGAAGAGATCTTTTAGTCATCAAAGCATATGCTGCCGTTTTTTGTGATAACCAGATCAAGAACTGGTCAACTTTCTTCTGGTGACGAGATATCCCTTCCACGAAGATCTGGTCACTTTTGCTGATGACACGATACCTCGTTGAAATAACCATCAGGAGAGTTAAAATAACCTTAGTTTTTTCCCTATACGAGTATTAAAATAATCCTACTTTTCATCATATGAGGCATTCAGAACTCCTTTAAGTTGAATCTTTTTAGTGCATCTTTGAATCAAGTCCCCAATTACTTTGGTTCCCGATAGATAGCAGAAGAAAAGCTAGGCGAATAGGAAAAGTACACACGAAAAGAAATTTTAACTCACTGTTTCTCAAAATGTTATAATATGGACTTGATCCACTCTAGTTCTGAACGCCTCATATATAAGGGAGTGTTTTTGAATAACTTTAATTATTACCATAAGAGTATTAAATTAACTTTATATTACCATAAGGGTATTAAAGCAATCTTTATATATTACCATAAAGGTATTAAAATAATCTTTATATTACCATAAAAAGGTACTAAAATAATCTTGATATTATCATAAAGGTACATATAGGGAACCTTATACACTGTTACAAACTTTCAGGACTGAAGTTGTGAATTTAGTTTCTTACATCTAACTATAACTAAAACCATAACCTTTTCTGACGTTTTTGATAACTGAGCAAGCAGAAACAAATTAAAAAACAACAGACGCAATCTCTTAATCTGCTTAAAAATGAACAATGGTTAATGAAATTCACATACAACGTTCAACTTTAAGGACGAGATGAAACAAATACTCCGACTTTTTCGCACCAAGTATTAAACACATTTAAACTCTGGTCTCCGAGTGCGCGAAAGAAGGGAATTTCTTCTCTTTTCATTCCCTACTTTTTTACTACTGCTGATGTAAAAATAATAACACTTTTCAACTGTCCAAGGTGTATCCTAATTACAGCACGTCACAGTCTTCGTTTTATAACGAACATTCCACCCTTCCCCAGAAGATGTAAAAAAAAAAAAAGGAATATCACGTGAAAGACATACTAATTAAAAAAAAAGGAACAACTTTTAATACGAAGGCAGCTGGACTCATGTAATTTTAATGCTGTATTCGAAGCTGGAAACAATTATCCCGTTGTCCCACCCCACTTGAAATTTTCTCTAAAGTACGTGCTTAAACGGGAGAGAAAAAAGTTGGTCTTCAGGATGCGTTGCTCCAACTAAAAAAGATCAGTTTAGCAAGAGGAAAAAATGCTTAATAGTGTTAGCGAGGTAGCTCCATAATTCAGATTTATTCACTCCTTGAATGAGTTACTCGAGTCGGTGACTGAGGCATTTTTTTACAGCGCCTTTTCGGAAGAGGTGAAAAAACGCACAGGTTTAAGGCTGACACATCAGGAACTGATTGGTAGACAATCGTTATTGAGTGCGAAAGAAAAACACTTGAAGAGAAATTCAATCAAGTAATTTGCACCAAAATGCGATATTAAGTACTTCTTAGTAGAGGGGAAGGATTTCATTACTATGCCTCGTCATATATTTTTTTGTGCTTAAAAGCGTTTCAGAAGTCTTTTATTCTTATATAGGGTTATCCGCATATTTTAATTTTTCGATATGATGTGCTTGTTAAGAAGGCAATACCCGAGTTTGGTCTTGAGGATAAAGGGGACAGTAAACTTTAAAAATCACCAAAATCGATTTTTTAATTTTAGCATTAAAATTTAAATTATTTCAAAATCTGTTGATGGAAAAATAATTTGTTCAATTACGAATACAATAATTTTTGAAGGAGATTAGTACACAACAACATAATACGTAAAGTGGATGACTCTAGCAAGTCTATTACAAATGCGAGTTTTTCTTCGATTGAGATTTTTTATCATTCGGTTTTCGAACTGAAAAAATTGCTATCGAGAATAATTTTTCAATTGCGCACATATGAATTCAATGAATTCACAGATACAACATCAAAGATATAATAGATAGGTATGGTAAGTTGACTACAAAACGCGTTTTCTCCGATAGAGAATTTTTGACATTATTCTGATTTCGAAATTGTTCCCTGCGCATCTGGTTTGAATTGATTTACTCGAAATGATTTTTGGATAATCCTTGAAACATGCGGTATATTGTAACTGCAAATGAGAACATCATGTTTCCAAATTTTGAATTTTTAGTTTAAAATGTTGCTTTACCTATGATTTTCTTTGAAACAATTTTCTGCTTTACAATTAAGTGATGCAGTTACCAAATGGAGTTAATTTGATTTATAAGTACCATTGCTACAAACTATTATGTGAATTAGAATTTTGACAAGACACGATATAAATTAATGCGCATCGGATTTAGCAATTTTTTTTATTAACTTATCAAATGTTTTGACCACGTTTAGGATCATAACTTCCTAATAACTTTATGTTTATGGTCGGACCTTAAAAAAGCCTTTTTAGTACGAGTAGAAACACAAACAGTGTTGGAAAATTTTTTAACAATCGGATACCTGTAAAAGTTTGTTTTGAAAGCTTGCTGTCTCTAAAAGGATAGACATGAAGGAAATAGAAGACATGGAATCAATGACGAATATATATATATACACACACATGGTACTTGCTTTTGATGCTATATCTAACCACTTTATGATTTTTGGAGGTATCTTATGGTTATAGTTTTTTGAGTCTCAATGCTAAAAGGTCTACCTTTAAAAAACATTATTCATCAAAAGCACATCTTCTATCTAACAAATATATTTTAATACAATTAAAAAAATTATAGCATCTAAGATTTACTCCAACACAAATAACCGAATATCCGATTCAGGAAATATGTATACCCGTAAAATTTAGTTGCATGAACGAAAAAGAATGAAATTCAGAATCGAAAGAAGGTCAAGTTTTCTTGGATTCATTTTTGATATTTTCCCAGCCTCCAGTTTGTTTCGTAGAATGAAAAATGTGACTCAGATTTCACTTATTCAATCCAACATGTGAATAAATCCCGTTGAATAAGGGCTTAACTCTTAAAACATTAACAAGGAGCTGTATTAGATTCCATATAGTTTTAAATCTTATTTTATCCTTATAAATTTAATCCCTCCATTTCAATTCAGGAAGAATACTTTTATCGTTTTCCAAAACCTTTTTGTATCAGGAAGTTATCGTAAAGAGTTTAAAGGAGGACATAAAACGAGAAATATTTTCGATAAGAATTCTTCCGAAGGTTTATAACACCGCTTTAAGCACCATTGTTTGCTGCTTCAGTCACTACAAATCACGGGCTTTTAAATTAAAGTTTGCATCGTTTTTTAGGGGATAAAAAACAAAAGGCGGGCTAAATGGGATTCCATTTTTTTTCGCAATTATACCAGCGTTGTTGTTTTCTAGTTGTTTTCCCTGTTTTTATATTGGATTAATGATCGACAACTACAAAAGACAAAAGTATTACACAATTTTGCGACAGAGTACGTAAAATTGCTACACGTGAATGGCAATTTCTTTTATCTAGTACCAGTTTACATTTTATATTGCTTAGTTATCACACTTCCGGGGAAACATTGTTCATAAGTTTAAATCTTTTGTTTTTATAATATACTAGACAAAATGTTACAAAATTTGTTGCGATAGAGCGCATGAAACTAACTCGTTCCCTTAATTGGTCTTATCTAACACAAAATTAACGCTTGGGATACATGCTGCGACATCATATTAATAGCGTATAATAGTTATTCATAGATATATTTTCCATTTTTTTTTATCGCAGTGCCTTTTAAGCGTTATTTGCGGAGTGTGAGACGACAAAAGGTTGATTCGCATACAATTTTATAGTCTTACTGTAAATAAACGAGCTCAATTCAAATTTCGAATACTTAATTTCGCAAACTATTCCACTTTGGGTTTTCTTTGGTCATCTCTCTGATTATTTTTGATTCTTGACCTCATTATCTGACCGTGGTTCGAAATTTCAAGGTGTTGTCTTTGGAATTGTCCCTTCGGAATTGAACCCGGACTGTCGTCAATAGCCTGTTGTTCCAGATAGCGTTAATTCAACTACCTCCCTCCCTTTTTGCTAAGCAAGGGCTAAGTAGACGGAAGTCACATTTCAGAGGAAATCGAGTTTCTGAAAACTTTTCGAAGAACTTTTTAGGTAGGTAGGTGGTAAATTAAGCTCACACTGGCGCAACACAGCGGGCTATAAGAAATTTTTAGGATAGAACCTCTTTGTACTTGAAAGAAAGACCCACTTGAGTTTTGCATTCCGAGCGAAAAAGCTCGTTCAGAAATATTATCTAGAGTATGGAATAGTACACTAAAACACAAGATAATTATAACCTTTACAGGATCGCATTCAGCATGTCGTCCCCATAAAAAGTTTGATTTGTTCAAAATATTAGGCTGTATCTGGCAAGCACTGCTTTTCTGTCAAGTAAAAGAAAGACACACACACAAGAAAGGTTTTTACTGATACAGAAGAGAGAAGTACTGAGGGAATCTAACTTTCGCCCCTAAAGCTACCAGACTGCTAGAGAAATTAGCACGGCGGCCCCATTTATAAGCCCCACTGAGCTAAGGTGGTCATATTCATAGGATGGAATCTCAAGTATAAGACAAACGATGCATATACCCCCTTTAGGCTTCCATTATACATTCCTTGGTAAAAGATTTGACTAATTCAAAAATATTAATTATTTATTGAATGGAATCTCAAGTAAAGTAAGTCACAATAAAACTATACTCCCTTCAGCTTTGCATTTCATATTCTTCGATAAGAAATTTTGTCCAGTTAAGAGCATTTGGGAAGGGAAAGTAAATTAGTAAGCCACATGAAAAAATTATACCCCTCCAATTTCGAATTTTACTTTCCATGATCCAATTAAGATATTTGAAAATGGAATCTAAAGTATTAAACCCACGAAAATGATACCCCCTTCAGTTTGCATATTACATTCCAAGATAACAAATTTGGTCTAGCTAAGAATATTTCGGGATGGAATCTCAAGTAGTAAGCCACACGAAATTTATACCCACTACAGTTTTGCATTTTAAATTTAACGATAAGATATTTGGTTCAGTTAAAAATATTTAGAGATGGAATGTAGAGCAGTAAGGCACACGATAACTATACCCCGTTCAGTTTTTCATTCTAATTTTCGTCGCAAAAAGTTTGACTCCGATTCATTCAGACCCGGCAAAAAAATCATCCGTAAAACACTTTTTCTCATTGACATTCCGTAACAGCAGCAATCCCATTTTCTCGGGTAATCTTTGCACTTTTAATGTCCCACGGTATTTTCCCTTTCAAATTATAAACTTGACGCACGTAAAAATGAATATTTCACGCACTTTTAGGACCTCTCGGCAGCGTATCCATAAACGCAACCGTAAAATGCCCTTCTGGGAGGAACGTAAAACGTTGTCAGCGAGCATCTGATGCTTTTACGAGGTTTAACGAGAAATCCGAAACCCAGGCATCGCAAGGGAAAGAGGATTCCGAATTTCCATGAGAATGAAGCCGTTGCTGCAAGCGTACATTTATGAAGTCCCAACGCACTCTGCCAAGTATTACTTAAGTGCCCTTTTCAGCCGAGAACTTTTGCCGATTCCTGACCTGTCTGACAAGCACACTTTTTGCTGCTCCAGTTTTTGATTTCAGCGCATCGCTTATTTTTATATTTATTCCAGACTATTGAGAGTTTTTTGTTTTAATGCCTACATTCTGGATGTAGAATGCATTTGGGGAGAATAATTTTGTACTGCATTTGGAGCAGAGGGTGGAAAGACTGTAATTTCTGTCTCACAAAAGTACTTCATGGTTACATGTTTGAGATCTCATCCTCCTGTTGTTACATCAACGATGTACCTCGTCATGAGCAAAATTGACCAGATCTTGATGGACTAGATGTCTCGTTATTCGAAGAAAACTGACCAGATCTTGATGGGCTAGATGTCTCGTCATTAGAAGCAAACTGACTAGATCTTGACCTTGTCATCACAAAGAAAAATTGGTAATATTTCGATGACCGAGATACTTCGTCGTTACCAAAATTGGTCAAAATTTGATTGAGTAGATATCGCGTCAAAATAACTTGGAAAGTTAATAGACAGGGATGACCGTTATTTAAATAGTCTGAGTAGTCTTTATCAGTGAAGTCTTTAATATACGTGTTGAATACGTGTAACTGGGCTTATAATTCCGTCTATTAGATGTGTATTTAAATACACTTGTATTCAAATAGAAAAGTGCGCGTATAAAAATCACGGATACACGTGTAATTTTGAATCCGTATCTTAATCCGTGTAATCTTTAGAGTCCGTGTTCCCGGGCTTACATTAATGCATTTACATTGACCGCATTTTAGACATGCATTCAAATACAGGAATACACATGTACTCGAAACAAAGTACTGGTACATTGGAATTTACGAAAATTGCGGCAATAATCTAGTTTAATTCTGTGTAAAGCAGTATTAATTTATCTATACATTTCTTTATAACGTAAACAAAAAAAAATTGCAAATTTTCCCTTGTATTTAATATGCAAATTATTTATTACTTCTATCATTAAAATTCTAAACCATAAACATACAACTTCAATATTATTATAATCTTTACATACAACCATACAAGTACCTACATCATATATTAAGACCGTCTCATATCTTCTAAACTTTTGCCTTTTAACTCTTGTTTTTAATATTTTGATTTAGTTGATCTTAACTACGTTTAAAAATTTTTTTAAATTTTAATGATGAATTTTTAGTTAGATCGTTGCGGGGTGATACCCACTTTGCCAATACTTTTTAAGCGGGGAATTGGATTTGGAAAACATGTGTAACATAATCATTACATACAATAGAGTGCCCCAATATTCGCAACAGATATCATGGGTGTAATACAATTGGATTCAACGTTACTGAAAAATGATAATACCCAGTACCTCATGAACATTTATTAATGGATAAAATAAGTTTTAAAAAGTTCGAATATGTTGAAAAAAATCTTAGAAAAAAGATTTGATTAGCCAAGCAAGAGTCAAAACTGTGGTAAAAGCTAAAAAAAGACAACAGGTTGCATATGGACCCCTCGGAGGTTAATTGACCATATATATATATACACACATGACAATCAATCAATATCCTTTCTCTCTCAACAGCTATTGATAATAAATACAATTTTTGTTTTCAGGAGCAAAAGTCATATCCTCAATACTTCAGCTTGAGAAGATCCTCTCGGATTGACAGCGAATCACCAAATCCCAAAGAACGAGCTCGGCTGTAAACATCCGTCAGCTTGCTTAACGACGGCAAACCACTTTTAGAGCCTCAAACACCACAAAAGGTGCCAATGGTTGCACACAATAACAGCTCTTTTACAACTTCAAGAAAACGCAATAATATCTGCCTGGAATACGATGTCATCTTACGACACGAAACACGCTATAGGGAGACTCCAGGCGTGGATCGTTAAATGTCTACTATTAAAGTAACGCTCCCCTTTGCAAATGTAGTTAGAAAAACCATTCAGATTGTTTATGCTGGCATTCAGATCTCTCAGCTCAGAAAAATATCCGAATAATGCCGTGGAGATTTAGGAGGTAGTGACGAATCGCAACTCACGCTGAATCTTCTCTTTATTATCAACTGCTAACGTTATGTAAGTTCAAGAATTTGTGATGCCCGAATACTTGTTACAGACTGAGTGGCTGGAAATAAAAAAAATCCCTTATCTCAGTGTGATTCACAGTGGTAATAGTTAACTATTCTAGACTTTAACTCGTATTTAACCCTCCAAGTAGATTCGACGAGACATTTCGTCCATCAAGATCTGGCTAATTTTGCTAATGATGAGATATCTCGTTGTAAAGAATGTTGTATGAATTCCAAATAAAATATTGTCATTTTTGATGATGACGAGATCGAGATGAAGTCAGTTTTTTCTAAGGACGAGATATCTCGTCCATCAAGATTTGGTCAGTTTTCAAAATGACGAATGAAATTATAATATAATACAATGATGCTCCACTCAGAAAAATACACAATTTAAGTAATCTTTTTAATAAAGCTTTCTACTGTTGACAGTTAAACTAAATTGTTTTATGTTTAATTACTCGTTATGGCTACTGAATTAAACAATATTGAATGTATACGATGTAAAAAATTAATGCTATCTTAGACATGGAATAATTGTATTTAAATGCAACAATTAATGCATTAAAAAGCAATTATATATGTGGTCCATGACGTTAATTAAACTTTTAACATATCTTAACCCTTATATTACTAGCTAGTTTAACTCAATCATCATTAATTTGTCTAGACAATCAACGTGTTTGGAAATGATTTTACATTGCTCACAAGAATATTATTCACAAATTACTTAAAGAGTGTAATTATAAGTTATGGGATGAATAGGAGAATACATCTATACTTTAAGAAGGAAATATGCATATCCAAATTTCATCGTTTTGACTGTTTTTATATATCGCATTACATACTGCTACATGTCTACGTAGAAACATTAGACTAGAGTATTATCCTTCAACCAACTGTTTATTGAGAGCTCTTTTAAAGCCTAATGAGAAAACAGGTACTTTTATACGAGGCATTTAAAACCCCTGAAAACAAAAGCTGGAGACTGTTTTAGATATAGTACAGAATTATTTAAGTAAATAACAAAAACACAACATAATAAATAAATATAGTAAAGAATAGAAAATACTACGAATGTATAAAACGTGTAGAAACCTTTCTGTAACGTATTAAATAAATCACTTTAAAGTTCAACTGATTTTCCTACATAGGGATTTCTGAGTCCATTATCATCCATCAGAATTATTATGTTTTGTATCTCAATTTATTGTTTTCCAATTTTAAACGATCCATCCACCAGATAAGTAAATATGATCACGAATAGAAAATACAATGCAAGCATAAAATTTGTTGCATCAAACTAATAATGAATAACAAAAAATCCTTTCAAGACTCATTTTCCTGTATAGCAACACAAAAGATTCAAAGTTCATTACCTTACATAAGTATTATTAAATTTACAAAATACAGTGCAAGTATAAAAATTGTTGCACCAAACTGATGACGAGTATCAAACAAAATCACTTTCATACTCATTTTCCTAGACAACAACATAAGAGGTTCTAAGTCCATTATCGTCTAAGTCCATCATCGTCCACCAGCATTTAAGTTTAGAAAGTTCAGTGCAAATATAAAATGTGTTGTAGCCAAATTGATAAAGAATATAAACAAATCACTTTAAGACTCATGTTCCTACATAGAAACATATGAGGTTCTAAGACCATTTTAGCCCAACAATATTATTAAATTTAGAAAATACAGTGCAAGTTAAATGCGTTGTAATTTGCTGATAATGAAAAACCAAAATATCACTTTGAGACTCATTTTCCTACAAAGCAACACAAGAGGTTTGAAGTGCGTCCATCAGCATTATTACGCTTGGTATCTCAACCTATTGTTTCCCCATTTTAAACGATCCTCCTGCCCGCGTAGGCGGAACTACAAACACCTTAAAATAATCACTGAGGAGGTAGGCGGCGGATGTTTTAAAACCCCAGCGGTACAAGCCCAGAGCGGCCTCAAGAGCGATACCGAGTTATTTGTCAACTGGCTGTCGCAGCTGATGTCGGGTCGTTTATTTTGGGAGGACACCAAGTACAGCCATCGTCAATCATACTGGCCAGATTCCTTACGCTTAGAAAACGTGCAAAAGTCTCGAGAGGAAAAATCCTTTTAGGAAGAAAAAGCCCGTCCCGGAGCACAGCGGAATACAACGGGCAAGGATATTTTGGGTGTCAGTTCATGGCTAGCAGAAGCTATTAGGACGATTTTTCTTTCCAGCGCTCAAACTGAAATTTCAGCGCTTATGTTTAATGAGCAGTGAAGAGTTGAGTGTCCGGTTCAACGAAGCGGCGCTTAAGCGTGCGACTTAGCCCGGGCTTGATGAGGACAAACTGTGAGTTTGCTCAAGCAGCCGTCGAACTTATGTGGTGTTACCGTGGCTGGGTTGGTTGGGTTTTATGGCGCGAGGTCCGAAAGCGGACAAGCTGTGACAAACACCAGGAGAAATATTAAAAACAATAAAGCAGGAAAGAATAAAAGTCGAAGCAAAATGGATAAAAGTGGCAGCACATGTTAAAATCTTTAAATCTCCTAGTGGTTGTATATCGACTAGGTATCTCGTCATTATAGAAGAAAACTGTCCGGATCTTGTTGGAACTTCGAAGCTGCATATTCAATTTTCAACAGGTCATTTATTTGTAATAAAAGCGTCACAACAAATTATTCATACTGAATTTGCAATTGCAATTTAATAAAAATTATGCAACATTCTATTTTGTAATCACTAGTGAGTCTTTAAAGGTTTCTGAATTACAAAAATCGTACTTATTGAGTAATGTTTTAACATTTATCAGGGATACATTTGGTATGAAGGTAAAAATGTAAGCATCTAAAGTAATAGAAGACACCCCATTTCAAAAACCCTGACCTGCAGTATTTTATTTAAGATTAATTTTACATAAGGCTTTTAACTATGAGTTTTGAAATACTACATTCTCAACCAATATAAAATTGTAAACATTCATATATAAATGAACTTTAATAGGTAATTCATTATTTCTTTTATTGCAAATTTTAGCATTTGTTTCGATTTTCAAGTTTTGTTATTTATTAACTCGTGTAAGAAATTAGATACCATAAAACTACTTTCACAAAATTAAATTGCAAACATATTTTATGAAAAAAATATTTATAATCCAAATATACTTATAATCGAGGCAAAAGAACGTAATTATTTAGCAAACTGATTTCTTAGGAAAATATTTTCCCATCCGTTACTAAAGATTTTGACATTTACACAAGTTGACTACATTGTAAATGCCTAAAGAAATAAGTAGTAATTAAATGAGCACAGCCATTTTGGAAATATTATTTAAGAAAACAAGAATTAAGGAATATCTATACTTAAGGATACCTTTTCATACGCAGTTTTATAATAGTTGACTTAAATATTTCAGGAACACTCACAGAAAATATGTATGATTCCTAAAAGTATGTTTTTAAGTCTTGATATAACCAGTATACAAAATAGGCAGCACATGGATATTTCTCAATCCTATTTAAAGTTCGATTGCTTCTTTTATCTATCACAAAACGTTTAATTTTTATCGTATAGCATTCGTTACTTTAGATTCCTTACGAAAAATAAAACCTCGGAAATGTCCCATTGCTTTTCTGGGTTAATTACTTCGGGGATACTCAAAGAATGTTTCTACCAAACAATTAAACCTCTACAGCTCTTTGCGACAGCGCTCTGGGAACAGCAACGACTAGGTTATAGTAACGTAAACAAAGGTTTCTAGTACTGGAAATTGTATTGAAGAGAGTACTAGCAGTGAACTTATAAAGACTTTATAGCCCTTTGAAGTTGCCTTAATCATATGTGTTAATCTAAATAATCACAAAATTCACTTTTAATGGAACATGGTATCGTAGTCAGAGTTCATTGCATAAATGTCTTTACAATAACATTGAAAACATAAAATATATTTTTACGAAACATTTTCGTCCAAACCCGACATGATAGAGAGTCTGTTTCAGTGAGCTTGCCCATTTCGCTAACAACCTGCGAATTGTATGTGATGCAGGTTCGATTCCTTCATGGGTATGTTTGTCCCTTCAGTGTCAGCGAAATCTCTCTTGTGTATGTGCGCCTATTACTTAATGTTGTCAGTCTTGTACAGGCGCTGCTTGGCCAAAATATTACCTTAGCTCCAAACAATGAATCAACGAACCGACCTCACATGATATAGAATATTTACAGAGATCATTAGACAAAATGTCTCTTTGGAAATCGACTTTATTACATAACTAGTATATTAATATTACTCGAGACTTTTTAATGCGATAAAACTCACTTGCAACTCACGTGTATAATGCACGTAAAGGATCATTTTAAAGAAGCAATTTATGTAAAAAATGTCCTTAAAATACATTCAATTTTCCAATTTATGAAAGTAATAAATCGTTTTCCAACAAGACTGGACATTTTCTTTGATAGTACTGAAGTTTAAAAAATTATTGTAGACTTTAAAAAACATAAACGTCATTTATTCGATAGGATGTTTTATTCTTTGGCACAGTTTCAGCGTTTAGTGATTATTTGTTTTCTGTGTTTCTTTTTATTCTCTATATACCTGTACCTTCTGTTATTTTTCGTGCATTTCCCACTGTGATGAAAATGAATTTTTCTGTATTACAGCATGGCATTAATAATGTACTAATTACAAAATGTATTCTATAAGTTTAAAGCAGTTTGTCAAAGCCGTTTGACTCACGGAACTTAAATTTACGATTCTTCATTCCATGGAACTCAATTACGTTCAACGGTGCTGAAAATTATGTTCAACACGGCACTAAAATAAAGAACAAAATGCCCATTTATAATATGAAAAAAGAACCATCAAAGTTTGATATTGTTTATAGGGGATCTCATAGGAAAATACGTGGCAGATTTTAATCATTCTCCCCACTTTATCTTCTGAAGATCTGAATTAAACGACTTCCACTCACATTTTATGTTTCAGGTCTGTCTTAGTGCGATAGAGGAATAAAAAATGAAGTTTTGCAACCACACCATAAATTGTGCCTCCTTTTGAAGTGGTAGGGACTGGATAGAACGAAAAGGGTCTTCAGGAAGAGAATAGTAGACGAAGAAAAATTTTCTGTATAAATTTTAATGAATGTAGAAGTCGCAAAATATAAATCCCGAAAGGAAGCTCTTAAGCCGAACTCTAAAGTGTTGGCGTCAGTGACGATGTTTTTTGGCAGACAGATTTATTGTCTTTGCCTTCAAATAATGTCCCACGTAACATGACAGATATATGGAAAATAACTTGGCTGCAGTTCAAGTAGGTGACACGTGTTACGCAAAATGGGTTAAGCTCCAACTGAGCAACTAAGTTGGATGAATTGACATAGCTCCAGAACAATGAACTGGTGTTTGAAAAAAAAAATTGTTGGGAAACACAATTTACGATGTTAACATACCCTTATTGGCTCTGGAACTTTCTTTGTGATAGTTCAAAATGATAATTCTTACAGACCGATTCTTCAATTAAGATCAAAGGTGGACATGGAACTTTCACCCTTTGCTTCGACAGGATACTATTTACATATTTTCTCTCTACTTACACATAACTAATTATCCTAGGTGTATTTATCACTTCTGTGTTAGAGAGAACGTTTCTCGTGTATGTCCATTTACTTGTCTAAAAAAGCATTGTTTGGTTAGATCTGGCCCTTGCGCTATAAAAAACCCAACCAGTTATGCAATATTAAGAACTAAAAATTTATAATTATATTAAATCAGTATAGAAATTTTACTATCAAATTATTATTCCATTATAAAATATTGTTCTTATTTTATTATTAAAATATTGTTAATCATTATTCTTATTTTTTATTATTATTATTGCTTTTATATTTTAATTTCATTACATTATTATTTTTCTGAAATTATTGTGTTTGTATTATTACATTTTGGGATTAAATTTGTGATTAGATTTGTATTATTTTATCATGAAGTTATTGTACTATTTTGTAAAAAGATTAATTTCATTTGACTATGATTTTATTACGAGTATTTGAATAATTTTGGGTCCGTAATTTCATTTTTTGGCAGTAGTTCCCCACATTTCCTTTTGCCTCTCGGCAAGATTCGCCTGTTTTATATCTTCCCATTAAATACTAAACCTTTACGTATCTAACAATACATAAGTGTTTTACATATTAACAATATTCGTATGCATTATATATTGCTGCTATTTTACTTGGTATGTGTACCATATTTTAAGTTTCTATCAATTTACTCCAAATATTTCTCCAATTACCTTTACTTATGTTTGATAGACACAGTTCCAACAACGAAACTCCTTGTTTTATCTTATTGCATACCTCATGAGATCGTAAGTTGGCATACTTATGACTTTGTTATGTAAGATATCCTGAAAAACTGACGTTGGGAGATTAAATTAAAACATTAACTTCAATTTGTTGCAAATAAATAGTTTAATTAAAATTACTTTTCATCAAATATAACAGTTCACGAAATTTTCTCTATCAATAAATTTGTTAATTTACGAAAACATTTTTTTAATCAAAAATACTGAAACCTCATACAAATTAAATTGATGTTGTCTCATATTTTTCATAAATTTAATCTTTGTGGAACAAAGTATTTTTATGCCAACTGACAAAGTTGTTTAACTGACAACATATTTGGAGTATTTATAGCAGCAGCGTCACCAATACATTACTTGAACAATGTTATAATCAAGACTGATCATGGATTTCCAAAGGTCATTTTTATCTCGTAGTAACAGCAATCTTTTGAAAAAAAATCGTGGAGCTCCTACTTAAAATGAAGACACAAATTATTATAATAAGATTAATACATGAAATAAAAATATGAAACTAAAAGACTACATTAGTCTAGGTCAAGTCACACTATTTTGAGAAATAAATTGGACTTCAACTACACTGGTCTCATTTTTAGAACGTCCAAGAGATGGCGCTGTATCAAAATGTTTGTGCAAGGTTTTATATCGAAGTCCTTCGGAAACTTCAGTGAAAATACCGATTAAGAAAGGATTCAAATTTTTTTTTAGTTCGGGGATGGATCGGTTAACAAAATGCGGAAGAGGAAAATTTTGGATAGATCCAAAAAGGTTTTTGAAGACTAGGATTACTGGCCCTTAAATTACCAGCAGAACCCTTGTTTTGTATCAGTTCAATATATATACATTATTTACAATATTTCTTGCATTAAAAGAAATTCTGTTTTTTAAGGTAGGAATAATTATTCACATCAAAATATCAAGTATACAACAAAGCTATAGATATGATAAATTAAGATATCTTTGTAAACACTTTCTTTTAGGTGTATCTTATAACCTTCATGCTTAATCACATTCCAAATAGAACAAACGGTAAACATTTGGATTAATATTAATGAGTTTAGTTCATGACCAAAATAATACAACTTCATTTGTGTAAAATAGAAATTACTTCTAATCTGAGGCACACAGACCACCTTAGAATATATATGCATTTATTGACATCGTCCAAAAAACCTTATGGTACATATTTCTGTTGAATATTACTTCTCATGTCTTAGAAAATACTGAAACAGTTAGATAAAATTTTTGAATATTTATAAAACAAACCTTTTTTTTAATAAAAATTAAAAATTTGATTAAAAAAAATTTATGCATGGGAAAAATTAATTCAATTTTGTATCTGAATTACTTTGTACCATTTTCCCACCACTTTTGTTATTAGCAACTAACAATCTATATACATGCAAAGTTTCTTCTAAAATTTAGAATTTGTACATTGTATTCGTCGTAACAGCATTCAGCGTCGTAACAGCATTGTATCCGTCGTAACCGCAATTTCTACTTATGTCATTTTAAAGCGAAATCAGTGGTTTCCACATTTCGTGTGTGTTTGGATGTGTGATAGTTCTTTATCCAAACAGTTGAGTAGATTTTCATAAAATGTATGCTTTGAATACTTTTAGAACTTATTGAATTAGCCACACAGGGTTAGTCTGCCTTGTCTATACGTTTTGTGGATGCTTGCAGGTTTGTATAATTATGTAAATATCATAAAAAAAAGCTCAAAGTATAAAATCTGTTGTTTCATAAAACCTTTTTGTAACTTGGTGAATTATTATTTGATGTTACTCTGAATTTTCGTGAATATTTGATGCTAAAATGGCTGAATATTCGCACCTTGCTTGAATAAACCTAAATTTGGTAGTATTGGTTTTGTTTTATGACACAAGGGCCATATTTGGCTAAGCTGCGCCAAACACAAACAGCGTCAAGAAAAGGACATTCACACAAGGAAATGTTTACAGACAGAAGAAGAAAAATACACTCAAAATAAGTTACAAAAACCGAACCCGTGGTGCCTACAACTAATATATTATATTTGTTATTATTAAATAACCAAATTGCGAGGATAAAAATCACAAGTACGGTCATACAGGCTTTCGCAATGATTGGTGTAGCATCCTTGCAAATAAAATGAAGAAAAATGAAGCTATAACAAATTGAGAGTCAATGATAAAAGTATAAGTTTGAAACACAGTAGACCCCTCGATCCATGATTACAAGTCGGAATTTATTTCCAGTTAAAAGATTTCCACTTGCACGAATCGACATTTTCCACCAAAGACGTTTAGCTACATTGATTAAAAATGTGTTCGCGAATCTTTGAATTATTATGGTTTTTCTGGGAATAAAAATCTTAATTATTGTTAAATAATCAAATTATGAGGAAAACAAATTCATCAATACGATCATACCGGCTCTCGTAATGATCGGTGTGGCATTTTTGCAAATTAAATGAAGAAACACGAAGCTATAACAAATTGAGAGTCAATGAAAAAAGTGTAAATTTAAAATACGGATCCAATGACCCTTCCTTCTCAGAGACACTGCGATCCATAATTACAAGACGGAATTTATTTCCAGTTGAAAATTTCCCCCTCGCACGAATCGACATTTTTCACCAAAGACGTTATGCTACATTGATTTGCAGTTCGCTCGCGCATCAACGCATATCCCAATAGGATTATTCGGTTTATGTATACCTAAGCTTAAACGGATAACCGGCGTTGTCAAACATAAATAATATTTTCGCCGCGATTCCTAACGCACACAAACTGATTTATTTTAGTCAGTCGCCTCGCAGATCTGCATACTCGACGGCCGACGAAAACATTTTCAAGTGTCAGCGCGCCTAGATGGCTGATACGCGATTTTTATTCCTATTTCCAGGAGGGAGGTGGAGTTTTGATCTTATTTGCCTCCACAATGCGACTCAAGGGGTATAAGAAGGAGAAAATATTCGGGAAAAACAGCCGAGCACATATCCTTCTTTCTTTTTTCGTGTTCCAGGAGATAAACACCAGAAGGCCTATCCCTGCACCTGACAAGCGGAAGGTTTACCCGGTAGAAGTTTGAGATTTCACAGCTTCCCCCTATCCAGGACATCTGGTAGCTAAAACTACTTCCAGTTCAAAAGTCACACAATCTGCCTCACTTCCCTCCTTGGAGAACGTTGATAAATATAACGCGAAAATCCATGGCAGGACTAAAAATATTACCACAGCGCTGCGGAGATAAGATGCAACCGTTTTCGCCCGGTTTTCATTTTGCTTGGGAAGAGCAGTAATATTTCCCGCTATCATATCCATATTACGGAAGTCTTGTTTACATGGGAGATGATTCCATTTATTTTAGGGGTGGGCGGTAACAGGCGGGTGATTCACCGCCCAGGCTGAGAATTTGTTTTCATTATCCGACACTTAGATCATTTACCGAGCCCGCAGAATACCTGGCTCAGGATGTGAAATTTAATTCCCTCACAACGCAGGATTTCGAGGGCCGCGCTAATAAGCTGGACGAAATTGCCACTTACTGACAAGAACACAAGGAGGATGCTCGCATGGGGAATTAAAAACGAAAAGCATATTGATTGCTTAAGACAGCTTTGGTGTCAGGTGCTATTGCAAAAGGGCTGTGGGAGTTTGGGTGCGGTGTTTTTTTTAACCCTCCAAGTGATTTCGAGGAGATGTTTAGTCCATGAAGATGTGACCAATTTTGCTAATTACGAGGTATGTAATCATCAAGATATTGCCAAATTTTTATGATGTCGAGATACGATCTGGTTAGTTTTCTTCTATTGACGAGATATCTCGTCCATCGAAATCTGATCAGTTTTTCTAGTGTCAATATACCTAGTTGAGGCAACCACAGCGGGGTTAAACTAGTAATGATTTGCAGGGTATCATTTTGTGATTGCTGAAAGAAAGTATGTCAGTTGCTTAGGTCGCAGTCAGTTTTGATTTTCTTATGCTTGTTTTTAAACTGTCACAGTGTGGCTCAGTGGGTTTGACCACAGAGGATGTATAACCGTAGAGCAGTGGTAACCTATTAGTTAAATGACCATTAGACTACTTTGACTGCATGGGGAACCTAACATTTTCCTTCTGATATGTCCATGAGATGGTAGAAGACGTCCATTCATTGATTAATCAACTGATTGGTTCAATGATTTATAATTTGATAGAGTTGTAGACCTTGACGATTTCACCACTTTTGTCGCAACTCTATAGAAATGTAGACTCATAAACCCACCCTGCCATAAGATGTTATTACCGCCAAACGAGGCGAATAACATCTTTAATTCACCAAATATAATCTAAATATATGAAATAACAAATCGGCCCTACAAGTAAATTTTTTCACAAACGAGTCACGTGACTACTGTCGACATGTTGATGACATGACACTTTTAGAATCGCCTCTCAATAGCAATACTCATTATACTTCGTGTTCATAAGCTAGACCACTATGAGAGAAATCTGCGAGTTGTAGGCGGTGCAGAATCAATTCCTAGTGTGTAATTCTCTCTAGAGAGTCAGTAACAATTTCCCTGTGTGTGTATCTCTATTGTGTGATGTTGTCTTGCATTCTTAAAAGTTTGGCTAAATATGTCCCTTGCACTATAAAATAGAATCAACTAACCAAAAATCAGCTTCGATTACGATTGTTACAATGTTTTAACAGAGGAACGATTCACTGCTCAATCAAGGGCCTGTTCATATTACGTTTCGCACTGTACTATCAGGATACCTAATACCAAATTTAATTCGCTCGCACCGGAATATTTCCAGGATTGCTCTAATAAGCTGGACAAATTGCCACTTTGTGAATAGAACACTAGTAGGGCTCTAGTCAGGGGATTAAAACGAAATAAAAAAACGTCAAGCTCATTGATTGCTGAAGATTGCTCTGCTGCTAAGTTCACTTCAAATGCAAGAGAGTTATGGTAGCAGGGATGGGATTCTCATAATGAGTTTTTATCAATTTCGATGAAAAAAAGATTCGATTACACCATTAAGATCTTAAGCAATATATATTGACAGTGGTTTATTCCTCCAAGTTGTTTCGACGAGATTCTCTTCATAGTCATTGTCAGCTTCAAAACAATCCAGATAAATCATAACAAAAATTGGCACTATCTTGATGACGAGCCTTTTCGTCCATCAAGATTTGACCAAGTTTGCTAATGATGAGATACCTCGTCATCAAGACATCGCGTTTTTTTTTTATGATGACGAGATCAAGATCTGCTCAGTTTTCTTGTAATGACGAGTTACCTTGTTCATAAAGATATGATCAGTTTTTATAATGAAGACTTACCTCGTCTATCAAGATCTGGTCAGTTTTGCTTATGAAGAAATACCTCGTCGAGACGGCCATTAAGAGTATTTTTAGAAACTGTCATGGATTGTCAAGAGGAATATTTTGGGGACATCCAAATTGAGTAAATCCCTTAAATTTTTGTTGGCTTTCATGGGTAGGTAGGTAATTTGGTATTTTTTTGTTAACGTCGTACTAGAGCAACACAACGGGCTATTGACGACGGTCCGGAATCAGTCCCTTAAGAGAAAGATTCGAGGACAACACCTCGTAATTTTGAACCACGGTCAGATGACGAAGCAACACCTGAACTGGCACCCCACTCTCCAAACTTCCACGCCAGCCCAACGTGAGGACTTTCGGCCACGACAGATTTAAGGTGCACCATACGTTTACAAACATCCATGCCCGGATTCGAACCAGGAACCTTCCGATCTAGAGGCTAACACCTTAACCACTATACCGGTTGGTCGGCGATGGGTAGGTCGGATGGTAGTTATTTAGTTAACGTTACACTGGAGCAACCCAATGGACTATAAGGCTATCGTGGGAAAAAGTGAGTTGAAATGATACATTTAGGATCGTGGTATTATCCATAGCGTCACGTTTGAAGCAGAAAAATTATTTTAAAGTTTCTCTTTCTGCGCGAATTTAATTAGTTTTCTACTCTTCCTTAGCCACCTGAGATAGCATTTGAATATTTCCTGTAATTTCGAAAAACAGTCTTTCAAAACAGGCAAAACAAATAAAATTTATATCTTGCAATTTTATTTTCATTTTCTTCTCTGCTGTAAGTTTAATTTCTATTTTGTTCACTTCAGAATACCGAGGAGAAGCATCAATTAAAAAAATGTTTAGAGAAACTGAAGGTAGTGTTACATGACAAATTAAACTAAGTCCAAGGGAATTGATTCAGTGTAAAATCCTGACAAAATACAATGAGTTAGCAGACAGAAGTAATGAACTTAATTGCTGTGGATTCCCTCATGAAATTAAGATATCATTGGAATAAAAACTGATCTTCGTGTTCAGTTATTTGTATGATATTTTTAAAAGGAAAAATATTCTGCGAAGTTGGAAATGTTCTTTAAAGTCTAGGGTTTAATGTGGGTAATATGTATAGAGAGAACAGTAAAAAATGAATAATTTAGTGAAATGCTTAAATAATTAGGGGGAATAAAAAGCTGCATATTATTATTCGCATGTGTTCAAAGTAGAGTTTGAAAATTACCGACATTATCACTATCGGTAAATTACTGACGAAAATCTTCAAAATTGGTTTTTACCGGTTTTAAGTTCTAGCTTCGATAGAAAAAGTGATTTTTAAGTAGGTATCTCAAATGGAAGCAATTGCTGTTGTGAAAGCAATGAAATGAAATTGTTTAGTATAATATATAATTCTTTAAAAAAATCTACTGCTAAATTTATTTCATCCAAAAATTCGTTTGAATAACTTGCTTCTTCAGGTGGTTATCTGTAGGAGGTAAAATATGTTATGCTCTAAAATATAATACTTTTTTTAAAATAAATAAATTACTCTCGGATAATGAGGTTTGAGACAAAGAAGTTTTGAAGACAATGACAAAAACTGACCAGATATTGATGAATCAGATGACGAGGTCAACACCTTTGCCAGCCGCCAACTCTTCCAAACCAAACCGTACGGATATTTGAGGTAACGGCAGATTTAGCAAGCACCAGCCCCTGCATAATGACTCTATGGTTTTAAACTCAGAACCCTCCGTAATTCAATCGTGACTCTACCTATTGGACTACCGTGACCATATGCAATATAGGAAACGAGTTCAATTAATCCTTATTTCCTTTCACATAGAATTTGTTAAAACTACTTCGCACTTTTTAAAAATATTGAACTGTGAATACATTGAGCTTAATGAACCGACAATGATTTAAAATTAGTGTGTTTATCAAGGGTGTGACAGGTTATTAGATTCCTGGAGTATGTACTTCTAGCAAAAATATATTTATTTACACATCACTATGCTATGTCAGTGATTTTAAACCAATTGCGCAATTAAAAGTAAAGTACAATAACAGCAATAAATTTAACTTAAAATGGAGTTGAATCGTCTCCATTATTTGCTTATTTATTTGATCTATATAATTGAAAGAACACTGTTATTTTTATTACAAGGTATCGCTTTCGTTTCCCACTCTTCTCATTTCGTCTGTCCGTCTTTTTATTTCTTTCTCCCTTCACTGTTATCTTCACAGCCAATGTTTTACCGAGAAAAACGAGTATTGTCAGAAAATTCTTTAAGACCAACACAATTATTTTATGGAGGTTGAGAAGTACGTTTTCGGGTTCCCAGACAGTGTTTCTCAGGGAATTTCCTATAATTCCTTGCCGTATCAAGTTCAAAAAAGAAATTCGCTCTGTACTTGCGTGTAGCCAATACTGCAGTCATTCTGAAATATTTTGAGCCGTTTTAATCTTTACGCACTGGTTTTTGGGGATTAAAAAAGTGGTTTTAATTTATTTCAGGGGGGTAGTACTGTTGAGTAATATTTAGGTTCCACATTTCAATAACCTAACAGAGGATATTAAATATTACCGTCTGAACTAGAAGGTCATACACTACCGGCTTGGAAGGATAGAGGATAATTACCGTTTTCGAAACATTTTCATGTTTCATGATTGGTTGAATGATTTGGGGGGTTTTTGTGGCGTAAGGGCCATATTAAGCCTAGCTGCTGTAAACACAAAACAAACAATATCAAGTTACCGTGAAAAGAAAGGATGGAACAGAGAGAGACGCCAGGATAAACATAAACGGTGGTTTGCAAGTGGAAAACTCGATCCAACCAAAGACCTCTGCTTACGGGAGGGGCTGGAACACGTTAAATCTGCTGTGGTCTCAAATGCCGTCATTTTGGCGTGGTGTAGACGTTTAGAGACTGAGCCGCCAGCTCAGTTGTTGCCTCGCCATCTGACCGTCATTCAAAGGGATGAGGTGCTGCTCTCGGATCTTTACTTTAGAGATTGATCCCGGATAGTCACACATAGCCCGTTGGGTTGCTCCAGTCTGGAGATAACTCAAAAAGTGGTTTCGACGAGATATCTCGTCTTTTGAGATATGATTAAATTTTTCTAAAAACGAGGTATATCGTCATGAAGATGTTGTCCATTCGTTAATGATGACGAAATAATGATCTGGTCAGTTTTCTTCGAAAGTCGAGAAGTCTCGTCCATCCATATCTGATCAGTTTTGTTAATGACGAGATGCCTCGTCGAGACAATCACCAGGAGGGTTAATTCAACTACATCATATCACTGCTATGTGCATAACAACTTTTGCTATGTGCATAAACAACTTTTAATAAAAAAATTTAAACTATTCGCATTGAAACAGCCATAGAAACTAGGGATGCGACATCGATGTCGATGTTTTCAAAACATCGATGTTTTTTAAAAAACATCGATGTATTTAATATCGATGTATTGGGGTCGATGTTTTTGTAACATCGATGTTTATACTTGTCGATGTGTTATTTTTAAATGAAAAAAGTACCGTTATAAAAATTTAAAAAATAACCAAGTAGCATAATTTTCATAATCAGCAAATTGAACATACTTTTAGACCAAAGTGACCAAAGGTGAGGAGTCTGAAAAGCAGGGATACGGCATCGATGTCGATGTTTTCAAAACATTGATGTTTTAGAAAAAGCATCGATGTATTCGAGCTGATGTCACATCACTAGTTGCTAAACCAGTTATAATAAATGGGGTAAAACGTTTAAATGCACTGAATTTTAAAAACATCGAAAGTTTGGGGGCGATGCATTATCAACATCGATGTTACAATTTTGAAAAATGGTTTTGCTGTCAATGTAGCATCACTAGGTGCTAAACCAGTTTTAAGAAATGGGGAAAAAAGTTTGAATTCACTGAATTTTAAAAACATCGATAGTTTGGGGGCGATGCATTATCAACATCGATGTTTTGCTGTCGATGTTGCATCCTTAGTTGATAAACCAGTTTTTAGAAATGGGGGAAAAAGTTTGAATACACTGAATTTTAAAAACATCGATGTTTTTGGAATGATGTTTTATCAACATCGATGTTTTAATTTTGAACATCAATGTTTTGCGATCGATGTCGCATCCCTAATAGAAACATCAAAATAGATAGGTAGGTACTTCATTAACATCGCACGGAAGCGACGAAATGGGCTATTGGCGACAGTCCGGGATCAATCAAGGGAAAGATCTTAGAACAACACGGCGTAATTTTGAACCACGGTCAGATGACGCATCGAAATAGCAACGAAACAATTCGCATTCTTTGCTGAGTGCAGTACCAAATCTCATTGGATGTTGATTCGTACATGGATAATGTAGCTAACTTTTCACAAGAGTTAATGCGTTTTGCAAGGTACTTCACATATATATTCGCGTATGGAATGAAAAAGTGTCCGAGTCTAATTGCTTTGGGTATTCCATCTGTGCCAGGTAACACACTGAAATGAGCTACTCATGTACGGGGACGGGTCTTGGCTTAAGCCGGAATAAATTCTAATAAGGCAAATGTAGCCTTTTATTTTGGTTGGCGAATGTATTTACAGCATGGCACGTTCTGGGATCAGGCATCATGTGTACATACCCATAACCTAGTTCATTTTAAAGATATTCAGAAATATTTTGCATTACTCTTCATTTGGATCTCTCGGAGGTAGAGAGGAAATAACTTTTGATCTCGGCTACGGTCTTAGAGAAAGAAAACATGGAAAAGGACGAAATAATGCTCTTAGGTCTTAGGCTTGGACTGATTCAAACATACACATTGCGCATAGAAATATAGGTTGATCTACACAAGAGAAATATCCGGATTTAGAAAGCATAATTAATTGAATTACTTTTGGGTTATCATTAATAGTTTTTAATAAGCACTAAGCAGTGTTTACTTTATTCTTTAAGTCTGGAGGTTGCAACGCATGCTAACTTTGTGATATGGAAGATATTTCAAGCTTAAACATATTCAAACTACCAGCGGACAAAAATACTTCCGGTTAAGAACCTGTAATATTTCGCACCTAGAAGATGTTTGGTGGTAATTTCAATGCAAGGGACATACAGAAATTGCATTCGAGAAATATTTCAAGGTATCTCACTCCTGGATGAAAGCTTAATGTACGTACCATGCCACCAAATAATAGTGCCCTCATTGTATTTAACAATCTAAATTGATATATTATAGATTGTGTACCGTGTATGGATAATTATATACTACATCATAACTTAGACATAGTTCTTAATTTCTAGTTATATCTCTGTATGTACTTTTATCATCACATTTTCAGAGTATATGCAGTTCTCTTCAATCCTTCAACCTTTACTTGTATACTGACTTCACGGACCACCGAGGTTCTCTAGAGATCTTTTCTTTTTCCAAGGTGTTACTGTCTTTTGTAAACAAGGGTGTCGAACTCCCAGGAACCAAGCTATATATATTTTTTAATTCCCCTATTCTGTTTCCTAAATACCCCTTTTACAATTCCACGACACGTTTTAGTTAAGTTTGGCGCAGCTTGGCCACAAATATGGCCACACTTTAAAATTCCAAACCAACCAACCAACCTTAAGGAACTACATTGATTAATATCTCTGCCGTGCTCTAAGACTGATAGAAGAGCAGATCATGGGTTCGATCCCGTTGCGTTGGTTTCCCGGTTTCCTATTGCTATATATCAGGGGTGGCCAGCTACACTACGTTTGGAAGCCACATTTCAGGAAAAAATACTTAAAAGAGCGATTTATTTTTCATCTTTGATATCTACTGGAGCTTCAAGAATATGAAGGATGGAAACAGGTAAAACTAAATGGTTGTTCAACTATTGAGTTTTGGCACCAGGTTCCGGAACAAAAATACCCTAAAACCAATGAATGTGCTATGAGACTAATCTCAATTTTCGGTGCTTCGTATTGTTGCGAGTCTTTGTATTGAGCACTTAAATTTATTAAAAATAAGAATCAGTCTGTTTTAACTGATGAGCATTTAACTGAGCTTGTGCAAATAAGTCAGTAACCAAACTTTTGGCAGCTAACTGCTAAGATGGACAACATTCGTTAAGTATCCACAAGAAAATTTAATTGTTAAAGATTTTCTTTGTAAAATTGTTTGATAGAATCAGAACAATATACAATATATTTTAAATAACATTATTATTTTTTTGAATAACTTTGTAACTTTTATGTTTTTGAATATGTTTGTAACAAGAAATGAAATCAAATATTCACTTTTGGACATTGATCAGTTTTAGTTCACTATATTTTATACATAAATTTTATTTGTATAAGAGTCGCACCACTCACCTGAGAGAGCCACACGCGGCTCGCTAGCCGCGCTATGGCCACTCCTGCTATATATCATACATCAATATGGGGACTAAATTTCTACAACTCAAAAGTCCCCCAGGAAGGGGAAATTTTTTAATCCCCCCCCGGAGTAGTGAGTGAGTGTTTAAGATTCAAAAAGCCCTCTAGTGAGTGCTTTAAAATATCAAAATAACAATCCGTGGACACTCAACTGGGACAATATTGATTATAAAATTAAAGCTGTGTAAAGCTAAAGTAGATGAGCCACAGCATATAACGATCAATACGTACATCACACCATTCAGTTATTATAAGTGTGCCTAACTCAATTATAATATATAAGGCTTTATAAATTTTCCGCGAAAATTAATAAATTGAAAGGTGAAAGGTCCAAAGCCATGATGTAAAATTACCGTTTTCTATGTACCTTTTCCAGAATCTACTGAGAACACTGGTTTTAAAATTTGTTTACTCAATTGACAGGTACTGATGTAATTATTCATTCTGCTCTAATATTTGTTAAAAATTATATAAAATAAACTAGAAAATCACACAAAGTTCTTTCGTTGTTTATAAGAGATTATCACTCCACATAAGTAACAAAACGGTCATTTCTGTAAGCGTTCCAGGTAGCTTTTAGAACATGAATAAAAAGTTATCGCGTTAGACTAGATCCTTAGGAAAGGTACCTCGAAGACAAAAAAATATTCGTTTTCAGAAAATCGAGTTTCATGTTCACATTTTGAGTTGATTAATTATTTTATTTGTAGTTTTAAAACTTCTAAGTTTAAGCAAAAACAAACTGTTATTCCAAAAAGCATAAAACTCTTCCTAAATTTGGAAAAAACTCAAAATCAATATTTTTGGAAATATTGGGTTACAAATTCCATTAAAGAAAACGAATAAATTTTTGTTGAGATACTTCGCTATGAATTCAGTTTGTGACTTGATTCGACCCATCCACCCCCACATTGATGACAAGTCCTAATTTTGAAATGAAAGTGTGACTTGCCTTTACCGACTTTCCAAGAACAGATCTCCAAGCAGACAGACTCTGGAGAAAACGTTATGAAAACCCCGAGCATATCTGGAAGCTGCGTCTAAATATAACTATACGAAATATCTGCGAAATGAAAAAAGGGGAATAAGTTATGGGATTTTAAGTTAAAAATGATATTTTTCGAGTTTTATTTTAGATGAAAAAAGAAGTTACTGGTTTATTTCAGTCTCGCAGGAGTTGTCGAAAAGAAGTGGATTCAGATTATTCGAGTAAAAACGGAATTTTTCAAGAAACAATAAAACGGAAGACTAGAAAATTCTAATTTCCAAGACTAGCAATATATCCCCAGGAGTGTGTGTTATATTAAATATTAAGTTTGTCTCCAATATTAAAGCTAGTATTTGTTTGCCGATTAAATTTTCAATGTTTACGTGCCTCGCATAACATTTTTCCATTAGATAATCTGCTCGGAAATAAATAAAGCATGCGAACTGTAATTGGGAAGGAATGGCGTCACGTGCTAATTACCAATACACGCTTAGTAGTCACATATAATAAATTCAATTTTCTATAATTTAATTTTGATTTTCACACGCCTTCGGGAAAAAAACAAAGCAAATTATTTAGAAAATAGGTCTCACAGGTCTTCCACGAGCACGTATCGAACACTCTCTGTAATTAAAGTTGTCCACATATTTTTCGAAAGAATTCCCCCCCCAACCGGGAAAATTAGTTTTTTCACAAAAAATGTTCTCATTTGATTTGGGGAAATTTTCATCAAAATGTCCTCATTAGAAATTCAAATAGCGGTTCTGAATTGTTACTGGGAAAGTGAAAACTTTTACTAATTAGAAACGGTAAAGGAAATTCTCTATAATTTTTAAAAATCGCTCATTTTTGCATCGTATCCACTGAATACTTATAAGGTTAATGAAAAAAAAATACATTCTTCAAGTCTTTCTAACCTGTATTTTTACGTAACATTTTCAATAAGAAAATTTTTCTAATATTTGTTAAACTAGATTAAGATATAATACAGAGGATGTAATTGTTTTTTCAAGCGAGTAGTTTGACTATATTAAGCAGATGTTTGAAAAATAGTTTTTGATGTAAAGTAATGGATGTTATTGTATTTATATGCGAGCAGAGAGAGAGAGAGAGAGAGAGAGAGAGAGAGAGAGAGTCCAACTACCTTAGGTAAGAGCATAAAAAGAAGATTTTAACAAATATGCATTTTTTTTTACAGGCTAAGAATTCGTCTACAGTATATGAATGTCTGAAAAATTAGATTTTGATGCAAAGCAGAGGATATAATTGCTTTTGCAAGTGATAAGTTCGGCTATACTATACAGATGTTTGAAAAAGTAGATTTTGATGTAAAGCAGTGGAAGTTATTGTTTTTGCTTGCGACCAATTCAACAATCTTAGGCAGATGTTTGAAAGAGCAGATTTTAACAAGAATGTAATTCTTTTTGCAGACGAGGTAATCTGATTATCTTAGGCAAATATGGCCCACAAATGCATGGACATATATTCTATAGAATTATAATACCTGGGTATTCGTATGCAGCTGGAACAGCATCGTTTTAAAGTGCGGCTTGTTTAGATATCAGTGAACTCTTTTAGGCAATGTTTAACGAAGCTTCAAAGCTCTAACTTAACCCTCGTCAGCGTATGTCACCTCAAACCCATAAACATGACCCCTTAGCGTATGTCACCTCAAACTTTTCGCGCGACTTTTCTGCATCGGTCGTACGTCACTTAAGGGTGCAAGTCTGGACAAGTAAAAATGCGCCGACTGTTGAATGTACGAGTGATGTCTTTTACATTTAAGCGGTAGGTAATCAACATGTTAAGCGTTATTATTTTAGAGATTATTTCATGCGTATCTCAATATTTTACTTCTCCAAATATGAATAGACAAAACTACATCAATTCGGAAAACATCTGTGATAATAGTGAGATTTGTGATGACATCGACAATTCGGAAAATAATTTTGATTCTTCTGATCATCTTGAAAGTTATGCAAGCGTCATATTTCATGAGGAAAAAAAGAAGCTGTTACCTACACAATATTCAAGAGGTGAAAATGAAAAAGAGAGCGAAAATATTGGTAATTCTGAGGAAGACTAGATCACTGTACTAATGAATGTAGAAAATTTACCTAAGAGCATTTCATTTTATAAATATCGAGGCCAAATTTTGGAAATGTTGAGAAGCCTGTAAACGGACCTAGTGACAAGCTATGTGCAAAGTTCTAACCACCGATAAGTGTTGATATAAATGAAGAGCTTGCTTCCAAGAAGAATTAAAGGTTCGATTCCTCTCTGGGTGTATTTCTCTCGTCAGTGTCAGTAAAACTTTTCTTGTATGTGTATGTACATTACTTGATATTGTACGTCTTGATTCTGGGGCAGCATGACCAAATATGACCTTTGCGTAATAAGAAGTCAAACCCACTATGACGCATTAATTCAAAATTGCATTAATTGGTTTGAAGACCCACCCTGAACCCACTCACCTTAGAGGTTTCGAGTGTTAATATGTGGTCAAGGGGGACACACATTAACTCTCGAACTAACAGTAATTGTTTTGTCTAACTGGGTCGTTCTTTGCTACACGATGACAAATTAGACCGGGTCCTACGACTTAGAAAGGATTACGAACATCCCAACCTAAGCCTGGATTCGAAACCAGAGCATGTGAAACCGAAGGCCCGAGCTCTAATCACTCGGATACCAGGCTAGCAATTACAATTATTGACTTTCGATGGATATATATTTCCGATGGATATTTATTTCTAGCAATCAGAAGTTTCAAACAGAATTGTATTGCTATGAAAAAATACATGAAAAAAATCAGATTTTTTTCAATTGAAACTTTAATGTGTTTTTCTAGATAATCGTAACAACTGACTTTCAGTTCAACTGCGATCAAAACTATTTTACAATCAACAACTTAATAATAAACCATTCCCGTGCATAATTCATACATTCAACTAAGAGAGAGTTAAGCAAAAATGACCAATATAATTTTCATTATCAACCACGTAGCTATTGCGAAATTTCACATATTGAACTAAGAATATTTCACGTAATTGACTAAAGACATACAGTTCAAGTCAAATGATAAAAATTATTCTTACCACCAACCACATAGCTATTACATAATTTCACCCTAATTTGACTTCAGATGTTTTAGAAGGCAGACGAAATGTTAGAAAATTATTAATTAAAAAAATAGATGTAGGATTTCGTGGGGTTTTAGTGGAACTTATGAACTTGGTTGTGCGAGAACATTAATCCAGTCACCTCTCGTTCTATCGCACACGATATATCGTGTATTAGGCCACATCGCTCCTTTTTACTCGTCATGCGATAATTTTTAAGTATGCAAACAGCAGAGGAAATCTTTATATATTTCTTTTTTAAATTGGGGAAGTTCACATGGAGACAACCAGTTATCTTAGTACTGCCATAACGTGAAAAATTGTAAAGTAATGACTACAAAAATGACTATTGTATGTGTTTAAATATTTTAACCAGAGTGTAGTTTTATATTAGTTAAAATTATAAAACTGATTAATCTAATGAAAAATTTGTGCTTTATTTCTCTAGTAGGTAACTTTAACTTTTTTCTCTAATATTGGTAACCTCAGCTTTTTGTATAATCGGTAACTTGAACAGTTTTCTCTAATAGGTAACTTTTCTTTTCCTTTGTAAAATTTGTGCTTTTTTTTCCTCCAACAGGTATCTGTCTTATTTCTCGAATAGGTAACTTTTTTAAATTTCAGCTTTTTTACTATAACATTAACTTTGTTTATTTCTCTAATGAGTAGCCTTTTCTTTTTTTTGAAATATGCATGCTTTTTTTCTTTAATAGGTAACTTTTCCCGAGCCCTTCTACTTTCTTGACCTCCAAGAAGCACGGTATATCGAGGGGTGTCTGTATAACCCAATAAAGGATTCCAGATTTATTAGCGACGAAAGATAGAACCAAAAAAAAAAAAAAGAAGAAGCGAGAACTTTTCTACCGAGAAAGAGTCGCCGAAGGACAAGAATTGCAGAATGAAACAGCAAAGTATCGCAATTCAGTTTGACTGAGAATGATTGTAAGTAGCATACTTTTCCTTAAAAGTTCTTTTAACAACTCATTTTTTACATCTCCCCTGACCGCAGACCGAAAGGAAACTCGTCGGAAAGAGAGAAAATATTGGCCCTCAGCCAGGATGTGCTATTCCATAGTCGGGGAAAAAGCGCAAGAACAAAGGAAAATGGATGAAGAATAGGTTTTCAACGAAGCTTTTTTTCAACAACTACCTTTCATCTCGCAATACCCGTACTATTTGGAAAACGATAGCATTTGTGGCCGGCTCCCGAAATTTACCTATGTCCGGAAACTGTAATTTTCCCAATGCTAAATAAACATGAAAGGAAAGCTCGGAACAAATACTTCCAGCGATAAAGTTAAGAGAGTCGAGGCTTTTCGTGTTATTATTCCGCTGCGTTTTCCCTGTCATGCGAATTGTCTTATTTTAAATGCATTACTTTCTTCCGGAACAAGGTTAACGCACAGATGAGCAACTCCTGCGCGAAAATTTCGATGTTCGACATCGACATTCCATCGAGTTTCATCGAGTCCATTTAAAAGAGCTGTCCCCTCCCGAGCGAAGCTTTATCTTTATTTAGTAGATACAGAAAAACTCCATTTGGAATGATAGAGAAGCAGAACACAATGGAAACACTGTGGCTGCGTGACTCGGAGGAGGATATAAATAGGCTGCAAAGATGAAAGTTGGTGAATAAGTCTTCTACTTAGTTAAATAGAGGCGTATATGTTAATGAAAAAAAATATATAGACGTGCCCATGCCAGATTGTGTGGTTAATGGCTCGTTACAAGGCGCCTTTGGAGAAAGTGAGGTCTCAATGTTAGACAGGTCTGGCGAAGTTGGCATGGCATAACTGGGACAATTGTTGGATCTCGTTAAGTTGGGATTTTTTACGTCCTATCTTTTTACTCAGCCCTCAAGGTTCAAAGTGATGTATACAAATTGCGTGCTACTTTCTTCCCTTCCTGTTTGTAAAGTGTGTGAGTGGATGTTGACGCATAAAAATTCGCTCATATCCATCCACTTCGTTGAAACATTAAAAGGAAAAACCAACCTATAATTGCGTGCACGCATCTGTGAAGTTAAGTATGAATATGTCTAAAAACAAATGCATAACAAGGATAGTTTTAGGGACAACTGTTAGATCTCGTTAAATTTGATTTTTTGTCTTATCTTTCAACTCAGCCATTGAAGTTCAAAGTTAAGTGTACAATTACCTGCTAAAAATGTATGTATGAAAGAATGCATGTATTCATATGTGCAATTATTAGTGAATATTTGTAAAAACAGGTGCATAGCAAGAATAGTTTTCTTATTAAAAAAATATTATACAGACGGACTCTCGAGTTAGCATTTCAGTCAGGTGGTTTTGAAATAGCCTATTCGTTCATTTTGAGAGGCAGGTTAAACTAAAACAATGGGCTCCCACATTTGGCGTCTTTAGTGCGGATTCCGAGTCTGAGTTAATCGCTCGGTGTCTGAAATGATAACAGCTATTAGAAGTTGGCGAAACAAGTAACCAAGTATGGCGATCGCCAAGCCCTTACGAACTTCCTTACTTTTCTAGAAATGGACTCGCATAAGGTTATATGCCTTTTCACCAAGCCGAATAACGTAATTACTTATTCAGGTGTAATAGTATTTAGGTTACAACTATTGATACAAGACCTTACTACAATAATGGAGTAATCCATAAATGTTGTAACGGGTAAGTAACTACACTTCTATTTAATCATTTAGGGGCTAACCCATATCGTTACTAAGTATCTTCTTGAATATGCTGACATACTCTTTAACTCTAAATGTATGACCCAGTCACCGAAACAGTTCATTGTCACTGTTTTTAAATGTCGCATTACACATTGTTACAATAAAGTGGGTAGACCATCCATCAATTTAGTTACGCGTCTGTCATATTTTAAGCATCTAGTTTCTTTTTAAAATGTATTCAACAGTTATAAGTTATAATTCCATTTTCTATCAAAGAAATTATGAGAGAAATTAAATATAAGTATCGCACAGTTATATGGCTAATCTAAAAATTTGATGTTACCGTTACCGTATTCGAATCTGAGACCTACAGGTCTGTCGCCCAGTAGGTCTCAGATTCGAATTCATGTTTGTAAGCACATGGGTGTTGGTGATTGTCCCTGTTGGTATCAACTAGGTGCTTCTTCACAGATAACCGTCAGTTCGCCTCTTGTGCTAAAAGCCGAAGAATAATCATTGATTAACCCTCCTGGGAGTTATCGTCACGTCAAAACTACATTGTTGTGACCAGCATTTGATACAAAATAGTTTCCTATCTGAATCTTCCTTTCCATTGCAGTAGTAGGGCAGTTTTGTCTCGACGACGTATTAGTCATTAAAGCTGACCAGATCTTGATGGACATGAAATCTCGTCATTGATAAACTTAACCAGATATTGATTGACGAGGTAACGAGAAACTCGTCGAAACCACTTGTAGTGTGTAATAAAAGGAAATGAATACTTTGATGACTTCTTTACAATTATGTTAACACAAAATATCATGCATTGAAAAATATAAAAACTAACAAACCGAAAATCCGACTTTTCAGACATGCTTTCTTTTTATGTATAGTGTTGAACATAAAATTTTAATCAATTCCCAATTTTGCGATAAAGAATTGATGTGAAGTCTTATCGCTTGAACAGGCACTCTATCATAAGGTTCCTCTATGTACCCCAATGCGGACCGTTAATATCATTCTGATGATTTTCAATGGGAGATAAAGTATAGATTCCTTTATATTTTCGACATTGTGCTAAAGCATGGGTAAGGGCAGTGGATTCATTCAATTCTTTCCAAAGCTGCAGTACAAAGAAAAAGAAATCTCCGCAACTTTTATCGTTCTTCAGAACTTTCTCGTGCATGAAGAAATATCACTCTTTTCCAATACCAGGGAGCTCTCGCTAGGCTTCTTTCGGTTTTCCTTGTTTCATAACCCTGAGGTTATTCACATACATTTCCATCAATAGTGACAATAAGACCTGCGTTAAAAAAGCGTAAACAAAATGATGGATGCAGAACTTTTAAGTTACCTCACTTTGAAAATGGAGTGTTTCCCATCTGAAAGAAAGCATCGACAATACGCAAACGCGCTGAGAATATGCTGTTGAAAGAAGCGTGTAACATACAAAAGAAGTGGTATTTCTATAAAATTAACTATTCGCGAAGTGTGTAGAAGTGTTTCTTAATATCATTTTAAAATATTTATAGTACATTTCGAACAATCCTTTTTCATTTGTGTTTCGTAAGTTTTATGTTGTATAGGTTCGAAAGAGCATATAACTTACAGATAAAATGTTTCTGTAGCAAAATATAAATAGGTAAAATGTTTTTGCAGCAAAATATAAACAAATAAAACGATAAAAAGCAATATGATGAGTATTTTAGAAAACTGAGAAAACCGGGCGCTAGTTAGCATCTAGAGCACTTTAAGATAGATTTCAGATGCATATACGATTCATATAAAATTTCTTAATTTGCAAAATGTCGACGTTGGTTTCACAGAATATTTACTCTTAAGCACAACTACTAAATTATTTATAGTTTAATTAGTTTAAAAATTTTGTAGAATGATAGACCTTGGTATCAAATCTTTTTTTTTTCGAATGGCGGGCGCTGGACTTTTTCCTTGGCGACTACAAGGCCGGAAGCGATGGTCACTACTTCCATTGGCGGGCACCAAGGACTTGTCCTTGGCAACTACAAGGCCGGAAGTGATGGTCACTTATGAAGTGACACCCAGTGGGTGGACCATCATTGCCCCTAACAAAGGACAGCATAATTTACATCCATGCCCTGACTCCGTATTCAAACCGGGAACCTTCCGAGCCAGAGGCCAACACCTTGACCACTAGACCGGTTGATCAGCTTGGTATCAAATCTAACTCCCGTGTTTAGTGGGGCTGCGGTAGCCCAGTTAGAAGATTAATGGATTAGTAACCTGAGATTTGCGAGTTCGAATCCAACCCAAGACCGTCGTGTACAAAGGGGCTAGTGCTCGTTAAATCTGTCGTGGCCTCAAACATCCTCAAGTTGGGGGTGGTGTAGAAGTTTGGAGAGTGGGGCGCCATCTCAGGTGTTACCTCGTCATCTGACCGTGGTACAAAATTACGTGGTGTTGTCCTCGGATTTTTTCTGATCCAGAACCGTCGCTAATAGACCGTTGTGTTACTTCAGTGCTCTAGAGTCGTGCTTCAGTTGCTGTCGAATCCAACCCAAGACCGTCGTGTACAAAGGGGCTAGTGCTCGTTAAATCTGTCGTGTCCTCAAACATCCTCAAGTTGGGGTGGTGTAGAAGTTTGGAGAGTGGGGCGCCATCTCAGGTGTTACCTCGTCATCTGACCGTGGTACAAAATTACGTGGTGTTGTCCTCGGATTTTTTCTGATCCAGAACCGTCGCTAATAGACCGCTGTGTTGCTTCAGTGCGGAGTTAATTCAAATATTTTCCTACTTACCCGTGCCTAGTGTCGTGAGACACTGTACCAATTTTAATAAGTATGGTTGGGATGAATAGAGCATGTCATCGACATGATATGTCTTTACATAATGTTAGAGTACATTACATTTATACATTATTACATCTGTACATTGGTTAAATTTAGATGGTAATTGAATTTATACCATCATACTTATATTACGCAATGTATACAACATGCAAAAAAAGTTTATTTCGTGGGATAATCAAGCCCTGACGTATCTAGGAATCTCATGCCAATAATTTGGACACTCGAGTCCTTGCTACAAGCAATGTTTTCGAGCCATACAACTTTAAACTGATCAGAATGTGTCCTCATAGGCAATGGTACTGTAAGGGGGCAGACTGTAATGTAGTGCAGAGGTGTACTGATTTCATCACAGGAACCATTTTCCTAATACATTTTTTAAACTTCGTTTTATAAGACGAAAATGGATCATGCTCCGAGAAGAAGAGTGTCTCTTCCTTGGTACAACTTGCTGATTTTAGTGACACGGATCGAATCTAGGAAGTTTAAGGGTGTCTAAGTGACAAGCACTCTGTTCCTTGATTGAACAGGCTCTGAGTTACAATCCCGGTCTGAACATGGATATTCGTAGTTTGAAATCCACATTAGGCAGTAGCTCCCAGTCAAATAGCCTTCTTGTAGTAAAGAATGACCGTCACTAAAGATTGAGACTAACAAAATCAGTACGTTTGAAATTCCATTTAAAAGTTAAAAATCCAACTCTACATCTGTTGAAGCATTTACTACCAGCCATGAATATACTTATGGTTAAAAGGGTGTTCGGATTTTCCACTACGAATATACTCGTGGTGTTTTAAATATCTATGAATTTACTGGAGCTTTTTTAAATAGATGCGAATATATTCGGGGTATTTTAAATACCTACAGAAATAATATACAAATATACTCTTGGTATTTTAAAAGTCTACAGATATTATCGTGGTGTTTTAACAATCAACGAATATATTCGTGGTATTTTAAATGTCGACGAATATTATACTAGTAGTATTTTAAAAGTCGACAAATATACTCGTGGTATTTTAAATGTCTATAGATATTATCGTGGTATTTTAAATGTCGACGAATATTATACTAGTAGTACTTTAAATGTCGACAAATATACTCGTGGTATTTTAAATGTCTACAGATATTATCGTGGTATTTTAACAATCAACGAATATATTCGTGGTATTTTAAATGTCTACAAATATTATACTTGTAGTACTTTAAATGTCGACAAATATACTCGTGGTATTTTAACAATCAACGAATATATTCGTGGTATTTTAACGATCAACGAATATATACGTGGTATTTTAAATGTCGACAAATATACTCGTGGTAATTTAAATGACGAATATACTCGTGGAAGTTTAAGTTATAAAAATAGTTGCTGGGACAAAATCAAATAATTTGATCTGGCAGCGAATGGTTTCAGTTCATCAATGGCTTAGGAAATGAAATACACACGTCGAAAGGAAAGCCTCAAAATATTTTACGTCAAGTTCCACAAAGACTTTTTAAGATGGGCCCAAAAAAGCCCACCGCAGCCGCTCATTGCCGTGCATTTGTAAATGGCAACAGATTTGGCAGGCATTCCCTTATTTTGAGGAGATAATTTCCCTTTGTGTAAATGCGCGTGGATCGGAAGAAGCGAAATCCTCAGCCTCCTTATCACGACTATTAGCCGGCGATTCTAACGACACCATTAGTGCCGTATCCATAATTCAGATGGCAAGCTCCATGGAACAAAAGTAGCAATGAACAAGAAACAGAACATCGGGTCTGTACTCATTTTATTTCGAAAGACAATCCCAGACGCGGATAAAAGGTGCCTTTAGTAGATAGGCATCGATGTGTCTTTAAATCCCTGTAAAGCTGTTACCGATCAGTGGGCAAAGAATTCCTAGTTCCTTTCTGGAGCCATGTCACTCTGTGATGGATGATGATGAGACAAAGCGCGTCACTTTACAACGCCATCTTTCTCTCTTTTTCTCTCTTTTACCCGGAGAAATGAGTCTCTTTCTTGGACGGACACTCTGCGAGAGGACTTGTTTACGGACCACCGCGGATCATTAAGAAGTTTTAGGTTGAGAGGGGTGGTTTTTGTTTTCTTATCTGCGCGACCGTATTGAAAACACGTGACTCTTGTTGTTCTCCGGTGTGTGTTATTATCTCGGATAAATTATTGCGTTCTCGGGGTGTACGTCTTGACCCGACACGAGTCGGAAAAAACGGAAACGTTTTCGGGATTTCTTTAAAATTTAATCAGGAGCGTCGAAAGAAACGACACAAGTCGTTAAAATGTAGTTACATGCTCCGGACCTTTAAAAAATCATTTGCTGTTTTTATTTTATAGAAACTTTGAGTGGATAATACATTTCTCAGAGTAGACTAGGAGGAAGGGTTTCTGTACCGCATCCTTCGGGAATTGAAGTAGCTATTAAATGTTTCGTCAATCAACGCAGTAAAGCTTCTGTAGCCACATACTGGATCAAACCTACCTGAAATGTAATATCAAGTTACACTGCAATAATGCAAATGGTTTGATTTTGTATGTCACTGATCGCTTCTGGGGAGACGATGTATTCAGGGTTTTTCTCTCGCAATATGGAATAGCGAAAATAAAGACTTCTGAAAATCATTGTTTTGACAAGCTCATACTCTAGAGGCTGTTCACACCGTCTTGTAGTTTTGAGATTTATTCTAAGCAGAATAATCGTGTCCTCATTTTGTTTCTTTACCTAACATAAGAAAATGCAAGATTTCTCACACACTGTTTTGGAGTTTGGGTTATAAATTGGGTAAACTTTTCCTAAACTCCGGTGGTGGTTGTCGCGACGAGGTATTTTGTCATTAGCAAAACTGACCAGATATTGATAGACGAGATATCTCGTCATTAGAAAAACATATCACATCTCTTGATCTTGATATAAAAAAATCAGTGATACATTAATATATTAATCACGAGATATCTTGTCATTAGCAAAATTGGTCAAATCTTGCTGTACGAGATACTTCCTTAAAACCACTTGGAGGGCTGAGCTCCCTTCAGTAGGTAATAGCCAATTGTGTTGCTCCAGTGCGACGTTAAGTCCATTACCTACCTTAACCTAACCCTCCTTAAGGAATTTAATTTTAAAAGACGCATAGTAAAGTAATCTCTAACTTGTGATTCCTACCGCCTAATTAGTACAGTGGTAAGTGTGTGTACTTCTCAGTAGGTCCCGGGTTCAAATTCTGGTTTAAAAGCGCATGGATGCTGATGATTGTCCCCGTTAGGAGCATCCATGTCTTACCCACTGGGTGTTTCTTCAAAAATAAACGTCAGTTCGCCCACTTCAATATTAAGAGGTTAGTGTCAAAAAGGCACAGTCTACAATTGTTTTAAAGTTGATTGCAATTACATGCTGGTTTATATTAGCCTAGTCATATATCGAGCTACTTGGGAACAAGAAAGAAGCTTGATACATCTAGGGGAATGATATAGCGAGTCTTATATGAGAAGACGCTATTAATTATAGAAATGAAGAAATGAATTATATATTAACTTATACATTTTTAAAAATTATATAAAAGTACAAGTTAAGCCCTAAATCAGTGGTTTAATTTTTAAAATAATACCAAATACGGTAGAATATTTAAGAAACCCAGTAAGTTCTTATTTTCAGTGTCAGGACACCCAAATATTTGCTACCAATTTAGGTTCTGAAGTTTATTTAACTGCTTAAAGCAACTCCTAATTCTAAAGAACCAGATCGAGATTTCATCTGTTGTTCGTTAACCGGAATTTCATCGGGGCACACGTAAAACAGGGCGATACAGTTGCACTCTATCGGATGTTACGCATCGGATATTTAACACTATACTATTCATTACTTGTGCTTTACTTGTTTTTAAGCATTGCTAGGCATCAGACTTTTATACACATCTTAACAATTGTTCACCCTGAAGACCAAACTTGAAGATATCACCCATTCTTGAATAGCGCGACAGTATAATACACTTTTGGATTTGATATTTTATTTAGCCTTTCTGTCAAAGCATCGGGAAGTTAAATGAATGCGTAAAATTTCTTTCATGATCAATTTGAAGCTTCTTTGTTACTTAACTTTTCGGTTTTCAAACTCGAGATGAAAAAATGAATGAAAAAAGCAACAAAGGAACACGGCGCAAGGGAGTCGAAAATGAGACTTATTGTTCTCGCTGACTTAGAAAGTTGAAGTCCAATGGGATTTGAAGGCGATTAATCGATTAAAAACCAGAAAAATCTCCAGTCTCTTTCAAAGGTGGCAAAAGAGAAGGGAAAGGAAAGACATTAAATTTCATTGATTTTTTAAAGGAGGAAAAAATAAGCTAGAACAAAGCCCAAGTGTTACCATTAAACTTGCTAAACTATGTTGATAATCTTCTATCGAACAATTTATCCACAATCTCCTCATAAAAGATTTTGACGTTATTTGCATCCAAGGAGTTTCTTTTTAGATAGGATTTTTTATGGGAGAATAATTGGATTTTCGGAAGTTACCTTCATTTGCGTCTGGTCTCATTATTTTCTGTGGCTGCACTACAGGGACCGCTCTTTTTTAAGCTCTGCTTTCAAAAAGGTTCAAATTCCATCTCCGAGGTCTTCTTTTCAATGAACTTCAGAAGATCTATCCCTACATCTTTTTATTTCCCTTTTTTGTCTCGTTTACAGAGAATTCACCCGAAAAAACCTCAATTCAGCTTCAAAAGGAGAATATAATTCAAACTTGGAAATCTAAAAAATTAAACGGTACGGGTTGCTTCGGATTTAAAAATTTGAAATATTTTGTGCTGCTCCATTTTGAATCGTCGTGATTCACATTTAACTATTTTGATGATATGTGATCTGAGTTCTGAGAATTTTGATCTTAGATCTAACCATTTTGATGATCTATGAACTGAGTTCTGACTATTTTAACGAATATAAATTGTTTTGGTAATCAAAGAAACTAAACGTTACGGGCTGTTACAGGTTTTAATGTTTAAAATGTTTCGTTCTACTCCATTTTGATTCGTCATGATTTAGGTCTGACTATTTCAATAATATGTGATCTGGTATGGGTTTTGGATTTTGATGAATATAATACGCTATGTTAATCTGAGAAAATAAACGTTACGGGCTTGTTTGGGTTTGGAAGTTCGAAATATAACGTGATGCTCCATTTTGATTCACTTTTGACTATTTTGATGATCTATGATGTGATATGGGTTCAGATTATTTCGATTATTTATGATCTGATATGAGGTCTGACTGTTTTGATGAATATACTTTACTCTAGTAATCTAAGAAACTAAACGATACAGGCAGTTTCGTGTTTTAAAGTTTAAATATTTCGTGTTATTGCATTCTGTTTCGTCTTGATGGTTCTGACTGTTAAGATAATCAAGTTAAATTGCAACGGAAAACGATTCCTAAATGAATGTGAAAAGTAATTTTTGATGAAGTGTTTGAGAATAAAATTTGACTTATCATTTTAAACCTAGAGGGGAGTAGGAAATAAAAACTTTTTCAAAAATATCAATTAAATTTTTTTTTACGTTTTTAGACTTCTGCTGCGCTTTGTAAACTTTAAATTAAGAATAACTTTGAACTTCCAAGCGCTGCTACAGAGTCGATACTGGTCCCAAACCAAAGCTAATGTCGAGATTTGTCGAGTGAAGACTAGAAGTGAAACCGAAAAATGTTGATTGTAAAACTGTGAAACGCAGTTGAAAAGTTAAAATTTTAAAAACATGTCGGCATATACTTTCGATAAATTTTGAATTGACTACCGAATTTCAGTTTTTTTTTTCATTTACTACACCCAAATAAAGGTTATGAACTAACTAGACATATTCATGTAACTGTACCAATTTTCCAAATTGGAGCACCTTATCACGTCCGAAAGGCATTCATTTAAATTATTGAAAATAGAGGAATTTGTAATATCCAATTCATAAGGGAAAGAGGAATGACTGAGCTTGTGGTCGGAGTGGAGTTATATCATAAAGTTTTATGAGTTGTCGGCCTCTCTCCATTTCAGGTTTACAGCTCTGGAAAAATGCTTTGCACCATGTCCCATGTTGAACATTATTTTCCGACATCGAGCAGCGAGACAGGGACGAAATTATTACACCTAAATATTGAACTACAAAGAGCTCTCAAAGAAGGGCCTAAGAATAATTGCTTTCCAGAATAAGTCCGATTTTGTGAAAAATTCTTTTACCCTTGCTTCTCACATTGGAACAACACAGTGGGTTATTGGAGACTAATATACAGGGAGAGTCAAAAAAATATTACCATCTTTATGGGATTGGTGTTTTCATTATTTATTTAATAAATCATGTTATCATTATAACATGAATTGGAAATAAAATTAAGGCACTCTTTCAACCAGCTATCCTGGGTTCTCAAATGTGAAAAGTTTCTAACACGAATGCGCAGTCCTGTTATCAAAGTATAAAAAGTATCAATAGTTTCATTGTGTTTATAAATGCCATTAAGTTTTGGATCCGCTCCAATCCAAAGATAAAAACATTATACGTGTGGTACAGGTTTAAATGTGCCCGGAATTCCGATTTAGGGCCCTTTCGGGGATCTGGATACTGTCCCATTAAAAAGCCATAACATAGAAATATTCTGTTCTTAGGTAGGTTGTTGAATTTATGCCGCACTGGAGTAATACACTGGCTAATGGCGATGGTCCGGGATCCATTCCCAAGGGAAACATTCGAGGAGAGCATCTAGAAATTTTTAATCACTTTCAGATACCGATGTCAACACTTGATCTGTCACACCACTCATCAAATTTCCACACCAAGCCAAAGTGGTGACATTTGTTTGGCTTTTTGAACACTAAAAAAAATCCAATTTCTCTCAAAATAAACCCATTGCTGTATTTTCAGCATGGAACATTTATCACCTCGTTATTGAATAAAAAATAGGTTCGTTTTTCGATCGCATAATGTGTTCATCCAGTAATTACAGTTTGTAAAAGGCAGTAAAGTAGAGATAGCTGATTCCCCGAGATTCATCACCGACCATTTACGAGCTGTCGAAGGGCCGGGATTCATCCCTCGGGGAAAGATTCAAAAATAACACCTCGTAATTTTGAACACGGTCAGATGACCAGATCAACACCAGAACTGGCATCCCACCCTCCAAACTTACACCCCACGCCAACATGGGGGTTATCTGTTCGCCTTCTTTGAACACTACACGTTATGTATCGCATTCCCCTCAAAGCAAATCTACCGGTGGACTTTCAGCCAGCAGCATTTATCGCCTCGTTATTGAATAAACAATAGGCTCGTTTTTCGATCCCGTAATGAGTTCATACAATATTTACAGTTGGTAAAAGTAAGCAAAGTAGAGAAAGCTAATTCCACGAGATTTATCACCGACCACTTTCTGCGAAAACGAGCTGTCAAAAAGCGCTAAAAACGGCAGAGCGAGCACGGTATGCAAATGGCCGGCATACGTGACGCACATAAATGCGGTTTCGAATGCCGCTGTCGTCACTGAAGCAAAGTAAACCACAAGGTGCTAAAGAAGCTATTTGTGTCTCTATCTTTTAGGAACACATGCGCCACTGACGGCGTGGCATGGCCCCGTGCCAGGAGATGAAGTAGCAGGCTCCCCCGCCCTACAGCAAATTGATAGAAACGCGATCGACACCCATAATTTAGAGAGTTAATGTCATGTGAAACTTTGGGAATGAGTCGACAACTTAAAAACACAAAGTCATTTCTGTAATAAATTGGAAGATTAGGGTTTTATGATGGGATGGAGTTATGGGTACTTGGAATGAGCGTTGCGGCGCAATCAACAGGGCGGATCCTGGGTACCTCACATTAAGGGTTCGCTGGTATCTTGATACCCGTTTCTTTTCTGTAATGCAGTTTTTTTTATGCACAAAAAAAAATTATAGATGCTTTTTTGTTTTTTAATTTGTAAGGTGTGCTGTTGTATGAAAAATATTATAAACTTTTGTGCCTGTTACACATTGAGATCATGCAATACATGTTTTGTGTTCATAAGGATGGTTGCTGAATTTCCGTAGCACTGTACAACGCAACGGACTATTACCAACTGTTCGGGATGAACCTCGAAGGGAAATTTTCAAGGATAACCTCTCGTAATTTGGAACCACGGTCAGGTGACGAGGTTAACACATGAACCCACAACACACCACTCTCCAAACTTCCACACCAAACTCCAACATTTTTACGGCAATGAAACAACGTCCTTATGAAAACAACTGCAAAGTTTTAAAATTAATTATAAACACTTATGCGAGTAATCATGAGGTGTCTGTCCTATAGAGTAGTGCTATTATTAAAAACTCCCCTCACAGTCAATCTATTCCAATTGTGAACATAGTTTGAAGTCCGACACTTAGATGAACTTTTAGCAGAGTATGTTCGAGTGTATTTTCTAGAAATCAATTCCTGTCTCACTTAGCGTGGAAGGTAGGTTTTCAGAGTGATGTGCCACCTCGGGTGCGACCTCGTCATCAGACCGTGGCTCAAAGTTACGAGGTGTTGTCCTCCGATATTTCCCGTCGGGAATTGATCCCGGACAGTCTTCAATAGTCTGTTGTGTTATTCCAGTGTGACGTTAATTCAACTACCCAACCTCTCCTGTTTAAGCACTGGACAGCTATCTGATAGATCCATGCACGCAGAAGAGTTACTTGCAATTCCCAGGTGCTATACAAAAATATTTTAGTACCTGAATTAGTTGAGGTAAGTAGGTATTTAATTAACGACGCACTGCAGCAACACATGGACTACTGGCGTCGATACGGGATCAATCCTGAAAGGAAAGATCCCAGGACATATCCACGTAATTTTGAATTACGGTCAGAGGATAATGTTTATCACAGCTGACCCTTGGATTCTACAATGGCAATGACTACATGTATCATGATGCTAAAATTACCATAATTCACATATACTTCTATGTATAACTCAAATTAGAATACTTTTACAATTTTACATGAAATAATCAAGTTAAAGCAGAAGCCCTCTCTCTGTTTGTGTAAAACCTAGAATAAATTCTATTTTTCAAGTAGTGTTACATGAATTAATTCGTATAATATGAAGGTTTCATCAGTTTGAAACATCTACTACAGTTAATAAACACTTGTAAATTTGATAGAATTGTAACTACTTGAATTTTTAAAAAATAATATTCGAACAGTTGTTTTGCGAAGCGTTATTTAGATTTAAATTAATTTGTGAATAGTTTATTTAATGTCCTTAATGTGAGGATTCTGGAGAATTAACTGAAAATTTCCTACTAAAAATTCAGAAAAATGATAAAAGAAATAAAAAGAAATTAGAATATATGTCGAGTCGGTGTAGTTAACAAAGTAGACTAACAATTCAAACTTTGTACAGACGTAATGAGTGTGCTACTGGACATACAGAAGTGATTAATGGTTTAAGATAATAAGCGGAGAATAATTAATGGGTTCTTGGGTTACGGCGTGACCGCTATTTATATTAACTCAGTATAAGCTTACGTTCACAATGTGTCTAGTGGGATCCCTTTGCTTAATGATTAAAAAATAACAAAATAACGCTTATTATGGTGGTTTTTTTTTTATCAAAGACATTATTCGAGAGTTAATCCCTATTAAAATAAGGAGTTATACAGAAAACTAAATTGATCAAAGTGTTTTTATTTATAAATTTTTAATTATAAATTAATAGAAAAAGTAGTATTTGATCGAAGCGTTTTTTTTTTCAATTTTCGATGAAATGTTTACTGTAAGTCATAACCTTTACAAAATTTGTTCATAAATTATGAAATATTTGTTAGAAGCCTAGGTTTAAAATGCTGTGTAGTCTGTTGAAACGTTTAATTATGTTTGGTAGTATTATAAAGAATAAAGTTATTATCGATCTTTATTTAAAACTTAATTTCAATAACAGTGTTTTGATGATTTAAGTATGATACACAGAAATGCAAAAATTTGTCTCCAGTTGAAGACACCTACTAACTGACGCTGTTATGATTTTACCGTTAAGTTCTTCGAAATAATAAAATTAAGAGAGGTTTGTTTATCAAATATGCATTTTATATCGATGGAGAATAGATAATCATGTCCTTTCAATGCTCTAATATCTCAAATTTCGGTACATCGAAAATTAGTTGCATGCCAAAAAATAAATATCGTCTTTAAAGGTATTTAAACAATTCTTTTGGAATTTAAGATACTCGGAAAGGTGTCTAAGGACACTACAGAATTTATGATACGTGCTAAGGTTATGTAAGATTATTGATGGTTAAATTTTATGGCTCAACGGTTGGGTGGATGGTATTTTATGGCACAAGGGCCATATATGGCTATGATGTACCTAGCATAAGACAGACAACGCCAAGTAATGGACATGGCCGTCTACAACTTGCATGTTGCTAGTGTACTGTCAACCCCACTGAATAACTATGGCATAAGGGCCAGATTGACAAGGCTGAGCCAAATACCAAGCATATTTTACAAATAAGGTCCAAGCTAAAATTTTAAAATGCTACATAAACTCAAAAAAAACAAAAGTTAGTAAGTCTGATTCTAAGATTATATCAAATAAGATTATGCTGACAAAGTTGAGGCGTGCAAATGACCACAAAGATGTGTCGCAAAATGCGAATTACCTAGTCTATATAAGTGAATAGGGAATAACGGTACATTGATCCTCCGCACCGCAGTGAACAATCCACACTTAATGAATTATGCTCGGACAAAAGGAGGCTTCGTTTGGGAGGAAGGAAAGCGATACTTACATTTTGAGCAGTTAATAGTATTTTGCTTTCATTGCACCCCGTCGGATCCTCCGAAATAAAAACATCAACTATGCGTCATAAATGAATTACGGACACTCCATAAAATTTAACGCTTTATCGTAATGAATATTAATGGCCTTCGAAACAGGACGGTGAAAAAAACAGGAGGGCACCGTTGCTGAGAGGATTGCGCCAAAAATTTTGTCGTCCCGGGAATGACAACGATTTTTAAAATGGTGCTCGCATTTATTAAAATAAAGGATTCAGCCAGAGGATACGGTGGTCATAAATAATATGTAGCTCGTGTCCTGGTAGCGAAACGAGTTTTAGACAGTGATAAATTTTCAATCATGTTAAAATTCTTATGCCCCGGCGTTTCAATGCTGTCGTTAAAATGGATTGTTTTCGATGCTTAAATAGCTTATGGCTTCCTTTACGCTTGAAAAAGATACTTAGATTTCCTGTAAGAGTGTAACGTCATTTTTAGATGAAGAACATCCGAGAAAACACTAGTGCAGTTGCAATTTAAAGAACTGAAAACGTGTGTGTTTGGAGGTTCAGGAAATACATCAGATAAAAATACATCCACATACTTCAAGGGGAGCATTTCGAAGGATCAAGAAGGGTAATACGTCAATTGTCATATTTAACTTAGTTATCGAATTTTATGAATATATTAGAGTACGGTGGCACGCTTTCATTTCCACGAGTTGGACATTTATTTTCATAACTAGTTCTACAAAAAAAGCTGGATAATTAGTTCGTCCATTACGTTGTCAACACAATATACAGTTCTTATTTCCGTAAGCATATCGGGTTACTAAGTACAAAAGAAGCTTATCATGTTATAATAGCACGATTTATCTGTTATTGAAGTCTCAATACAATATATTATATTTATCATCTTTCGGGCTACCAAGTATAAAAATTCCGTAACTAGTTACAATAATATGATTAATCTGTCTATTGCAGCGTCAACACAATATACCATTTTTATTTCCAGTGATCTTTTGGGTTACTAAGTATAAAAATGCTTTAACAAGTTATAATAGTATGATTTATTCGTCCAATACAGTATAACACACTATACCGCTTTTTATTTCCTTAATCATATATTTCGTGTTACTAAGTTTAGCAATGCCTTAACAAGTTATCAGTTGGATAATTCATCAGTCCATTACAGTGTGTCAACACAATATGCCACTCTTATTTTGTTTTAATTTCTCTTTCGGATTTCTAAACAGGTAGGCAAGTAGTTGATTTTACGTCGCACTGGAGCAAAATTTAGGTCTATTGTATATGGGTTTTAAATAGCATATCACTAAATAGAAAAATCTTTTAACACAAATAATGCACAATTAGCACAGTTCGTGCCAAATAACTTGCATTTCTAGGTTTGGATTCAGTGAGTCGTACTTAGTAATTTAAGTAGCATTGCATGGATTTGTTAATATACTCTAAAATATATTTGTTGTTGCATCATTTTATAATATATATGTGATAGTTTATTAATATACTACTGGACACCTCCAATGATTTTCTATAGCATGATTTTTGATCAACATGTTCAATTCGTGTCACGTATTTTAGACTTTCTAGACCGTACATTCTGTTATAAGATGCAAAATGTATTATAGAAACTATGCGGGGAATATACTTTTTATACTTTTTACTTCAGTATCTTTTAAACTATACATAATCTTTTCCCGTCTCAAAAATCATGAATAACACAAGACATAAAATATTGAGCATCTAGTTTCAGACCTTGGTGTATCTTTTTGGTTGCATGTGTGTATAACTTAATAGCGTACCACTTCATTTGAGTTTGAAATGATTTACATATTTCTAGTTCCAGAACCCCGCACCATGAAAGTTTAATTTTCAATACATCCAACATCGATGCCACCGCAGTTCGGCGAAATCTATACTTCCTGTTTCATCCTTGCTTTTACTTAACTGATTTTATATTTATTTCATGATTTCCTCTGTTGAATCCGCAGTAGGACCGACTTCGGGGACCGGTGCCTTGTTAAAGCAGTCCCTTCTGGAAATACCTCGAAACTCTTGAATTTCCGGAAGCATCCAGATTAACTGATCATTCCCAAAACTGGAAAGCACGGGAAGGAAAAGAAATAAAATATTTGCTCCGGAAAGGGTTTCCGCAGAAGCGGACGGCCGCTCGATTATATCCAATGGACCACGATGACAATCTGAAGTAGCTATGATTAAAAGCGAGTGGTCACTGATTATCATTGGATTGTTCTTTCCGTTTCGGAAATGGCCAATCGGAAATAACGGGATGAGAATTACGGATACAGCACTGGGAACCTCTCTTTTGAGAAAGGAGAGTGTCAAATCATTTTCTGCAAAATGAAACAATCCGACAGATATGAGCAGTGGATGGAAGTGCCTTTTCGTCTCTCTCTCTCCCAGATTCATCTTCCATTCAGTAAATTAAATGGGCCGCGGGATTAAGAAGGGAAGGAATAAAAATGAGTATTCCCTGGTATATGAATAACATACACTTTGCAGTGTAACGTGAGGGTTTTCAATGTAAATATAAACTAACTACCAGAGTTTGTTTACTCGGTGCACGTTGAATCTACCGTGGCCTCAAATGTCCCCACGTTGTCTTGGTGAGAAAGTTAGCAGAGTGGGGTGCCGACTCAGATGTTCAGTTCGTCATCTGACCGTTTTCAAAATTGTGCGCGTGGACTGAACTGTCCCTTCGGGATGGATCCCGGAACGTCGCCAATGGCCTCGGGGTGTTGTTTCAGTGCGACGTTAGTAAAGAGGGTTTTTCAATGTAAACCTAAACAAACTACCCTGGGTTATTTGGGGTTGGTTGTATGGTACATGGGCCACATTTGGCCAAGCTGCTCTAAATAAATGAAAATATACACAAAAAATGTTATATTTACTGTTAGAGAAGACAAGAATTCCACAGGAGGAATCATATCTGCTCACCCTACACCACACAGGTCGCAAGCGCATTGGATGAACCCACTGAGCCACGAAGACCTCAAACTAACTACTCAGGAAGAACAATTGTGTCTTCTGGGTCAGAACCAGGACGATTCAACAAAACCGAGTTGTGTCTCGACTGTATGGTTGGTTGGTTACATTGAGTTTTATGGAGCAAGAATCATATTTGGTCATGCTGTGCCAATCACGAGACATGCAATGTCAAGTAACGGACATACACACTCAAGGAAAGTTTTATTGACACTAAAGAGAGAAATACATACAGGGTGAGTCACAGAATCAAACCTATGCCAAAAACGACTCGCAGGTTGCTGATAAACCCACTGTCAATTAACCTAGATTATGACCGAGTTTATCGTTCGATGCCGAAAGCAATAGCAGTGACAATGAGTTAGCGAAAATGTAATAACACATGTCGATAGCCATAATGTTTACATATATATATTTTGTAATGTTATATATATATATATATATATATATATATATAACATTACATATATTACTTCCTGAAAAGTATATATATATATATATATATATATATATATATACATATATTTTTTTTTCCAAGACAAATTCTAAGGAAATTCAAAGTAAAATCCAAAAGGAATTTATTGAAAATGAAAGTTTTGGTGCATCACGGCGTCATATCATGGAGGAGCTTGACCCATACTACACAATATGGTGTTTTCTGCATACATGAGTAGCAAAACGCTAAGAAATTTTGCAAATATACACACCAATGACTCAGCCAACACCAATGACTCAGAGGAAATTGCGAAATAGAATTAGTCATCGGTTGCGTAATTGTTGATAATAATAAACATCCTTCTTCTTTCTTTATTACCTTTCTTGAAGGATTTATTGGTAAGAAGTAAGTTTTATAGAAATAACATTAAAAAAAATAATAATAACACACTGACAGAAGAGTGAGCAAAAGCTTCAATTGCAACTGCTGCAATATATATATATATATATATATATATATATATATATATATATATATATATATATATAATATAAAATTAATAATGTATACAGCTTCAACAGTATTTATGTAGTGAGGTTTGGGTAGCAAGGCAACTGACTTTGGTTGAGTTAACTTCCTGAAAAGTAGTGACCTCATCACGAAAAAAAAAAGCAGCTATATACAAAGTCAGCTGCCTTGCTACCTTGCTACCCAAACCTCACTACATAAATACCGTTGAAGCTGTATATATTATTCATTTTATAAATCCTAATTATTATTGTTATTATTACGCTTCACATTATTTGAACATACTCACTTCAAACTCATGAGAAAAATTAAATTTATTATTCGTGGTTCTCTCAGTAGAGCTAGTAGAAATACCCAAAACAATATAAATTATTCAAATAAAGACTTTAAGGCGAAAAATGATTCTTTTCTAGACATAAACATAAGCCTTATTTATAAACATACGTTAATTTGATACTGAATGTGTAATGCTTTTTTCAAAACTTCTACATTTAAACTGTATGAATCAAGTTTAAATTAGAAAGCAAAGTATATTTCAAGTACAATTTTCCAGAAAAAACAACTCAAATATACATCACATGATTCAACGTTCATGAATTATAAAAATATACTTACGAAATAATTCATATTTAACTTACGAAAGTTAAATATGAATCACACATTCCTAATTGAACTTGTCATAGCCGCTCCTAAGCGATTTTCATACTAGGAAATAACACATTCATTATGCAACAGAAATGTGATGAATTTCTAATCACCGTGTCCATAAAAAAAGAATAAAACACCTTTAATTTCCCCCGAATTTCCCAGAACAAGTAATGCTGCCCTACTAAAATTAAAAAGAAAGAAAAAAATCGCATTAAAACAAAATTGAATCGCAACGAATACGAAATATACAAAAATAAGACAGATGTTATTCAAAAACATTTAATCGTTTTTAAAGTTTATAAATTGTATTTCTTATTCTCTCCCTTCGTAACAAAACCAGCCATTCAGATTATTATTGAAATGACTCATAAATTAAAATGCTATTCAAAACGCATCTTGACGGCAATGAACCGACTCTATAAATAAAGCGCAAGAGGAAAAAAAAACCCCGTAAAGTTGAAAGTAATTAAAAATTTCTTAGACAAAGGGAAGGAAAAATCCTATAGATCCCTCAATTTAAATGTCAATACGAATCCATTTTTAAAGTTTCGATTTCATTTGATTTCTTTTCGTAATTTTTTGCTTCGTTTTTTTTTATAAATCAATCTTTCTTTTCAGGCAGTCCTTACATGAATATGCAATGGAAGATAGAGACAGCTGCGCTGTGTAGTTTTGTGCTCATTCGGACAAAACTCTTCTATATTCCCGGATTTTTTTTCGTCTTTCGAATCGGGAGTATTCCCCCTAACAAAACGAAAACCTTTTTCCTCCTCTTTTTACCCTTTTATCTTATTATTTTCTCGCTGGAAAAAAAAGAGTACCTGCATTTTCAAATGCCCCTTTATTATTTTTCGATTTTTTTAAACAGCGATCAATTGGTTCGGCTGTGATTGATCGTTTAAACATCAAGCTACAACGGGCGGCCGTAAGGAGTGGGAAACCATTTTTTATCCACTAACAGTCTTCTTTAGTTTTGTCATCTTAATGAGGGGATTTTTAATTTAGATTTTTCCTTCCCCCGAGCATTCGATTCCGGACCATTTCAACAGTTTCGTAAATTGAGCTTTCTAAAATGATCGAGTCCTTCAGTTAGACAGCTTCTTCTTTTTTATTTTTACGGTTCCTCAGCATGAAGTAAACATCGATGAAAAACGCTATTAGCTGACACAAACGAATAATGGTTTAGGTTTCATAACGGTTTTAGATTTTATAAAGCGTTTAAAGATGCGGTAATTTTAAATAAACAGTGTGCGGAACTTTAAAATGAATCTCGCTAAATCTGCTTATTAAGACAGCGCAAAGACCCCAAACACCAAGGTTTAAACTCGGTATCAGTCATTGCTATTGGATATAGAAGTGAAAGAGATTATATATTTTTTATTAGAGTGATGGGGGGGGGGACAAGACTTATTAATCTTCCAAGTGGTTTTGTAGAGATATCTTGATGACGGCATATCTATTCAATAACAAAATTGATCAAATCTTGATTGACGAGATATTGCCAATTTTTAATCATGACAAGATCAAGAACGGGTCAGTTTTCTTCTAATGATGAGACTCCTTGTCGTGACAATGCCCAGGAGGGTTAAATTTTGAAGTAATATGCAAAAATTGTGTAAAATAATCACTCTTTTGAGCCTTGTCTTGTTTTGCAATATCAGTTAACTGCATTCATAGGGTGAATCAAGTTTAAGGTATCTATACATTTTAAAAGGAAATCAAACTGGATAAGATCATATTCAAGTGAGATACCGAACACAAAAATAGCAAACTGAAGCTTTACACCAGCCTGCTTTCTGAGGTAGAATATAATTACAGTTCTGCTTTGGTAAATGATAAGAGGTAGGTAGAGGTAGTTGACTAAACGTCGCGCTGGAGCAACACAGAGGGCAACTAATTGATAAAACAGGTGAACCCATATTTTGTCATGGACGTGGTTGACAAAACCCGTTAATTGTTTTGAAATAGGTAACCTGACATAATTGTCTAAAATAATCACTTCGCTGTTTTGTCTAGTGAAACGATATTAATAAACTATATTCACAGGGGCAATCAAGTTGAAGTGTTCTGCGCCTGTAAAAAGGACAGCAAACCGGATAAGATCACACTCAAGCGAGACACCGAACACAAAAAGAGCAAACTAAATTTTTACACCAGCCTGCTGTCTGAGGTAGGCATAATCGCAGTATCAAGTCCTGCTATTGATAATTGATAAGAGAAGTGAATGAGAAACAAGGAACGTGCTTACCGGTCATACGTGACCACGAAAAAAGAAATATAATTCCTCTTCCAGAAAGAAAAGAGCCTCACCGGGGGGAGCGGTGGGTTTTTTAACAGCTCTCTCTCTTTCAAAAGAAAGTATCTCCAGCAGTAAACTGGGGGAGTCGATCTATATGTATAGAAAAATAAGATACGAAATAAAACAAAATGAAAGATACGATCTTCAAGGGTCGTGGTACTTCTTTTACAGGCTTCCATGGGGTGTGTGGTTTTTTAAGTAACGCAATTTTGTGAAAACAGCTTGGTCAGCAATTTCTATTCCAAGAGGCAACGTTAGGAAATTTCGCTTCTACAAAATTAAATTCATCGCTGATGCAAAAAAGATTATGGGATGCTTGTCAGCTTTTCCGGATGGGATGACATATTAATCAATCACTTATTAAGTGCTAATTAATTAGGATCATGAGTATCAACTGCGCCAGAGACGCGGGACATAATAAACTTTACCGTCAGCTGACACGGGAATTTTATAAAAGCGTACAGTCTTCGACGTTAATTGCATGCCAAATATTTGAGGAGATTGTTTATAAGATTTCGTGTTTTTTTTTAAATGAAAATATGCATAAAAACGTCACTCTTTCGTGTCAAGACTGTGAAGATGTTTAGAAACAATGTGGGGAATTTTCATAGCTTTTCATTACGTCTTTTGTACCAATGATACTAATCTGTAAATAACACAATATACTTTATGAGGATAGTTGGTATCGCATTTATTGATGCGTCGAATTAAATGTAAATTTGTGACGCATTATTAACTGATATATTTATATAGAATATTTCACCGCAGTATTAATTTTAAAGATTTTCTACACTTTCATTCAGTTAAAATGATAGATTCGTTGCTTTTTTGCATTTGCTTCGATAAAAATAAAGATGTTAAGATTAAAGTTTTAAACCACTGTAAAGGTATGTGTTTGGTGTCTCGATGATGTGTCGCCATAGGCAGAACTGACCAGATCTTGATGGACGAGGTTTCTCGTCATTCGAATAAAAATGACTAGTTCTTGATATTGTCATCATGAACCAAACCTGAATAATATCTTAGTGACGAGTCAACTCGTCATTAGCAAAATTGGTCAGATCTTGATGAAGGACCACTTGGACAGTTAAAAAAGTTTTGGGTTGAAAAATGACTTTATGGGTAACGCTTTGTATGAATATACTTAGCATATCGTGTCTTCTAAAATAGTGTCTCTTAGTTTATTGCAGGGGAATGTGATGTAATAAATATTACATCGAGTCCAAAGTTTGCACATCAGAAAGTTGCATGTTCAAATCAAATTTAAGTCCATTTGCAGTTCTATTTCAACATCTATTTATTTGACAATGACAGGACACTAACACTATGACAAGAAAACAAAGATAATGGATAGGTCCATTCCAGCGTAGTCTTTCTTTGACCACGTTCCAAATCAATCTGGTGAATTCCCATCGGGTAGGGAAGATGCGCTTTTCAAATTCCCTTTCGTAGGGATTATCACAAGATCTGTGGCTACGTTGCCACAGGGTTGGCGTCCTGCTTATGTCTCATGTCCTATATGGAGCACTCCGAGACGTCAGAATATCAAAATAAGAGAACATTTATAGATCACAGTAGCCTTTATAAACTTAGAATATTTAAATACCTAGATTTTAATAAGAGATAAGCATTTTAATGTTATGTGATGTCACACGTCTCCCCAACCTGGCAGGGTAATGAGTTACTGTTTTATTGAGTTTGAAAAACGTATGTGTACTTGTGATGACGAGACAGAAAAATTGCTTGAACTTTTGAAGAGACTTGAAACAGAGGCTCAAACCATAGAGTAAATCACAGTATCCCCTCTGCCTTATCTTCAATACGAAAACCAAATGGCAGCACACGAGTCTGATAAGCATCTAAGCAAATTAGAATTGCATTTCTTCAACCTACTTATCCACCTGTCAGATAAGACCAGTTAATTGATCATGGACCATAAATCGTCACTAAGCGTTTTTGCCATTAGCTTAAGAGAGCTAATGACAAGCTGCCAAAATCATTAGCAAAATTTCATTCTTCGTTAGCTTTGCATAATTGCCCAAGTCATCAGCATAAGGATTGATCTATGGAGAGCATACAATCATTCGTCCAGTATTTTGAGACTCGAATTGGCGATAAAATAAGCATACATCATTTGTTAACTCATGGCGAAAGTGGAAAGAGCTTTATTTAGTAGAACTTAAAGACTAGCGATTTTTGATTCACTTTATCGATTTTTGAGGATTGGGGTTTGCTAATTGATTGACTAAGAAGCCACACGCAATTGAAACATTTATGCTTTCTTTTGGAGAGTCATTATAATGTTCAGAAACATCATGGTGCATCTGACGAGATATAGTGATTGTCTAACTGGCAATAAAAGGAGCTTGAATTTTGATGCACATCAAAACTATTTTGTATACCTGAAAGGTATAAGAAAATTAGACAATTAGGAATAATCCATACATTTTAAAGAAGTCTTCGGGTCCAAAAAAATACTATATGCTATAGAGTTGGTTGAGTTTCCACGGCGCAACGGCCATTTGGTTTGGTGCAATAGAGAGTCATTAAAAATATTGAAGCCCAATTCAATAGTCTTGTGATTCAATGACTGAATAACTGGCTATCAACAGATTTACGTACATATAAAAACAATTTTTTGTGTGTGTTTTAGATGCTTAAAAGTAAGAATGGTGCTTTAAAATAAATTATGCATTTTGGTTGCAACACTAAATTTTGATCAGAAAGCTAAACCTTTTGATCATAGACAGATTGAGGCACGTCTGGTATTCTTACGATTGTGTAACTGGCGATAATCATGTTAATTTTACTGCCATATATGTGAACATAAAAGTATTATTTTGCATGGTTTTGATACATAAAAATCAGATGGATGCTTTAGAAGAGTCACTGGGATATGGTAGCATATTTGAGGACAAATAATTAAGATTGGAAACTGATTTCTCTACCACAGATTACCAATGTTGCACATGGTAGGTATTTTGTATTTTGATTGAAACACACACACACACACACACACACACACACACACACAGTATGAAGAGTTAAATCAGTTTAATTCACTATATTATAGCCTAAAAAGAACTATTATAGTTCGCTAAACAAATTATAAACTCATAGGTAGTTTCAGGAATAATTATTGGCCTTTTACATTTGTATGAACTTTTCTTTAAGTACAAAAATAGTATAAAAAAGACCGACAAAAATACTCCATTTGGCAGTATATCACCAACCGTCAGACTTTAGTCTGACCTTAAATTATAGATATGTAAGATAGCATAGTAAATAAAAGTAAAGTATGGAAATTTTACATGAACTTTTAATTTGTCATGTTCCTTAAAAATACGTCTTATGTTTAAAAAATAAAAAATGTTTATTTATGTCTTATTTAATAAAACATATCTAATCACATAACTGATATTTATTTTCATAAACGTTTTACAAAAAACTCTACGATATTTCTTTATTCAAGAGAAATATTCTTTCTAACTTGTTTAACTTGTTAAGTAAAAACATTCGATTTTATTATTATTAATAATAAAGATAAATATTCTTTATGATTGGGAATAGTTCACTTATGAAGTGAATTATTCGAGATTTTATAGAAATGTTACCTGAAATATATCTTAAGAAATCTAATTATTTAAGTTCTATAAAGTTCTTATCATCGAAATAGTTTGTAGGAAAAGAAAGGGAAGTTAATATAACTCAAAATAATGATGAAGGAGGGATTAAGTATGTTTCAAATTTAATACTGCAAAGTACACGAATTAGATAAGTGTACATATACATAGCCCCAAAAATCATAAGAAAAATGAATTCCAACCTGGAAGTTTTCCCATTAATAGTAACGGCGGAAGGGAAACATTCATGAAAAAATCGCTTTTTCGGAAAACGCTGTTAGGTTGCGAATAAAGCGAAACACGATGGGAAAAAATTAGTAAACGCTGGAATACCTCTAAACCGTTTCAACCTATTTCAGCGGGTATTCTCTAAAAAACTGCCTGCGACAAAATAAACGTTTGAAAGAAATACTACAGTCCCGCTCGGAATATTTTTAAAACAAAAAAAGCACTTTTCCCCGAAAATAATTCAATTTTCGAGCCTAGGATGGAACTCAAGCCGGTAGATCAAGCGAATAAATCACGAAAAATCAATTTTGAACTCAGTAGTATTACTTTATATATTTGCGGCTAGGTGCATTAATTTTTTTCTTATCGCTTTAACCGGACGGGGCTGTAAATCCTTGCCCCAGCTAAAGCCAGACTTAACCATGCAGCCCCCGCGTCCGCCTTTAATATATGGAGCGGACTAGATTTTCGCAACCACATATGAAACTTCACGTTGGAGTTAGATATGGTCCTACTATGTTCAGCATGAATGAGTGTAAGACAAATGGCACAAAAAAATTGGAGATCTGAAAAATTATATGCTTTGTCATGTGAACCCACCAAGTGATTTCGACGAGATATCTCGCCTGTAGAGATCTGATCATTTATGATACCTCGTCATTAAGATATTGCAAATTTTTGATGATTACGAGTCCAGGATCTGGTCTGTTTTCTTCTAATGGCGAGATATTTCGTCCATCAAGATCTATCAAGTTTTGCTAAGTATGAGATCTCTCGTCGTGACAACCACCAGGTGGGTTAATAAGCTGTTTCTACAATCTTCTCGTTCGTATAAAATACCGATATTTTAAAATACAGTAATCGCTCAATAAATCGCGCTTCTTTGCTCACAAGTAAACTGTATGCATTGACATATTCCTTTAGTTGAAGAGGGATCTAATTTACAGTTTCCTTACATACAAAATTCTTGCAGTTTGTTTATTTGTCCCTTCATGAGGTTTCTTTGAGATATCTTGTCCATCAAGATATCACCAGTTTTGCTAGTGACGACATATCTCGTCATCAAGATGCTGTTGAGTTTTTTATGATGACGCTATCAAGACCTGGTCAGTTGCTTTATTTTGGAAGGGATATCTCGTCAATCAAGTTTTGGTTAGTTTTGCTAATGGAGAGATACCTCGTCGAGACAACCACTAGGAGAGTTAAACAAACAAGATTTTGGTAAGCGTTATTACGCTCTAAACATATTCTTTAATCCTTCTCGACAAGTTATCGCATCTCTAGCAAAACTTACCATGTTTTGATGGACGAGATGTCCAGGCATTGGAACAAAATAGATATGATCTTGATCTCCCCATCATATAAAATCTGCAATATCTTTATTACTAAACATCTCGTTTTCAGCGAATTGGTTAGACTTTGATGGACGAGATATTTCGTCGTAATTACTTGGAGTGTTTAACGTTTTTTAGGGTAACCTCATGTCACCAGTATAAAATTAAAATATTTTAAAATTTACAAATAATAGTAGGAAGAGTATTTCTTTTCTTATAAAATCTAATAAAATCACGTTCGCAGAAAATAATTAGTTAACGTTATCCTAAGTGTTTTCCCGAGGTAAAAATATAAAATTCATTTTCTGGTCTTAAAATGTTAAAATATTTTCAATAGGAAAATGATCTCTTCATCGTGCACATCAGTATCTTATAATCGATCTTCCCAAGTTCGCACGAAAATGAACAAAAACAGAAAGTTTAAATTACAGCTTTAAAGTAATTACCAAGAATGTTTTTCAATTAAGCACTCCCAACTTGCACGGTTCCCAACAACAAAAAAGAGCGAAATAAATTGATCTATTAGAAAATCAACGACCTCCCACGGAATTTAAGCTGCGGCGCAGACAGAAAAGTACTTTTTCTGCTTCTTCCCGGAAAAACTCTTTAATGACTATGTATCTCGTCCCTTCAGTGATTTACACTGGAGTGTGGAAGTGCATTACTCAGTTTTGCGGGCGCCGCACTTTTGCAAAACGCTTTTCCCTGGGGGCCCCGGGGCATTCCGAGAGTTGTCCCTCTGCTGGGGAACAAGCAGGGAATGAGCGAAGGGGCTGAGTCTTATGGCAAAATTCAATGAATCCACAGGGAGCTATTAGTGTCTTGATTAATTAAGTCATAGCTGTTTTCGGAAATTAATGAACTTGCGAGGAAACTTCTCAATATGACCAGCACATTCAAGGAGTTATCACCCAAGAAAATCTATCCTTGAATATGTCTATACCTTGGCAGGCTTTGGAATGCGTCATTAGATGATATTTAAGTAGACCATGGAAGTCATTAACGGCCTGCTCTATTTCTATTATTAAAACAATAGTTGGGGATTATTCTCAAAGGATTGGTTTAGGAAAATTAGAAATTCAAAAGGCTTCTAGAGTGATTTTAATTTTTATGCCTCTAAAGACTGGAATCTTGTTAAAATACTCGGATTGAATTTCTGAATTTAGTGAATAGGGACAGAAAGGATAAGTTATTGTTAAAACAATCACCCCAAGGAAATCTATACTTGAATATGTCGATATCTTGGCGGGCTTTGGATTACATTAGATTATATTTAAATAGATTGTGGGAGTCTCCAACGGCCTGCTGTATTTTTATTATTAACCATCGGTTTGGTTTCGACTAAATATCTCGTCCATCAAGGCCTGTTAATTTTTCTATAGACTAAATACATCGCCCTCAAGGTATTGAAAATTTATTTTATGATGACGTGATTAAAACATGGTCAGTTTTCTTATAATGACTAGTTATCTCCATCAAGATCCGGTCAGCATGGCGAGACATCTCATCCATCAATATCTGACCAATTTTTTCTATCTCGTCATCACTATACTGAGGGATTTTTTTTGTATGCTGACAAAATCAGCGTATGGTCAATTTTCTAATGACGATATACCTAAAAACCTCTCATTAGCGGGGTTATTGTGGCTTCGTTAAATAGAGACCGGTCAGCTCACTGAGTGTAGTGCTTTATACATTGCAGCAGCACAGATTTCTCCTCAACAAACTAAATTTTGATAAGTAAATGAATTCGTATATGAATTTCTTTCCGTGTTTCGTGGGAGTCGGAATATTTTGAGTTTATTTTAGAAGGGATGGTATGAGTATGACAGTTGATCTGATGGGTAGGTTGAAAAGATGTTACCAATTGTTTGTGCAAGACAACGTCACGTAAATTTTAATCAAATTAAATATGGCGACACGACTTAGTTTGGATGAATGAAGGATTATTTTAGCTTGGATGGACTAGCGTTCGGTCATTGTAACTAATGAGGAATAATTTTCAAAAAAAGATATAAAATGTGTTTACCAAGCGTTAAACTATTCGCCAAATTAAAGAAACATATGCGTGCGCAGGATTTGTTGTAAATGGATCTTTTTATCGAATTAATGATTGGTTGTTTGGTGTAACGTCCCTAACACCACCACTGACCTTTGGCCGAAAATTCATGAACCATCTGCTGTAGCCGCGCAGATGGTCTTCAAGAGCCCAAGAGAGATGGTCCCAAGAGAGCTTTGTTTTGAGTGCAAGTGATTTTTAGCTGAATCAATGAAAAATCTGGGGACACAGAGATTGCAGATCTCGAGCTGAGCAGAGGGTTTTGTGGTGCTCATTTATGGGGGGGGGGGCACGACCGCTGAGTTTTTTCATGTTTTGCAGTACCCGCGACATAGGGATGCAAATGTCTATTGTAATATAGTGTAGATATAGTTATTTGTTAATTAGGTTGTTTCGTTGCGTTGACAGGCACACCACTCTGCCCATTACGTTACATTAGGTTTGATGTTACTTGAGCTATGTATAGCCAACCTGCGTCAAACATAAGATAGACATGGCGAAGTTCTGGACACATACGCGCAAGGAGAGAAACTGACACATTAGAGAGAAATACACAAATAAAGCTATCCGATATACGCTGTTTACAACTTGCAGGTTGTTGGAGCAAATGGCAAACCCATTGAACCTCAACTGCCAATAATATAAATAATTGAAATTATTTACTGAACAAATAATAAAAACATAAATCTCATATATCTCTTTTAGGCTCATCTTATATTTTTCAAAAGTGAATTGAAAACCGTTGTTCATTTTAACCCTCCAAGTGGTTTCGACGAGATACCTCGTCCATCAAGGTATGATCAACTTTGATAATGACGAGATACCTCTTTATCAAGCTATCATCAATTTTTTTAATGATGCCGAGTTCAAGACTTGTCCGGTTTTCATCTAATGACAAGATATCTCGTCCATCAAAATCTAGTCAATTTTTGCTAATGACAAGATACCTCGTCGAGACAACCATCAGGAGAGTAAAACTTTCAGCAATTAGTCTCAGAAATGTACCGAAACATTTGACGACTCAAGATAGTAAGATCATTTAAAGGAGTCTACCGAAATGAAATGGCAGGAAAAAAGTCAAGCATCTGCCAATTTCGATTCAGGAGTGCAAACATTTCACCTTGCTATTCACCCGGGAAACAAAACGAAAGCGCATTTCCATAAAAGATTAAATTTGATACACAAATATGTTAGCGTAATTCCTGAATACCTAATGCTGAGAAAAGTGTAATTTCTACTCAGCGCTTGCGAAACGGAACGGAAAACTTAATGCAACACGAAACAGCAATTACGTGGTATACGAGCTAAAATAATTTATGCTATCCAATTAATGTTACTTGACACATTTAGGAGGAAAAAAGCTGGCTGATTATACGTATATGTATACAAAACCGCAATCGGTTTTCAACGCCACTCATTAAAGTCGGATGGTGGAATTTGTTTTTCGGGGAATTAAAATAATGCTATTTGCTAATTATTAATATAAAATCTTAATTTTTTTTTTGGAGTAGAACAAGGCTTTTATTACTATTAATGCTGAAACCGATGCCAAATAAGTTTGAATACGGTATAAATATGCGATGTGAGTGAGAGTTGAAAGAAAGAGTTGTACCATTTTTATCAACCTAATGTATTTTTAGAATTTTTAATTTTTGCTCTTGAGACTTGATGGTGTACTCTAAGTTCAAGTTTTCTGAAAACAGGATAATAATGCAAATAATATTTTAAGCTATCCAATATTAAGTAAGGGCAGTAAAATAAGTATCATATACTGTACGAAATAAAAAAAAAACCATTTTTGTAATTTTTAATGGTAATTTTTAATTAACGTCGTACTAGAACAACACAACGGGCTATTGACGACGGTCCGGGATCAATCCCCTAACGGAAAGATCCGAGCACAACACCACGTATTTTTAATTATGGTTAGATGACGGGGAAACACCTGAGCTGTCACCACATTCTCCAAACTTCCACACCAACCGAACGTGAGGACTTTCGGCCACGACAGATTTAAGGTGCACCAGGCGCCTCTACACCATACGCTTACAAACATCCATGCACTGACCCGGACTCGAACCAGGAACCTTCCGACCCAGAGGCTAACACCTTAACAACCAGACCGGTTGGTCGGCTTTTATAATTGGGTTTTGTAAAGATGATAAACCTTATTCTCTTCCAAACGAAGCATGGACCATGTTATCCCGGTTGAAAGAATAGAGGATTAGTAACCAGAGTTGCGAATTCGAAACTCGATCCAACCAAAGACCGTCGTATATTAGGAGGCTGGTGCACGTTAAATGAGTCGTGACAGCAACTCGCAATTTTGAACCACAGAAGGGTGACGAGTCAGCACCTGATGAGTCACCCCATCCTCAAAAATTCCATACCACGCAAACGTGAGGATATTTGAGCCACACCAGATTTTAAAGAGCACCAGCCCCTTTTGTACACGATGCTCTTTGTTTGGATTTGAACTCGCAACCCTCGGGTTGCCAGTCCGATACTCTTCCGACCGGGTTACCGCGGTCCCTAATATATCAGAGAAAATATTTGTACTAACATTTCTTAACGATTTTATTTTTATACTGTGCAGAAAAGTATTATTTTAATTACTTTTTTTACATTTTTCAAAAAAAAATTATAAAATAATTTTTTTCTCAAATTTTAAGCATGTATTTTAAAATTTATTTTATGTCTTTTACGTCATATCAGATCCCTAAAAATGTTCAGATTTTTTGTTCTCTCTGTTATGAGGATAATTCAAGTGAAAATCCACTATCACTTCCAAACTTATCCAGAATGATGTTTTCTCAATAGTTTCATATTTACTAGAAACTAAGTTTATGAAATAAAAGATCGTTCTACTTCGTAACTCATTAATTATTCCATTATATATGTGTGTAGCTAATTTAACTAAGCACAGTAAGCATAGACACTCTCTAAGCTCCCACTATCAACCTTATTATAAACTCTTATCTGCATATTTTAGAGACATTCTCTGGTATATACTAGTAAAGTATTCTCCGTTCTATTTGTTATTAGCACGTATAATTAGTCTCATTACGCATTATGCAACCTAGCTTAGTAATATTTAACCCTAAGAGAAATTTAAGTGAGGGTTATAGTGTAAGTTTCGTGTGAATGTTATTAAATTTATAATCGGCTACTAATTTATCACGTTTGAATTTTCTATAGAGAGTTGATGCTTTTGAATTCAGACAATCAATCATTCTGTACTCATGAGTTCCATTTTTTGTTAAAAGCTATAATATACTCAATTTCAAATGGTTAAATCGAACCATATTATCTTTATATTTCTCTTAATTATAGAATAATGTTAAGACGAAATATTAAAAATTAACTACCTTTATAATTTTTAATATAACGTTTCACATATAAAATTTTCAAATATTTACTAACATAAGTTTATAGGAAAAGATTTGATGAACAGACTGGTACTATCGAATGTTTACTAACATTAGTTTATATTAAAAGATTTGATGAACAGACTGGTAACATATTGCATTTTAATATATATGTGTCTCATATATCATACTGAAAATTACGAGTATATTCCAGTTACGTGAATTAAATGTATATATACATGTTGTACATGAATATTTAAGGCTAGCTAATTGGATTGTAGGTAACTTAGCTACCACTTATGTAAAAGTAGAATAACAAACTAATGCTTATGTAAAACAAATACAGGCAGTGAAATAGAAACTCAATCGTGTAGTACTTTTTAATGGATTTAAGTAGCATCTGAAACCATGCTCAGCTACAAGATTAGCAAATTACCACTGATTGATTCAAAGAGAAGCACATTAAAGAATAATATTAATGTTATCGAACATTCATCCCTGATAAAAAAGAAATTTGAACATGAAAAAATGAAAACTTAACAATGAAACAGATGCATACATTAGGAATCAACTAGCTGTTTAGATAAATGGTTCTTGTATATGTAGATACTTCTAAAGCAGGCAAGTTGATTGCAAATTTGTAAAGAATGTGAAATGAATCCCTTGATGTTAAGGATTTAGTAATTGATTAAAAGAAATTTTTCCGCACATTCAAAATGAAATAATTTAAAAATAGACAATGCATATCAAGAAGTACAGGACGACGTAATCTTCTAACTAAGAGCAACATGCCATAAAAACAGAAAATAGAAACGGACTCTACATAAAGGTCGCATAAAAAATGCAAAATCAAATTGTAAATGAATTCAGTTTTACGTGATTAAGAATCAGGAAGCGAAAAGAATCGAGAAAAATGAAATAAAAATGAAAGCCAAGAAAAAGCTTATCTTTTGAATTTAAAAATGTTCAAATAGATAAGATTAAAAAAGTGAAATGTCAGGAGTTTCTACATAATACTGCGGAAAAGAAAATCCTTTTGTCAGGTAGTATTTGTAGAACTCTAGTGTAAGAAATGGAATTGTGTGTGTGTGTGGAAAGAAATGCAAAAAAACGCCTCAGTAGACTAATAATGACAAATACTCCCCGAGGAATGTGATTTTTAACATTCCATAAACAGAGTAATTATAGGAGAAAAGCCGGTGACTGCACACGGAAAAAAGTGACGTGAATTTTAAATTCCGTCGCATGTGACTATGTATTGAAATAAAATGAGAATGAAAAATACTCGGCGAATATTATTAAAATGACTTACGTTAGACAATGAGATAATGTTTGGGTACAGAAGTAATTACTCCGTCCCAAAGGTGGGGTGCTTAATTACTTTAAAGTGGAAAAAATTAATTAGTCCAATAAACAGAAGTAACATCCAAATTCGTTTTTGCGATCGTTTCAAATCTGTTAATTAAAAAATGTCGCTAAGCGCTTCGAAAACTAATTACTTCTCATCATTTCAATCATTTTAGTACAAAGAAATGCGGAAGAAAAATATATGGGATCATTTTATTATGAGTTTTTGAAATCATTTCTTTAAGGGCGCAAAAAGGAGTTGTGATTAGAGTTTCAAGTAAAATTAGATTTTGGTTTCATAGGGGTATTGGGTGAACACTGGTTAAAAATCAAGTCTAAAAATCAAGAGAGCCAAACTGGATCTCTTGTAACAAATATAGGAGTTCTGAATTGATTATATGACTAAAACAACCAACAATGTAGAAACAATAAAACTGTATAGTATTAGCCAAGATACTTTGTAGCAAGTAAAATGATAATTTGATTTCACTGAAATATTGAACTCATTGGTTAGATACAAAATGTTAAAAGGGCATAAATCAAGGGTAGTTAAAGTGTACCGATTTCAGAGGTTCCACAATGATTATATCGCTAAAATATCACTATGTTAGTTATTCCTAGGTGACTCGAGAACCTACAATATAAGTTGATCCTAAGTAACTCGAAAACCTTCAATTTAGGTTGTTTTGGTATAGTTTGAGAACCCGTAATTTTAAAGTTCCGCATCGTATTCTGTCTCTGCTGTCTTTCAGGAGTCAGTTTATTCAACAACCTGATCTAGTTCTTGATGGCTTCAAGTCTCGTCTCAAGGGCTATTAGAATTGACGCAATTTGCTTAAGTCAAGTTATGATAAGTAACAAAAAAAACCCCCAGAATGTAGCAAAGACAAAACTCCATTATATAAGTTAAAACAGTGTAGGGAAAAGTTGGACAAAACCGAGTAGGCGGATAATACCGGGACCCGGCAGTTTTGGCTAGATTATTACTGCCATCTGTCGGATAATGTATGAAACTAGTTGCAGACAGTAGTCATGTTATTTGGAGTTGAATGAAAGGCAATATAGATTATGTGTTTGTCGATGCCGATGTTTTAAAATATTCGAGTAGAAAAGGTTCAATTTTTTCTCCACCGATTTTACTCTGTAGTTTCTAATTGCTTGAAGATTTATTTTAGGTAAGTACAACACCTGATAACACTTCTTTCAGCTATTATTTTAAATTATTAAACCACGTTTTGCATCATGTTTGAAATGTGCTAAGAGTTCCTTTCTGATCAAAGGCGTTGTCGGATAAAAAAGGGACCTTAGCAGTCGGACAGGACCGGGTAGGAATTGGAACTTGGAGAACAGGAAAAAAAAAAAAACCAAAACCAGAAAAGAAAAACAAAGCAGAAACTGTTTACGGCCCCTAAGCAAAAAACCGTCAAAACACTGAAGAAAAAGAAAAAAAGAAGTTGAGCATTAAAACAGACTCCTTGGCATCAGATGAAGACGACGTGGAATGTGACGAAGCCTGTATCTCTTTAATGAATTGAACGCCAAGTCAAAATCTCTGGAAGGTTGGATACAGTGTCTCAACTGTAAAGGATGGGCGCTTGAAGCCTGTAGCAATGAGAGGAGCATGTGATCAAAGTTTTATTTGCGATTCCTATTCTTAAAAACGTTTTACAAATTTGATCAATTAACTTAATTTACTATACTTTCCAAACACACTAAATTCAAAATTATTTATATTCCGTGATTTTTAAACTTAGGTATGTTCCTCAGAGTAGGAAGGCAATTGTACTAATTTATTGTTATAAATAAATATTTCAGCAGAAATACCAACTACGTTTTTTAATTATTCTTATATATACCCGATTTTATTCGACCTGGTCGGATAAAACCGGGTACTTGCATACTTCCCAAAAATAATTTATTTACCCTCCAAAATATAGATCTTTCATATTGAAAAATATTTATTTTTGGAACTAAAGAACTAATTTATCATTCAAATAGTACTTGAAGCAATTTTATTCACGTAAGTGTTAAGGAAAAAAACATATTTTGGGACCCGGTTTTGTCCAAATTTCCCCTATACGCAGAATGAGAACTTTATTTCACCAGGATATTGGGCACTGGTTAAAGACACAAAAGTTAAATAGACAGTAAGGATAGTAAACAATATCATGCATTGATATCAGGGATTGCGCAATGAATGTATCATTAACTCTTCTGGTGCTTGTCTTGAAATTAGCAGATCACTCGGAGGGTTAAACCAACTTACACTGTTGTAAGCATAAACTAGTTTAGAATTGTTGGATACCAAACCTTTGTTGTATACAACTTCAGCTAGAACTATTAGAGTACAATAATTGTTCTTAATTTTTACTACAATTAAAACAGTTTTTAACATATTCAGTCCTCTTTCCAGCAGTTAACAATATCATTGCACGTGTATTAAATAATTTGAGCAGAAAGAAATTCCTACACCAAAGATAAGGTACCGATTCAAAATATTCTTTTACAATATCATTCAATAATCACTTTTATTTTTTTAATAATTATTGCTATAACTAAAACAGTTTAGTTCATATTCAGTTCCTCTTTCCTAAAGTTTAACAGTATCATTGCACGTGTGTTGCAAAAATTTATGTAGAGAAAGAAGAAATAACTAAATCAAATATAAGGCAAGTATTCAAAACATTCTTTTATATCACTCATCAATCGCCTTTTACTTTTTAAAAATTGAACTAGTTTTCACGGAAAAATGTTGAACCCATTTGATGGAGAGAGACTAAGTAAGGCGTCTCATTAAGAGTAGAATTCTAAATGACATAATCGAAGTGTGTATATCAGTCGATTAACACATTAAACATTAATGCAGAGTCGATTATCAGAGCGTTTAAGTTTCATTCCTCGAAACCGCTAATTTGCACTTTTACGATGATTTTATCCGAAGGATTCTTTCCACCTATGATTTTATCTGGAAAAGACGTTGCACACTTATCGTCCCTTCTTTATTCCCGTGCTAAAAATACTTCCCATTATCTACTGTATTCTTTACGGGGGACAAGTTTTTAAATAAGCGTTAAAAATTCCCGAAGATAGTTTCAAACGCACACAAAGTAAGCTGTAAATACTCAAGAGAGTACACACAGTTGCTTATAGTCGTGCAAATCACTTGATACATTTATTAATAAAAGATAAATAATTATTTTCTGTTTTGTATAACTAAACAAAAAATGTTTTGGATATAAATGAATCCCATTTTTTACTATGATTAATAAAAGAAAAGTAATTAATTCCTGTTCTGTCTAACTGAACAAAAACGCAAGGACGAAGAAATGCACTGTATTCTTTAATGGGGATATGTTTTTAAATAAGTGTTAAAAATTTCCAAAGATAGTTTTAACTGTAATCAAAGTAAGCAATAAATGCTCAAGAGTACTGCTATATATAGCAGTGCAGATAGCTGGATATGTAAATTAATAAACGTAAAAACATTCTTTCCTGCTTTGTAACTGAACAAAAATGTTCTAAAGAAATGCACAGCATTCTTTTTTTTCAGGGGACATATTTTTAAAGTAAGCGTTGAAAATTCTCAGTTTAAAAAGCACACAAAGTAAGCACTAATAGTCTATGAGTACAGTTGTTTACAGTCGTGCAGATCGCTTAACATGTTAATTAATAAAAGCAAAATCATTCTTTACTGTTTTATATCCAACAGAACAAAAAAGTTATGGAGTAGAAATATTTGCCTTACATTTATTTCTTCCTGCTTTTTGGAAGCAATCTCACGCATTGTTTAATCTCATCCCCTCCAATAATGAAATTAACTTAATTTAAAACTCGTTTGGGGAGGAATGAAAGGAATTCTAACATGCTCTCATGTTTCCAGCCGACTATTAAACCAGTGTAAACGGACATTTTTTCCCGATCATGTGATGTAAATGTCGCCGAGGATTTCTTTCGCTCTGCAGACAGTTTGCCCAGCAAACACATATCAAAAGCGAGAGTCAACAAGAATAATTCTCCACAGTTAATTCTCAGATAATTGTAACGGTTAGCGCGAAAGAAACGCGACAAGCGTTGAGCGGAGACTAATTAGAAGATGTTGACACTATGAATCAAGGGGCATAAACAAAGGGACGAGCGCCATGCCCAATTAAGGTCAGGCTTAATCCGAACGAAGGGATTTTTTGATGATGCTTCCTGGTGCCTTCTTCATTAACACCACGACCAGTACGGTAAATGGATCCAAAAAGACGAGAAGGGAATCTGTGTAGCAAAAGTGGCTAAAGGAAAGTGCTGATTACACTAGGGTGAACAAAAGAAGGTTAATGTGTATAAAAGACCATTGAATAAAGAGGGGATTACAGCATCCTATTCAAGAAGCAATCACTGTTTATCAACGAAAGAAATCCGAGGAATCAGATAGGAGTATTATAGGCTTATACCCACTGACTGGGTTGACGCCAGTTTTTAGTGCTGAATCGAAGTGAAGACGCTTATGCCATTGCCAGCATCAAACGCTATAAGGTATACCCAGAGAGTAAATTCAGCAAAAATATATATTTTCCACATATTTGGTTTTAATTAGATAGTATCCAAGCTTTAAAAATGTTTGTGTTTTCTTTGTAGCTTTTCTGAAAGTGTTTTAACGAAGTGTTTTAAAGATGCAAACATTACTATCTGGAGCATTTCACATGCTCTTTAATAGGTGATTTTTGAAAAGTAAATTCCTTCACCACATGCACTCTTGTAAAGAAAACACTTGAAATTATTCCGAAGCAATCTCTCAACTGACACGTTTTAACAATAGTTTGTTATGGATGATTAAATATACATGTGAAACAAAACAAAAATTTTGACAAATTCGCTTTTTATAAAAGTTTGTTTTAGTTGCATCACCTATTTTAATAAAATTAGTAAAAATAAAATGTTTCCAATAAAGTGGCTGATTAAAATATATACACCCATCCAATAAATGTATGGCAAAAAGTATAATGTTAAGATAATTAGATTCTGAAAAAAGGTACGCATCAAGTACTACTCATTTGAAAAGTGGAAACATTAGTAATGGGCTAAGCTCTGGATTCTTCAAATGACCATGGAAATTAAATATATAAAGAAAATTCAAGTCCTATTGTCATGTGCTAACGAAGCAGCCTGTGGTTAAGACTTAGAAAAGCTGATATACTAAACACAATATAACGACCTTATGAATTAATGTGAAACGTAAATTTTTTTTACATACATATTCAACTACCCATAAAATTTGCTGGTGAAGTCCTTTAGATTACTTCATAAAAATATCAAGTGCTTAACTTTTTTTTGAAAAGGCCTATTATGTGGCAAAAGTGGTTTTTACGAAATCAGCCATCAAAGGGCATTTAAAGGCTCCAGGTGGGATGGTTTAAACCTTTATTATTTTACAAATACTTTCCGAACAGTTAAAAAGTAATACATAATTTCAAAACTTGAATACTACTTAAACCCTCAAAATGTATTTTTGATGATTTTACACTCTGGGTCACATTAAAAAATTTCTGTGAGATCATACAATACATTATAAATTAAGGACACGTTTATTATTACTCTACCAAGAGCAATTGAAGTGTATACAAAAGGGAAACAGAATAGCTCTCCACGAAAAGACTCGGGTTTCTTCAGCAATTGCTTAAAACCGTTCCCCGAAGCAAAGTGCCAAGGAATAGAGCACCGCTGGGAAAAACGGAGATATAAGACGCTCCCAGCAAATGCGTGCTCTTGGAATTAGATCCTGTGCGGGATCTTGCAGATGCTTCTAAAGTAAGAAATAAGAACCGAGGCATCTTGTTTAGGAACTTTTGAAAGTAGAACGCGCGCACACACGGAGAGAAGCACGCATGGCTAATGTTAGTGACAAATCACTTCAGCCGTAGCCTATTTTTTAAACAAGAGCAACCCCTTCCGTTAAAATAGTTCCATGACAGCTGAAGAAGCACACCCGGGCGATGCGAAGTGAAGAAAACGCTTTCACATGACCTCTTGCTTGAGAACTCTCACCTGGACTTCTTCTGAGGTCTTTAAGGACGAAACTCAAGATCAGGAGGCCTTTAAAAATTGCTGTATGCATTAATCATTCCGTGTTTATAATGTGTCATCCCGCAAAGATGGATTGGGAAGTAATAGCACTTTGGAATCTCAAACGGCAGTTCTGATAGGGATGTGAAATGGGCGAGGTGATATTTTGCGAACGGGTAGAGGCAGCGCGAAATGTAGATGTACACTTTGGAAGTAGGTAAATTGAATGGTGAGTGAATATATTTTGGAGGCTAATATCAGGAACTTTGAAAGTAGCATCAAGTAAAGGACAAGTGTTAGGAAATGGTTAAAAGGTTTATTTTATTAGCGTTGTTGTTTATCCCTTGGTCTAGAGAAAGCTAGAACAGGTCTTTTAGATCTTGACGCTTGAGCAGGAGAGTTGCGTCTCCTTTGTTTTCCACTAATAAATTCTAAGTAGCACCTATGCAGTCATGATATGAAAGGAAGTTGCAAGCGAGGCAGTGCATGAGCAAGATGTAAAAAACTTATCTCTGTGCTCGATAAACATACTTTGGTGCTCCCACTTCTGAGTCTGTCTCGCCAAAGCAGTTTGAAATGATATGGGACCACCAAACAGGATACAAATAGTGAGTAGGAGGAAAGACGGAGTTTTTAGTGTTTAACAAGGATAGGACCTCTTATACAGATAGTTTATTGTATGTTATTAGAACTATCTTCTCGACACGGACGGTTTGTTAAATTTTTTCTTGGTCCAAGCAAGATGTATAAATAAGTCCTTTTGGACTAGTTGTTTTAAGTTGGTTTAAGCGTTTCACCGACTTTGAGTTACTTTTAAAACCTGCATAGCTTGAAAAGTTTCAAAGCATCTAACATGTTAGTAGTGTTACATTCAACTATGCCATCCTATTGTTAACAGATGAAAATAAAAGTGGTATAACTTTATGCGTACTTTCACATATGTACATACGCATAAGCAAGAACAACGTTATGCAGGGATTCAGCAATATTTTCAGTTAGTATAGATCAAATTTCAATACAAATCCAGAAACGAATTTGATTCGTTGAAAACAAGTGCTTTAGAGTGTTTAGTTTGAAGAGGTTAGTGGGCAAGAAGTGTCGCATTTATAGTCAGGCAATTTCATCCTAGTGCAGCAGATGAAAACAAAAGCACTCCCTAGTGGGTCCATCCAGCAAGAAGTGCGACATACCAATGGCCCCAATGCTACCCAGAGACCTGCGTTAACCGGACAAAGTTCTTCGTCAGACCAAGTCATCAAAGGAAATTAAGTCGAAGGCTCAACAACTCCGGTATATATGACGGTTAATTTCAACTAACAGCTTTTTTATCGTAGGAGATACGGATCAGAGCCGCTGTCTGAAGAAATGAGAAAAAGTTTATCTCCCTATACGGAACGACGTCGGTAAATAGATTGCTGGAGTCTCGCGATTTCTGTAGAATGGCTTTAGAGAGACATTTAAACCCGACGAGTTCCGAAAAGTGCTTTCTGAGAGCAGTTTCCTCAAATCTTGCGATAGTGCAACTCAGAGTTAGATCGCTTTCCAATTTCTTAGACTTTTATTGACGTCACGTGCGACTCTGGATTACTAGTTAATCTAGAAACGAGAGTTGTTAGGCTTTGACCGTCATTACAACGAGCACTGACCGAGCCTTGCTTCCAACACTTCTGGCTGCAGTCATTTCGAATGATTCAGGTATTAGGCAATTTAAGTGGGAAACAATATTAGTTGATAAGAAAAGCTCAGTAACTGCGATTGAAGGTGGATGGTCAAGGTTTCAACTCTCTCTCTCGGAATCGCGACCGCTGGTCGTTTTATCTATCCAATGGTTTGTTAAAGTCAAGAGCATTTTTAAACGTATTGCTTTTGATAGAGTTCGTTTTATCTATCCCAATGATTTTCCAAAGTTCAGAGAACTTTTAAAACGTATTACTTCTGACAGGGTTAGTTTTATCTACCTCAATGGTTTGTCAAAGTGCAAAGAACTTTTAAACGTATTGCTTTGGCAGGGTTCGTTTTATATATCCTAACGGTTTGTTAAATTGCAGAGAACTTTTTAACGTATTGCTTTTGCTAAGGTTCGTTTTATCTATCGCAATGTTTGCCAAAGATCAGAGAACTTTTAAAAAGCATTGATTTTGGAAGGGTTTGGATGGGTAGGGATAAAAGGGTTCAGGACCATTTCCTGTTTTTGCCAAAAATATCCTTTTGCAAGAATGTCATGATTCTTGCAAAAGGGCCAGGTTGTGCTCAACCTAGTGGGAAGTTTAATATCCAACTAAAAAATAAACAACTCATTGATAACAATTTTGTGAGGTGCTTGATATACGCGTTTTAAAATTTGTACATGTAAGTATAATATATCCAAACACACATGTATATATAATCTATATGATATACATGTATATCGAAAATTCATAAATTTTTGCTTGGTCCAAGCAAGATGTATAAATAAGTCCTTTTGGACTAGTTGCTTTAAGTTGGTTTAAGCGTTTCACCGACTTTGAGTTACTTTTAAAACCTGCATACAGTTAAAAGTGCATTTTTACTGTCCCAACAACGTGATGTACTAAAACTTGATATTTTGAGAGCCTTGAAACAGATATTTTTATTAGCGTAATGATTCTTACGTATGCGACGTATTTTTCGTAACAAAATATATAGAACAGTATTTTTTGAAAAATGTACAATCGAATAAATGTTTTGCTGTCATCATTAAGACAATATTGTATTACATTTTAATAAACAGATACAACTATGTTTTGTGTCCTACAAAAAACGCAATTCTTCAAAACCAACAGAAACGTTTTGAACAATTAGTTCACTATTTCAGTGTAATAAGTTTGATAAGACATTCTAAAGGTTTCAAATGAATAAAATAAGAATAAACATCTTCCTTAAATTGTTTTTAGAAAACGGAAACAATTTTATCAATGCATCATCTCGTAGATATTTTTATATTCAGTCATAGAATATCATACCTCAAAGTAGCATAGATTCAATAAGATAATGGCTGATAGAATTTTCTTTTGATCATGAGCTCAGTCGTTTCTAGCAGAGCCCAAGCAAAGACATTAAAGTTAGAGAAAAGAAATCCAAAATATTTTTGATATGCAAGTAGATATCTCTTTTGGGTAGAGAATACCGGAAAGGCACTTTCTTCCATTACTAACAGAAGCGGGTATTCCTCCAACTAAAGCCAGAGTATCGTTGAAGAAAAACAATACTTCCTTCTACTTAAAGAAACTGAAGAAAGATGCTTCCCCCAAAGAAATGCTTTCATAATGGATGTTGCCGAACTATCATAAATGTGCTATCTCGAACGCAGAGGAAAAAATGAATGATGATTCTCTGGTTGTCTTTGAAAATAAACAAGGGAAGATAAAAGTACTCATATCGCCGGTAAGATAATAAACACTAAAAGGTGAGGCAAAAAGGAGAAGGTACTTTCTTGCGTTTTTAGAGCACAAAAATTACTCTTAAAATAGAGTAGTGGTCACTTTCTTCAGCATTATTCCATTAAATTTAATTATTAGCAGCATTTAATGGAGCTTTGAAAGCACACCGCTAATACGCTTCATAAAAGAACCACTCATTTTTTTTTCGCTACCGTTTGTTTGTTACAGAAAAAGGGGGTTCTTTATGTTTAAAAGCTTTGCATGTTAGTTTTTTGCTAGGATGGGGCTTAAGTAATGCCTTCAAAACGCACCTTTCGTAGCATATCTTTCAGAAATAATGCGATTAACAAGAGAAAGTACGAAAGTAAAAGAAGTATTTTCTAACGAAATCAAAAGAATCTACTATGGGTCTATGTTAATGCTTAGGAAATATTGCTTGAACGATAACTTCATGAGGTAGTTAGACTTTGAAGCGTTTAAGACATTATTACAAAACTAAAACACAGTTAAAATTGTGCAATGCCCATTTGGGGTTTATCTCAGAACCCAGATTTAAAATAATTACTAAACACTTCAGTCTAGAAAGTCTACACTCCATGGAATTCGCACTTATCGAAATTCATGAATTGGATTTGAGTTTTCTTGTAGGAAAAAGTTACAGCTATTGTTTTACTCTCATATAACCTGTCGTAGATTTTAGAACGTGTCAGGTAACAAAACCTGAAAAATCGTGAGCGTAGTGAAAACTCATTTATGATTCTGTCTGAGAACTTTATTAAAAGTAATTACTAAGAACTTCAGTTCACTAAGTCTGTATTCCATGGATTTTGCACTTCACCTCGTAAGTCATGAATAAGGTTTGATATTTCTTCAAGTTAAAAGTTATATAGTCTCCGCTCCGTTTTTAGATAACTTCATGTCGTGATAAAACTTTGAAACTTATAAGAAATATGCTCGAAACTTACAAAATCGTAAAGTTTGTAGAGTCCTCATTTGTGATTGAGTCTTAGATACAAGATTAAAAAAAATACTGAGCTATTTAAAAGTATAAGTCTATATTTCATTGATTTTAAGCTTCGTTTCACAGTTCTTGTTGATTTAGAAAACTAGAGATTTCTTGAAAGTAAAGTAGTTTCCCATCCTTTGTTCTTATGTATCACTTAGTACTATAATTTGATTGAGATTTTCTCAAATGAGTGTTTTGGTGTGAAACAAAACATTAATGCAACAGACAAATTAAAATCATCACCAGATTCTGTTTTTTGGTTCCTGCTAACAAAAATTCAATCAATTTTACAGTAAGAAATCTAATCACCATACAAACATATAAAAATGTATGTGAACGTACTATTTAAATAATTTTAATCATTGTAATTCGCAAAAATTTAACCTTAATTTTTCAAACAGCTTCTTTTTAATAATTTACTTTCGTCAGAAATCTGAGTGATACTAATAAAGGATGAAGAATGCTAGGACGTCTAGTTTTTGGGGGTTTAGCAAAGCTATGTCTAGCTATGATTTTTTAAATTTGCGGCTTTAAAACTTTTTCGTCATTATGTCATTGCGTCATTATGCTTTATCTGAATTCAAACAATAAACATACATACAATAAATTAACTGCTATTGATATAAAAAAAACGACTATTTTTTTATAAGGTATTGGCAGTGAATTTCTCATTTAAAAGTGGAAATAGTTGACAGCAATATAGTTAATTTCCACAGTCTATTTATCTTAAAACAGAATTCTCAGACAGCACTCGATGAGAAATATCGGGTATTTTAAGTGGCGAAATATCATTCATAATGAGGAGCCATATGAGGGAAGCATTAGTTAACAATTGTCTATTAATCACAAATGCTTCTTATAGAGAAAAAGTAACGTGAACTTAGGGTTCGAAAATCAATGACATTCTAGATTTCGGTAAATTACCGAATGAAATTCTAAATACTAGTGTCAAGAAACTGTCAACAAATGGAGCGGTTGGCGAGTGACAAGCGCGACAATCCAGGAAAGGGTTGCCAAGATGACAGGAAGAGTTTTGAAAAAGACGAGCGAGAAGAGACCGATTGATTTTTCTTCCGGATTAAGATAACCTACGCTACCGTTGTTACCTTGCAGCTAATGATTTCTGGTTAGGTTATTTCCATGTTATGTGTCGTGTACCTTTTCATGTAATAAATTATATTGTCACTAAAAACTGCTGGCTTGACTTATTATGATTTGGAAACAACAGAAAGAACTAGTTTTCAGGCTTATGTTTTTCTTAACCGATTGGTATTAAAGGTGCGTTGTTATGTTTGCTAATTCGCTAAAATACATCAAGCTCAAAAAATAAAAACAAGAATAGAGAGAAGAAATAGTGCATAAAATTTTCTATTTGCATTATGTTTACATCAATCAACACACCATTAATATGAATTCATTTTTTGACAAGTTGTTAGTGGCACAGGCACTTGGAAAGTTTGATTATTCTAGGCATTTGAGGAGTATGAAATACTCAAAGGATGAAGAGTTTTTGTTAAGAATTTCGCAAACAAATAATCTGAACAAAATAACTAGTTCTATTTCAAGATTCTTTTCAATCCTCCTGGCTCTTGTCTCATCATTAGCAAAACTGACCAGATAGAGAAGTCATTAGAAAAAAGATGACCAGATCTTGATATCGTCAACATCAAAAATTTGGCATGATCTGAATGACGAGTTACATCATCATTTATTAAATTGGTCGGATCTTGATGGACGAGATATCTCGTCGAAACTACTTGAAGGGTTGAATTGGAAGAAAGTAAATTAAAGTGAGATTTTCAAGCAACTGAAGGAAACTGAAACCGCCTACTATATTTAAGAAATGGTTTTACTCAATCTTCGAAACTGGTATTAACCAGTTTTTAAAAACAGGTTTTCAAACCTCAGTAGGCCCCCGTGCAAACAAGCAGGTCTGTGGAAGATTCGTCCGATGACAAACAAATCGTGCAGCTCAGACTTAAAGATGAACCAGGGAAGAAGAGCTGTACAGGATATACAAAGCACTCTTTAGGGCCATATGTTCGAGAAAGAAGGTTGTTTGTCTTCCGCTTCTACCCATCCTTAGCAGAATTCCTTGTTTTTTAAGGTTCCTTTCAATTTATGTATTCAAGTGGTTCAAGTTGACTTGATCGTGAAGTGGGGAATTCTGGGATCCGTACTTAAAAGGTCACTCATGAGTGCTTCGATTTGATTCTTACTGAACATTTTTTGTTTCCCATTTTAGTAGTGCTTCAGAATCCGGTTTCATCGTGGCAGCTGCAACACACTATGCCAATGAAGAGTGTTTACGAGAATGGAAACAATGGGGAAATAAAACGCTCTTGACTTGCTTCCTATTCGTTTGAAAGAACTGGGTCCTACACAACTTGATTAAAAAAATGAAAATAAACGTATTTAATTCTTAAAGGTGCCTTAATAAAGTGTGTAAAACTTGATTGCTGCATAATTAAAAGTCCAGTTTGTGTTTTTAGGTTATATACAGCTCTTTTGGAGTTCTAAAAATATATAGTGTTGTCTGATAGTACTGTTTAAAGTAATATTTCATGTAATTATACAACCACTTTATTAATCGGACCTAAAGTACAATGTATAACGGTTATAGAAAATGTTTTATTTAACCCCTTTACACAGAAATATATTTGTAAGTTTAAGTGCACTCAGGTTTGCTGGCCTATTTAACCCTACGACTGTTTTGACGAGATATCTCATCCAAAATCTGAGCAATTTTGTTAAAGACGAGATATCTTCTATAGAGAATTCTGCCATATTACTCCAACTAACTAACTAACACCAACACACACTCCCGTGCCTAGTGTCGTGAGACACTGTACCAGTTTAAATAAGTGTGGTTGGATGAGTAGAGCATGCCACCAAGGTGACATGTCTACCCAGAATGTTAGAGCACATTACATTACATTTATACATCCTTACATCTATACAGTATATACATTAAATCATTATACTAGGTTACATTATAAATATATATATACATCATGCTAGGATATTACTCCAACGGGAATGAAGATCTAAATATGAAGAACAAACTGCCCCGGGTCCAGAAATGGTGAGAGTTTCAAACAGGTTTTGGCATCAGAGGCTGGATACTATAGGGCAGTTTTCTACGCGAAGATAAACCACCAGGAGGGTAAAGTGAAATACTGCTTTCTTCAAGAGAAAACTTAATCTGGAGTAATTCATGAGTAAAAAAGAAGCAAAAGCTAGTTATTTTATGTATTATATTTCTTTTTCAATTTGTCGTTCAAGAATGAAAATGACCCCATAAAAAAGGTGTTTTAGGAACCATCCTCCCGAAACTAACTGAATTGTTGATTCACTCTTAGTCCTCTCTCTCTCTGTTCACCCAAATTACCCTAGAAATTTAAGGAATGTTCGAGGAGCAACGAGGATGTCTACTATTATATCAAAGGTAAAAATATACAATCATTTTTTTCAACGGTTTTTTCACACTGCACATCTTTTCTTACGATAACTTTTAAAGAGTATCAAACTTCTCGCTGCCACGACATGCAAATTTTATAATGTCAGAGACAAAAAAAAAACATCAATCATTTAGAAAATATATGCAATGCAGTCCGCAATGAAGGAAGCTATGTTGAGATACATCTCGCTGTAATTAAAAAAATTCCGTTTCTTACCACCCTATTCAAGCAGATCTTTTTATGATAGTTGGCTGTCCCAGATGATATCGATTGTTATAAAAGCAATAAAAGTAGTAATTGGCAACGTCTTCATTTCCACTCTGATATAGGGACGTATTTATTTATTAAATGTGATCACGTAGGCTATAAAAGGACCATGGTCTGTCAAAAATGAAGTTACAAATCTGCTTATTCTCTGGTTTACAATATCTGGAACTTTGATGTACAGGATGCACCTGTATGTCTACTCTGAAACCAGATTCAGTGGTTCTCCAAAACTCTTCCCAACCTGTGGTAATTATGTTTTCATAAAAGTTGGAAACCAAGAGTATATGGATGTATGGCATACTATAAATAAAGGTTTTGAAAACATAAATCCTTGACACATGCATCCTTTACTAAGATAATTAGTCAAGTACCAGTAAAGCGAGCCAGGGCAGTGGTAATGGTAGATGTGTTGAAGTCCGGATGGCCAGTCCTCTGCCTTTGAACAAGGATTTAGCTAAAAGTCCCTGGAAGAGCTGTTTGCTGAGTGCAGCCCGATTGACGGCAGCCTTTGCTTTCAGTCGCTTGCTGAGCCGTTTGTTCAGGTGCCTCACATCCATCGAAGAACGAGTCATTGGGGCCACTGAGCCTGGGGCCTAGGGCCGCCCAGCTGCTGCTCAGGCTTGGCTCCTTGGGCTGAAATGATTGATTAGAGATCCTCAGCATCAGCTTTCTCGGCATGTACACATGAAAGGGATCCAAACAAAACTTCCAGAGCGGCATATTTCCACTGATCATGCACAAAACCGCGATCTTTAATTTGAGTATTCTTTTGAAATATAATTAATATAATACATTGTTTTACCAAATAAGTTTCTTTCGATGAAAATGATATTGTCATTCTTAGATTCATTGAAAAATCATAAACTAAATTTTTTACACTTGCTATGATAACATGTAAAGCTTAAGCTCATCGTCAAGGACATCTACACATGGGGACGTTTCTTCAGTCTCTTGAAACCAAACGGAAGGCAAATTACTTTGACCACAGATTCACATAATGGCATCAAGCATTCGAAAATGTGTCTACGTGGTTGCAATAAAGAATATTCACCTTAGTTTGGTTTTAAGAGACTCAAAGCTCCATGAGTGGATCTCAGATGCGAAATCGTAAGTATGAATATTTGTAATGTTTAAGAGGTTGTTTCGTTTTTACCATTCTTAGCGTAGCTGAGAAATATTAACAATTTTGATTCATTACGGTTGTTACGATGCCATGTCAACCTTAAAATACGATATTTGTAATATAGATTTATAATTCATACTGGTGCATTTAATGACACGGTATAAATACTGAAGGACAAAATTATTATTTGCTAATTTCTTATTTATCTTTAAAATAAAAGTATTTTAATTTACAAAATTCGTGTAATTTAATAACATACATTACTTTTTATACACTTGAGAGCAATTCAATTGCAATATTATTTTGCAAAAATTATTTTATGAATGCTATGAGATTTAAATTTGAAAATTGATTCAAGGATTCATTTACAAATTTATTCAAATGTTCAATAAATGGTATATTTTATGAAAAAATTTAGGTCTTTTATAAATAATCTTGAAACTAATCAAGCAAATCTATTCATTTTCGTTTATCTAATCATTTTTAAAAAACAGATAATACCAAAATATTTAAATTTAAATTATAAAAATTTAAGACTTTTATTACGTAATACATGTTTATCAAGAAAGTTTTCCATACAGTCAACGTATCTCTTATAAAATAACCTCAACATATATACTTATACACAATATACATATGATTTAATTTGATAAAAATGCAAATTACTGAGCTCAAATAGAATCGATTAAATGACCTAAGCCTTTGAGATTCTTTAGTATTAGACGATAATACTACATCATAATTAAGTATTATTCAATTAACATAGCAAATTCTTTAACTTATAAAAAAAATACTCCAAGATTTTTTAGGATATGCAGTTCTGGAAGTGGAGTGTGTGCTAACATGTTGGTGTGACAAAAAATACCAAACTCTTTTCCTTGAACGTCGAATCCCAATCTAGACGATCCGCAACGCAAATAAATATTTCCCCATCGAAGTAGACTAACGGCATTAAAAATCAAGTGTCACCCCACATTTCATCCCACCTTCAAGAATATTTACAGCGACTCGAATACTTTTATTTGCTCAAGGAAAACACCGCTCATAAATTTTAAGCATTCCAATGATTTAAACGACTCAATCAAGGTACCGTGCACGGAGATGTAGACCTAAGTACAGAAAAAACTATTCTGCGAAAGTTAAGCAGCCAATTCATTTCCAGCTAAACATAATTAAGTTTGCTTCAAGATCTCAGGTAAAACCGGGAAGTGAAGAATTTCTCGCATTAAATTGCGAGTTCTTTTAATGCACCTTAATGCGCCTTCCAAGTTCCGTATGCGTGTGCGATGTCGGAAGGAATGTAAAAGGGCGAGCGCACGCAATCCTACCAGAAGCGCTTTAATTACTTACATTCATTATCGGGCTCGGATATTCCGGTATATTACGCGTTCGTGCAATCGGAGCTATTCGGTCACCTGTTTAGCCCGCTTTTCCGCAGAAAACAGCCCCCTGCCTGACAGCCTTAAGATGTGACTTGACAGTTCCACTGAACAAAGTACGGTTAGCAAAGCCAGTGTCGTCGAGAATGATCATTGTTCGGTCGTCAAGTCTTCTCACTGGCTGAGGCGGTGAAGATGTATCGCGTTCTTTGCGTGCATTTCCAAAGAATAGAAGTATTTTCACCATCATTGTTACGCACGTCGACGAAGTTAATTTTATCCCTGAAAATACTGTAAGCATGTCCATTGTCGGAAGAAATGTAAAGGCCCAACCGCATGCAATAATACCATAAACACTTTAATTGCATTCATAATCGAGGCTCGGATATTTCGATGTGTTACGCGTTTGTACAACCGGAGCTATTCGATCATTTATTGCGCTCATTTTTATGCAGAAAACAGCCCGTGGCCATACAGCCTCCATAAAGTGTCTTGCCGGTTCCACAGAACAAAGTACAGAGGACACATTTCATGTTGGAAAAAAATTATCGTCAAGAATGATCATTTGTTAAGTAGTCAAACCTTTCCACTGTCTACAGAGATGATACCTCTTCTTCTCGTGGCACATTTTGCAAGAACAGAAGTATTTTTGGCGACATTATAGCATACGGCAACAAAAATAATTTTCTTCCTGCAGGACTGTGCGCATGTGCATTTTAGGGAGGAATATGACAGTCTGAGCGCACTCAATTCTACCAGAAGAGCTTTAATTATATTCATTATTGGGGATCAGATACTGCGTTGTTTTACACGTTCGCGTGATCTATACCAATTCGGTCACCTATTTAGCCCGCTTTTGCGCAGAAAACAGCCCTCTGCCCGACAGCCTTGAGAAGAGACTTGACAGTCCCACGGAGCAAAGTGCGGAGGACGTTGCTAGAAAGCCAGTATCGTCAAGAATGATCATTGTTGGGTCGTCAAGCCTTTCCACTGTCTTCAGCGGTGAAGATCTATCACCTCCTCTGGATGAATTTCTAAGTAATAAAAGCGTTCTTGTCGTCATTGTTGAGTACGTTGACAAAAATAATTTTATTCCTGTAAGTGCTGCATGGCATAGGCACTATCGGAAGGAATGTAAAAGCCCAAACGCACGCAATCCTTCCAGAAGAGCTTTAATTACATTCATTATCGGGGTTCGGATACTTCGCTGTATTACGCGCGCGTGCAATCTGAGCAATTCGGTCACCTGTTTAGCCCGCTTTTCCACAGAAAGCAGTCCCCGCCTGACAGCCTCCAGAAGTGACTTGACAGTTCCACAGAACAAAGTGCGGAGGACGCTTCATGTTGGAAAGCCACTATCGTCAAGAGTGATCATTGTTGGGTCGTCAAGCCTTCCCACTGTCTGCAGCGGGGGAGATGCATCATCTTCTCGGAGCGCATTTCGCAAGAATAAAATTATTTTCGTCGACGTTGTTGCGTTTGTGTGTCTCTCAGAAATTAATCTTTCCTCCCCTCGCTCACAAACAAAGACGGGGAAACGCATTTCTGAAGGGGGAATAATTCGCCGGTCCAAGGAGAGATGACGAATATTTCGAGAATTTCGCCTCTGTAAGAACATTTTCTTCCCGGGAAAGGTAAGAAAAATTGCCAGGTTTAGAATACTTTTACGAACGCACCTATACGATCAGAAGTGTTGGGTTGTCGTTGAGAAAACCGCGGTATTTTTCACCATCAACGTTGTCATCGCTTGCTGCTTGCGGAGGGGAATGGGAAATTGAATTTCGCTTTAAAATAGAGCATTGAATTTCCTTTCCGGAAAGAATGTTTCGGTAAATAGGCTCGGATTTGAAATACTTTAAAGCAATTTTTCAGTTGTACTAGGTGGTCGTGCAAGAGTTTAAAACTTGTTTCCAAACAGAATACAAAAATACCTGTCTTGACAATTAAGAATAGTCGAGATCACCCATTAGAAAATGCTACGCTATTCTTGCGATATTACATTGAATTTGTCATTCAAGTTTCTTTTAACTTTGAGAACTAAAACAAATATCTTATTTTGTAAACAATCAAATTTCAAGTTCGCTCAATTTTTGATAAACAATCGAAAGTATTCGTGCCATATACGAGATTAGAGAAAGACGGGGTATTAAAATAAGACGTAAAACCGAATGAACGATTAAACATTTTTATTAATCATGGGGATCCAAAATATTTAAAAACGTTTCTATAAATCAAGTAATTAAGAGTCTGCTCAATTTTAAAATCAATTATAGAATTTTTACATGATTTGCATATGTAAGATTAGAAGACTAGAGTCTTCAATGTGTGTGTGATTGTACTATCATGACTCAGCTAATATCAACTGTCACTTAAGATTGCACAAAATTTTCAAGTTTGGTAAAACAATCCTCAAAAACAGATTTATTTGTATCGTGTTTCTTTATTGACTCACGTTCAAATTACATAACTGCAATTTATAATTATAGCTATTATTCCATAATCCGACGTGCATTGAAATGTATAAACACTATTTAGTTTCAAACATTTTAATACCGCAACACTAAATAAGGTATTCAACATGACGAACAATTTTACGGTGGAAGATTCTATCGAAGAATAAAAAGAAAGTAGTGTTAAAGCACTTCTTAAAAATTAGCAGCTGAAGGTAAAATTTTATGAAATTGTTTTAGTTTGACAAAGAGATTTAATTTTTTTTGTATTTCGTAAGAAATCTAGGATCAAATTACATGACTGCAAATTATAATTACTGCTATCATCCCAAGAATCTATGTGGACTTTTCTTAAAAGTCCACATAGATTCTTGAGAAACGTTTAAGCACTACTTGAGATTTAAAATTTTGAATTATACAACACTAAAGGAGGGTTGTAACATAGCGAACAATTTCAGTACTGGAGATTTTACTTCAGACATATTAAACACTAGCGTTCAAATAAAAAATAATGGAAGCTCAAAAGCTAAAATTTTATGAAAATAATTATGTTAGAAAAACAGATTTAGTTAATTGTATTTCTTTATAAACACACATTTAAATTGCATTACTTATTTCTATTTATCGCTGTCATCACAAGCGTTGTCACGTCCTGAAAAGTTTAAGCACAGTTTAGATTCAAATTTTGAATTCCACAGTACTAAATTAGGTTTGTAAAATAATGAGCTATTTCAGGACCAATTCACTCGAACGAATATTAAAAAAGTAGCGTTCAAAAAGAAACATGATAGAAACTCAAAAAACTCAAATCTTACGAAAAACTACGACTGACAAGCATAGACTTAATTTAATTGTATTTCCGTACGAACCGTGTTCAAATTACAAGACTACAACTTCTAATTACTTTTACCTTCCCGAGAGTCAGCGGCCACTGAAAAGTTTAAGCACTATTGAGATTCAAAGTTTTGAATTCCACAACTCTTAATAAGGTACGCCACGTAACGAGCAATTTTGCAACGGAAGATTTTCTCGAAGAAAAATTAAAAAGTAGTGTTCCGATAGAAAAATAACGGAAGAAAATAAGTGAGGAATAAACATTACGGCGAGTAGAAAGTGGAGTGCGGAAAAAAATGAACATACAAGTGTGGAATGTTTAATTACCTAATGCAATTAACGATCTATATTCGGCAGAATCACACACATCCGTGGGCTAGCCCAGGGAAATTGACTTGTCATTAACGGAGCGCCGAAAAAGAATGTTTTTAATGTTGAAATGAATCTAATTACAACTGATTTTAAGGCTGGAGTGAGAAAAAAGTTCACGTACGTTTCTTAAAGAGTTATCTCCCGATGAGTAGAAAAAAAGTTTCGCTGAAAGCTATAAAATGTTTTCGCTCAAGTAGATGCAAAAATCAATTACTGCTACATTCCTACACCTGTTGCTGTGGGTGGAAAAAAGGCGATTTCGGCTTTCTTTTTCGCGCTGGTTTTAGCTGATTCAATTGGGCGAGAAAGCATGTGGTCGCGATGGTTTTTATTTTTGTCCTAGTTGACTTCAAACTCGAATCCAATTATTGGAACACTACACAAGAACTATTCCCCGTGGAATTAAATTAAAAACAAATGCAGAACATTCATTAGAAAAACTGAGAGAGCACGGAAAATGGTGATGCGGTAAGCAGCAATAATTCTTTCAGTAAAACAACTCAAAAAACATAGAAGGATAACGATTTAGTACGAAATGTAAGCGCATTTAAACTGATGATGCAAGGAAATGGACTTGAGATATGCTGAATATTGATTCCAAAAATAAAGAAAAAGAGTATTTTGCACGTGAATACAGCAAATAAACTTTAGATAAAATACTGACTCCAAAAATAGATCAACGTCTATTTATTCCATACAATTGAAGGGCTCTGAGCAATACAGTGATAAGCCACAGAAATATTTTCTGTCACGAAAATATTAAAACAAAGTATTCAAGAGGATAAAAATACGCTATGAATGTTAGAATTAATGCAAAAAATGAAAGTTTAATGTACCACAAACAGTAGAATATGAATTAACCATTATAATTTTGGAATTTCGTAAAACTTTGAAAGTTGAAAGCCTGGAAAGTTTGAAAAGTGGCATATCATTATGTTCTCGAAGCCCTTCAATTGTAGCCTCAGGATTATTATTTACTTGACTTAATAAACATTGTTTCGTTCTGGTTGTCCAGATGTGGCCCTGGCCCCTTATGTAAGACACCTTCCTTCCTTCGAATGGAAGCAGACCCCTCCGTACCGAGTTATTGAAAACCCACAGCGGATTAGCCGAAGCTAGGGAAAGCCTCTAATGAGAAATATTAGAAGTGGGCCTAGTGACACGCCGTCCGAAAAACCCTTATCTGCCCAGGATGAACACGATAGGGAGTGGACGTGGTCGACCCTGGAATGTACCAGTCAAACAACATCGGTTTGAAACACTCAGTTTTACCATTCAAAATAGTCGCGTTCGTCGATATAAACAGGAAATAACCTAGTACTGTAATGAATTTAAAGCCATATTATATAGAGTATGTCGACAAGAAATAAAACTATCATAGGATAACGTAAGGGTAGCATGATTAACTATTGATGTTTGAATTCTTCACTTGCAGTAGTGACGTACTTATCAAGATGGTAGTTTCTCCAAGAGTGGTCTTAAGGTTTAACAGTTGTTGCTGTGTTTAAAAGCATACGATTCCTCATTATGCTCGAAACTGTTAGAGCACTCCCATTACTATTTGTGGTTGAGGGGACACAGTACCCTTAAAGTGATGACCAAAAAATCTATTTTTAAAAATTTATGATATTAATTAACTGTTGAGCTTTTTAGAATATGTGTGAAAAATTTCATTGCTGTAGCTATATAATTTATTGTTACTTGTAAGTTTTTCCACAGAATGCAAGAATGAAAAACCGATAAACTTTTAAACTACAAAGTCCTTTTTCTTAGCATTCTATTTTCTCGATTACATTATACTTAAAATATAATGACTTATTTTGCAATTATAGAGTTTAGAATTTTTAATGGTAGTTTTTATTACACATTTGTTCATTTTGTGCATGTAATGTGAATTGAAAAGAAAAGCTAATTAAAACATTGATCAAATCAACTATGGTAATTTTTTACTGCTGTGCATAGTGTTTCAAAAATATTTGTAAAAATATAAATAAAAGTAAGTTGTACAATAGACAAAATTGTGGGAAACTATTTATGAAAAAGAAAACAAATATTAGAAGCAAAATTAACTTTGCAGGAGTAGGAATTGTAGAAAATTGAATTAAAAAATAACTAGACTATTTAATTGTTGTTCATGCAAAACAGAATGCTTCTTTGTAATATCTATTTCATGCGTGTTAAAATAAAATGCACTAAAACATCTTATTTTTAATGCAAAATAAAAAAAAAACTGTTCAAAACAGATACTATGATAACACTAACGTGTTTAAATGTTTCATTAAAGTAAATAGTTTTGATTTACAAACCTGGAAAATTCGCAACTTTAAAGCTCAATACATATCGATATCGAGAGCAATAAAGGGAAAGCGGATCTTGGTATACATTACGCTATCATGAAACGTCAAAATAGGAAGGAGTATGAAATCAAAAACGGAAACAATATTCTAGCAGCTTTAAGAGATGGTAGAAACATTTATACCTCCCATTTTTCTGCGGACACGTAGAAAAGATTTCGACGTTCTCTTAAAAATGAAAAAAAAAAAAGAAGGAAAAAAGAAGCGACGAAACAAAACATGTCAGGATGACAACCACAAGAGTTTTGGAATGGGAAAGAAAAGCTCCTGACAGCTAAGATGCGTTCCTATAGCCCTTAGGTTTTGTCTTTTTCTAAAGGAATGTTCAATATTGACATGTTCGCTACGCACTGACGCCTTCGTCACAATAAATGGAAGGCATCCTACTTTCGGAAGGGAAATTAAATAGCAATATCACGATCAAGGGAAAAGAGATGCAAATTTTTTTGTGTGTGGGAATCAAAACCTCTCTTCAATTATGTTGTCAAAGTTAGATTCGACCGAGTAAAAATGGACGGCTGCTTTTCGGGCTGGACTGAAAAGTAGCCATGCATTGAAATTAGCGAGCGCAAGTCGATGCTTGATTGACACCAAGGTGCGAATGATTTTAATAAGTTCTCATTTTTGGAAAGTGAAAAATGGTCAAGCTGGAACATTTTTCGAATTGCTACATAACGTTTCCAGAGCTTGACGTTGTTCCCAGAGTTTTTCAGGACAGAGCCTGACAGAAGGTTGTGGAAAATTTTTGTAACTAATCTATTGATTCCGCGGAGAAAACTTTTGAATGAATCCATGTATGTTCGGGGATTTTTCCAACCCACGACATTTATTTATTTGTTCCGCCAGCCCACTCGCAACCTGTCAGCATGTTAAATGACAGGATTTTTTACATTCGTTCGCCTCATGATTGTAACGGAGATATGCGTGCAGGAAGAGAAATTTTGAAAACCGCAAAAATTTTCGAAGCGAGAGCTTTCAATTTATCATTCTATAGTAAAAATGAAAAACTTTCAAAACAACGACTTAAGAAAATTACAAACTTAGGAAAGACTGCCAATGGCCGATTCGGTGGTTTTTTTTTTTTTTTTTTTTTGGGGGGGGGGGGTTATAGGGCGCTATGGCCATATTTGGCAAGCGGCCTTTTCGGTGGAGCAAAACGTCGACCTTCATTTGTGTTTGCTAGTTCGCAACAAGTCTTGGTTTGAGAACAGAAGAAATCTGAGTCTGTTATTTTAAAATTAGAAACTCAAAGGTATCTCGTTTCAAGCAATTATCTTACACTAGACAGGGTTCCAGTCTGATGAACCCTCGTGTAACAAAAATGAGCTTAGAGGGACAAGCCAAACTCAAACTGGACTGGTAAAAAATATTTCAGTGCCTCGAAAGCGTGAATGAGAAGAAATTTATGCTTTCAAACATTTTTAATCGCATTTGTTATGGTATTCAAATGATTGACGAACGATTTTATTTACCGCCCAAGCGGTATAGTGGATAAAGCACTCTGCTCACACGCTTTGGGTTCGTGGTTCGATTCCCGACTAGGGCTACTGCCCTAGGGCTGGTTGTATGTGATGTCCGAGGAAGAAGTCAGACTCCCGCACAAGTGGTACCTCACCAAAAAGTGGAAAGCCGCACCCCCTATGTCTTTACCAGTGATCAATGTGTGTGTGTTTGTAAATTAAAAACCTGTATTCTTCTTCTGTGTCTGTCCTACTTCAGATCACTGGGCCTGATCTCATGCTTCACAGTTCAGGAGACACACGTCAACAACAACAACAACGATTTTATTTAACTTATAGCTTAACGTACTTAAAAAAAAACATACTTTGGTGCATAATATAAGAGTTAATATTCTTATAATGCAAGTTTTTCTCAGCTTTCGTTATATCCTTCCCAAGAGTATATTGTATTTTTTCTTGTGCCCTTAAGAAGCGCGAAATAGAGAAGGGGTAAATGTAGTAGAGATGCGACATCGATAGCAAAACATCGATGTTTGAACATCGATGTTTTGAAACATCGATGTTCAAAATTAAAACATCGATGTTGATAATACATCTACCCAAAAACATCGATGTTTTTTAACATCGATGTTTTTAAAATTCAATGTATTTAAACTTATTCCCCCATTTCTTAAAACTGGTTTAGCAAACTTGTGATGCTACATCGACAGCAAAACATCGATGTTGATAATACATCTCCCTCAAACCATCGATGTTTTTAAATATTCAGTGTATTTAAACTAGTTTCCCCATTTCTTAAAACTAGTTTACAAACTATTGATGCGACATCGACAGCAAAACATAGATGTTTGAAAATTAAAATATCGATGTTGATAATACATCGTCCCCAAACCATCGATGTTTTTAAAATTCAGTGTATTTAAACTTGTTTCCCCATTTCTTAGAACTGGTTTAGCAACTAGTGATGCTACATCGGCTCCAATACATCGATGTTTCTTTCTAAAACATCAATGTTTAGAAAACATCGACATCGATGTCGCATCCCTACTTTTCAGACCCTTCATCCTTGGTCCCTTTGGTCTAAAAGTATGTTCAATTTGCTGATTACAAAAATTATGCTACATGGTTATTTTAAAAATTTTTATAACGGTACTTTTTTCATTTAAAAATAAAACATCGACAACGTAAAAACATCGCCCAGTATAAACATCGATGTTACCAAAACATAGACACCAATACAGTTAGTGTCTCCGCTAAGGAAAAGAAGAATAATCGATAGTGAGAGAATTTTCATAGCTAATTTACTGGTATTTAGTATTTTATCGGTAATTTACCGGTAGTGAGGATTACCTTTCGGTAATTAATTAGAAAAAGAATATTCATCAGTAATTTACCGGTATTGAGAATTTTCATCAGTATTTTACCCGTATTGAGAACTTTGATTTGTAATTTACCATATTGAGATCTTTCATTGATTGGTATTTTACCGGTATTAAGAATTTCTATCCATAATTCACTTTTATTGAGAATACGTAATGTAACATACGTAATGTACCCTAATTAATAATTTCCATCGATAATGTACTGCTATTGAGAACTTCCATTGATAATTTACCGGTATAGGGAATTTCCATCCGTAATTCAATGGTATTGAGAAATTCCATCCGCACGCGAGATATCGGTATTGATAATTTCCATTGGTGACCTACTGGTACCGCGAATGAGGCTAATTTTCAAACCTTAATTCTCAAAATCTTGTCCGGAATTAAAGGCTTCATTCTATACGCTAATCTGGAGTGTTGTAATTATAACCGCGGCCATTGTTCCATGGAGGGAACACGGAAGTCGGCGCCTCTAGTTCCGAGTCTAAGTCGAGATCATTGTGCCAGAGCACTTGAAAACAAGTCTGTTCCGTAACGTGTTTGAAAAGATGTTGCACTTGACTTCCAACTTTGATACAACGCAAAATAGACACAAGTGGTGAGTCCTTATAAATACCTAATATGAGACCAAGGACAATGCCCTTATTGTCCCGGCAGTGAGACTATTGGGTTTCGGATTCGGTGAAGCAATTCATTGCTATTAACAAAGCTTAGCCTGAACAAGAAGCAACAATCAATGTGTATATCATAACCTGTTTTGTAATGAATATTCACGTAACTCTTCACACGTAAAAAATAATTTTTGAAGAAACATTTCCTCATGTGAATTATTTTAGATAACTTAGAATTTAGCACCCTATTGCTTCACATGTTAAAAAGAGTAATGCTTGATGTACATTCTTTCAGAATCTAATTATCATGGCCTAATACTTTTACAATATATTCATTGAAAGACTAGATATTTTAAGAACCAACTACTATTAACATTTATTTTCTGGTAATACAATTAAAATATGTGATAGCCGATTTTTTGAAAAAGAAAATATTTTAGAATTTATTTTATACACATATTTAAATATTTATAAAAGCTCCGATTAAAATGTGTGTTAGAGTTCTAAGATTACTTCATAATTATTTCAAGTGATAGTTTCTTTTTGCAAATGTGCTTGGAGAAGTATTACTTTAAAGTGCACCAGAGTGGAATGCTCACATCTTTAAAATTGTTTTTAAAACGCTTTTCAAACACATAAAAATAAAAATAGAATAGAACCGGAGAATCAAATATCCACAGTTGAATTTTTTTTTTAGTTTCTGATAAAGCTTTAAAATTATTGTATTACAATTATTTATAGCTCTTTGGAAAGTATTCACAAAATAATATTTTAATGATGCAAACACATTCCCCTATAGCCTTTTAAATGCCTTTTAACCTTTAGACAACAGCTGGTACCTTAGTTGTAACATGATCACGCCAAGAAAGAATCTAGACAGCGGCTTGTGTATCAGTCGCACCTTGAAAGTTATAAAAGTGGCGCCAATACAGAATTTAGATTACGGCCGTTACAGCAGTTGTACCTTGAATGTTATAAGAATTGCGCAAAGAAAGAATCGCTCTTGTTACATAGATATAGCCATAGTCAAAAGGTTAATGGCTGGTTTTTCAAAAGCACCTTTTTTAGTTACATTTACCAAAATAACATATGAAAAGCAAATATTTGAAAATTCTATGAAGCAATCTAAGAACTCTACACATTTTAACCCTCCAAAATGTTTTGACGATGTATCGTGTCCATCGAAATGTAACTAATTTTGACAATGACGAGGAATCTCGTCATCAAGATATTACCGATTTTTCGATGATCACAAGATCAAGAACTGGTCAGTTTTTCTACTAACGAGATATCTCGTCCATCGAGATCTGGTCAGTTTTCCTAATATGACGAGATACCTCGTCGAGACAGCCACCTCGAGGGTTCATATTAATTACTTTTACTCCTTCCATCTGGAAAAGGAAGATTTTTAGGCACATCTTAAAATATTTCTGCCCTTAAAACGAGGAATGCCGTCTCAGCTGAGGCTCCGTGAGCCCACAATAGGCATGTATAAGGAAATATATAAATAAAAAGGATTGCGTCTGTTTCAAGTACATAAAAATGCACCGTAATAAAAAAGAACCAAGCACTAAAAGAAAATGTAATAACATTTAGCGTTCCTGTGACCTCCCTACAGTTTCAGTTAAGTAAATAGAGAAGCCACGCGAGTGTTGAGTGCAAGAGCAGTGAGCAAGGGAAAGATATAAAAAATCGGTAGCAAAATGGGTGGGAAAAATGTGGATGAAAACCTTTGGGAGGGATCAACTAGGAACTTTTATAGCCGCGCCATCTAAGGATTGATTCGAAATAAATAAAAAAATTTAAGATGGATGAAGAATACATCTGGAAATAGCTATGCAAAGAAAATATATATAAAGTTGTTTCTATGAAATCCATTTCAACGGAGGCATTTCCTTCTTTTTCGATCGACGTTGTATTCAAGACGTGTCTTGTATATTCGATTGAAAACACTGGTATAACCAAACAATAGGATTGTTTAATTGTTTCATTCTGTCTAACTAAAATTCTTAGATGGATGTAGAATACATCTGGAAATAGCTATGCAAAGAAATATATATAACTAGCCATTGCGTGGCAAGCACGGCATTGCCCGTGACAGTTCTTTTCGTGGGGTCAGGTGTGACCACTGCTCGCTGACGCTCGCAAACCCCCGGTGATTACTACATATTCCCATTTGGTTTACTTCGCAAACGAACTCTAAGGGCAACGCCGTGACGGCCTCGAAGTGGCTATTTCCAACAACGTAAATCAAAACACGCTAGAATCGGAAAATTTGGCATGGTTCTAAAGGCATTCGGACTAAAAACGCTTGTGACGTCAGCAATAAAATAACTTTTCTTCAATTTTTTTTCAAAAAAAGGGGACTAAATTTTGCATTATCCGAATATTTTGTCCGCATATCTATTTACAGACGTATTCTTCATCCAACTATACAGTGAAAGTTGTTTCCATGAAATATCCATCTAAACAGAGGCGTTTCATTCTCTTCTTCCGATCGACGTAGTATTCAAGACTTTTCCAGTTCATTCGATAGGAAACAGTGGTATGAACAAACGGTAGGATTGTTTAATCGTTTTATTCGGTCTAACTGCTGGTTAGTTTAGATAAGTCTTTGGCGTCCAATTTGCTACACTATAGCAGACTTTTCCGCCTGCTCCAATAATCCCACTGAGAAACTCCCAGCACAGGCGCCTTTCCCACCCCGATGGCGAAGAAGAAAATACCTAAAGCAACGATTATCGTAATTGATCGAGGTTCAAAATTCCTTGGGGATTTGGGTGCGAGAGGCTGAAATTTGATGCTATCCTCTGCAAAATTGACGCCGTTCTATAAATAGGCCCAGTGCTAATTGCTCGATTCAGGACAAGAACGGATGAGAATATTCCTCGAAATATTAATTCATGTGCTACTTATCAGAAATGCTTATTTGTATCAGTTGTTTCGACACAAGTGCTTATCAGTTTAGTTTGGATGGATCTTGAATACGTGTGTGGAGAGCGCGATCTAAAAATGGGCATGCTGTGCTTAATACTAGATAAAAAATATAAAACTATTATGATTTGAATTAAAGTAAAAGAAAATCGGGAAAGACTGGTCGGAGCACGGTCATAAGATTATACTTGAATGCTTATGGTTAGCGCATATTTACTTGGGTGTAATGAATGAAAGAGATCAATTCAGAAGTCAATTAAGCGTTTAAAGGAAGATGAGTTGTTCTTCCGTCTAAACTACTTTCCATACGTTTGTCTTTGACTTTTCAACAAGTATGTACCGACATTGTAAAAATTAAAAGAAAATTTCAGCTACGATCTGAAGTTTCACAGTCAACATTGTATTCTATTTCACTTTCTATGTCTTAAATCGACGTCAGATTTTTTTGAGACCCATTTCGACATCGTAGCGCTTTGTAGTCCTGAGTTATATTGATTAGGAGTTAGCGGTGTGAAGTGGAAAGTTCCCCAAACGCCCAATAAGGCAAAAAAAATAAAACATATCACATTTTATTGAAATAATCCAAAGCGCAAGTATAAGACAAGAATTAAGGCATGATTTTCCACACCTTGAGAACCGTGTGGCAATTACTTCGTGATTGGTAGGTATATCCAGGTATTTTAATTAGCGTCGCACTTGAGCGACATAATGGGCTATTGGCGAGAGTCCGGGATCAAGGGAAAGATCCGAGGACAGCATCACATAATTTTGAACTATCGATGACGAAGTCAGCATTCTGAACTGGCAACCCACCTTTTCAAATTTCCATACTTCGCCAACGTGAGGAAATTTGAGGCTACAACTTGCAATCCTCCGGATGCTAATCCGTTACTCTTCCAAGCAGGTTACATCGGCTCAGTTATCTTTTATTCAAGGAAAAGACAAATCAAAAGGCTAGATTTGCAATTAAGTTGCAAACAGGAAGGATTTGGCAGCTAAAAACCTTGTTCTTTACTAAGCGCAGCTTACTTTTCTAGTTTTGACATTTTTATTGAAACTTGGATTACTCAAATATTTATGCCCCTTTTTGCATTATGTGCCATTTTAATAAAATGTTCAGTATTGTAACAACCTGTGACAAAAACAGGTGGCCGGAAAATTTCCTGAGCCTGTTTAAGTAAACAAACCCGGGTCGTCGAAACACCGCTTTTGAGCCTACTCAAATAATACGAGTCAGAGAGCCCCACTGGGACTCTGATTTATACGTCTCCAGGACAACCGGACCAATTCTAAGAATTACACCCATATTTTTGCTCTGCCCGTGCCCTACCCAAACCCACAAAATGTTTGTCTCTCTGCATGTGTAATGCAAATAAACCAAATTTATTAAATCCCCAAAATTTTAATTACTATCATCTCACCACAATGCACAGTATTACTTGAAATTACTGTCTTGTGTTTGGGCACAATTTGGCTAGTTGGTTAGGTTTTAGTTGATTGATTAGATTTGGTTCTTATGCCATAAAACCTAACCAATCAACAAGCCACGGTGCTTAGTAGGGATTCGCAGCCGGAGGGTTGCGAGTTCGAAACTATGTCCAGCCGTCAAGTACACGTGGGCTGGTGCACGTTAAATCTGTCGTGACCTCAAGTGTCTTCACGTTGGCGTGGTGTGGAAGTTTAAAGAGCAGAGTGCCAGCTCCGGTGTTGTTCTCGTTATCTGATCGTGGCTCACAATTACGAGGCGTTGTCCTTGGGTCTATCTCTTCGGAACTGATCCTGGACCGTCATCTTTAACCCGTTGTGTTGTGCTTTAGCGCAACGTTTAGTAATGACCTACCTACATAGTAGGATTAAAGTTGTGAAATTTAATTAAATGAGAGGATATTCAACACACATACACACATAAGAATTGCCCCCTTTTTCATACGTGCAATACACATATTTTGTTGAACTAACATAAAATCCACACTAATTTAAAAATTTCATGAAACTGATTTGTGGAAAAATTTTCAATCCTACAGGAACACATCTTTTGGTGTGTATGGGTTTTACGAATCCGAGGTACCCTAGTGATCTATTCATATCCCATGGGGTTTGCAATCTTTGGTGAACATGGGAATCGTGATCCCAAGATATACAAGCGATCGTTCTCCTTTTCCTTTCCATACTATTCCTTCATGCTCTCTTAAGTTTAATGCAACTTTGACCAATTACGGAGGTAACCCAAAGTTAAAATCTCGTGTCTCTTGAAATCTTGAATAACTGTTAACAGTAATATTCATTTCATTTACTTCACCCGGAATCTTGAATGTATAGCGAAAGTTTGATTTTGAAACCTAGTGCCAGGGCATAAAAGTCCTAAAACTCAAATCAACCAACCATCTAGTGCAGGGTTTAAAAACCGGAAATTAATTACAGGTACCAAATGAACCGGTAAAGAAGTACCGGTATCGGTAGTTGGGGAGAATACTATACACCAAACCAATTACCATAAAATCATTACCGGTTTTTGAAACTGATATTTTATAAGTAGCCTACTTTACTTTTAAAGGAATCAATTAAAACGGCGGCAGTAGTAAGTACACCCTGGAATAGTCACTACTGCCACCAATATTTCATCAATATCCAAACTTGGTCCTCCACTCTATATATTTAAGGATCCTCTTTTAATTAATTGTTTTTCCAACTTCTGTTGGAAGTGAAAACTTCTTCAAACTAATTTAAAAAAATAAATTATGCAGTAAAGTTTTGCAATTATTTGCATGTTAACAAGGACATCTGTCTTATTTCCTTCACAACAATTGCTTCGTTTCGGAAATGCGCTGAAACTGCTAGCTAAGGAAAAAAAATTGATATCGATTGAGAATTTCTGTTAGTAATTTCGTTGTAATGAGAATGTCGATAGTTTGCAAACTAATTCAGCGTTAACTTCTATCGTCTCGCTTTAACTGTTGCGAAAGCCGGTATGTGGGGATTTCAACAACAACGTTGGTGCTGAAACGAGTTGGAGTATTTTAAAGATGCTTAAAGAGTATACTTAAATAGCAAAGTGTAATTCCTGCCGTGGAAAGTATGAGTAAAGTCAATTTTAATGTAGATAAGCAAACAATCCTATTACTTTAAACTTTGATTGTGAACTCCAGTTTCCGCTACCATCGATATAGATTGTTGCTAAGCCCCGCTGTGGGGGAAAATCCAACTGCACTGTTGGTGTTGAAGTAAGTAGAGTGCTTAAAAGAGCAAAGTGTAATTCTTTCCGTGGAAAGTATGAGTAAAGACGACTGCAATGTAGATAGATATGCAAAGAATGCTATTACTTTAAAGTTTGATTGTGAACTCCAGTGTCTGCTGCCATACCTATAGATTTTTGCGAAAGCCCCGCTGTGGTGAAAATTCCAACCACACTGTTGGAGATGAAGCAAGTAGAGTGCTTAAATGAGCAAAGCGTAATTGCTGTCGTGGAAAGTAGGAGTGAAGACCATTGTAATGTAAACATGTAAATTATTTAACTACTTTAAAGTTTGATTGTGAACTGTAGTGCAAGCTGCCATTGCTGTAGATTGTTGCGAAAGCCGCGAGGTGGAGAAAAGTCCAACCGCACTGTTGGGGCTGAAACAAGTTGGAGTATTTAAAAGGGCAAACAAAGAAAGTATAATTCCTGTCGTGACTGAAAGTATGTGCGAAGAACATTGAAAGTCACTCAGAAAAGGGTTACTCGAAAGTGCAGAAAATCGAAAACCCCCCTCGCGGTGCCGTATCATGCCCGAAAAGGGCGGTAATGTGATTTGCGGTACAGGGCTGATTACATTTCGCCAGGGACGGGCTTTGCGTCGTGCGATTGTTAAACACATCCTTCCGCCTTTTCCATTAGCAAAATATTGGCCCGGATCTGCAGCGAAAGGATAAGCAATAGGGTTTCAAAACCGGTAATGAAATGCTGGTAAAAACCGGGTTTGAAGATACCGACCCGAAACATCATTACCGGTTTTCTTAGTCATGATATCTCATTATTTTACCTTTATTTGGTTTGTTTTAAGATCACGCTTTGGAGATCTGTTTATACGACCGCGGCAGCACAAATGCCTTCAGAATGGTACATGATAACAAGCAGAAATCTAATCGAAACTGCAATTTTCCCCGTGGGGTGTAAGGCTAAATAAACATTAGTAACGAAGTTGCCACATTCACAGAAAGGAGATTAGCATGTTTTTATGGCTCTTATGATTTATTCGAAAAGGATTACTTCACCAATGTTAAAAAAACTTTTAATTTTACGCATATCCTTCCAGAAAAGAAGTAGGGTATCTAATGCATATCGTCGTTAAAATTACTGCCATATTTGTGCTCTCGGTATGTAAGGCAACAAATATTTTCCGCGTATCCTCCGGAAAACACGTGGGTCTTGACTGCAAAATTTATGTGATCGGTAAAAAGTATTTTCACATTTAGTGCTCCTGGTAAGTATTAGTCCGCATTTAGTTCTTCTGTATGTAGTACACAAAATATCTTTATATCCTTTTATCATATAATTTTTTGGTGAGGAACTAGTACCTGATTAATAACTTCCAATTTCGCTTAGAAAATCTAAAAACGGATTTCGCAAATTTTCACTGGTATTGAAGAATGACTGTGATTTTTAAAACCTAAGTGCAGGATTCTAATGAAAAACGTACAAAACTAAATGTAACAGTGACTGCATTTTTAAGACGGTTTGAAAGAACACACAGAGAAAAAGTAAAACGCGCACTAATTAATGCATACTAAATACTAAAATATTGCTTTAAGCTATTTTTATAGTACCTTTCATTTACCAAAATGTTTTATTCATTGTTCAGAAAATGTGTTTTTTATTACCTTAATTTAGATTGTGGGTGCGGTTTCTAGCGAGGAATATAAATCTACTCAAAACAATTAAAGGAGAAATTCTTTTACTGCACACCACAGTGCAGTTGGTATTCAAAATGTTTTGTGCAATACAGTACCCATTAAAAAGTTTTGCAAGTATAACAGAATGAAAGAAACTCAATTTCAAAGCGATTCGTTCTCCGTGCATAGCGTTTGGCTACTCTGAATCTAAAATTCTACTCTTTTCGTCATCTAATAGATTCAGTTGCAAGTAATAAATTATTTTCTTTTAATTAAAATAAATAGTAAATTTAAGAACTTAGAAGTATATTTCAAAAATAAAAACTTACGGCTTACATTACAGACACATTGGATGCATATATGATACATGTACTCTCTCAAAGTGCAAAAGGTCGTATGACTAAAAGCTGCATTTTTCAGGAGAGCAAAAATAAAAAGAATAGTATTCCTTATGATTTGATTCTACTATGTTACATACATTTGGTTGTAATTTTTAAACTTTGATTGGATAATTTGATGACATAAGAGATTTTGCTACCAATTATAAATCACAAAATGCCACATATATCATTAATAAAAGAAAAAAAAAATGGAATTTTTGACACACGACATTTTACACTTTGAGTGACGATGTTTATCTTGCTTTGTACCATATAATTTTTTTTTCTCAATACGTATTTATTTAGGGCAGCTCTGGTTACACTGCTCTACATACATTTATTTAGAATAGCTCTTTGGCTACACTGCTCTTAATACATTTATTTAGAATAGCTCTTTGGCTACACTGCTCTTAATACATTTATTTAGAATAGCTCTTTGGCTACACTGATCTACATACATTTATTTAGAATAGCTCGTTGGCTACTCTACTCTTAATACAGTTATTTATAATAGCTCTTTGGCTACACTGCTCTGTATGGGCATATATTGCTCTGTACATTTATTTAGAATAGCGCTCTTTGACTACACTGCCTCGATATACATTTATTTAGAGCAGCTTCTTGTATATATTGTTCTCTATACGTTTATTTTTAATACCTCTTAGGCTATATATATATATATATATACATTGATCTATGTATATGCATTTATTTAGAATAGCTCTTAGGATACACTATACAGATAAATTATCTTTACTCTATTAAGAGATGAATTTAAGAAATTCTTTGGCTAAACTCAATCTCTAAAACTGTATTCTTTCCACAACGTTGTGAATGCGTTTGAGAAGTAGAATACCTTATTTCCAGGTTTCAACACATCTAACACGAAATAATAAATTTAAGAACACATCTAAAAAAAATAACTGTATACATTACAGACACCTTCAATACGGATTTATTTTCTATTTTTGAGAGCTAATATTTATATAAGCTCATTAAAAATCTGCTCCTTGCTGAATGAAACTTTTTCAGTTAATTGAGAAATCGGTTGATACGTGCTTGAAGGGTTTCTTTCAGTTTTGCAACGGCAGAGAGGGAAATGGAACCTAGAGAATTGCATTTCCAGCTACACAGCTCGGAACTAGCTGTAGGAATCTGAATAGCGACGGATATGATACCCACCCAAGGCGGTATTAAATTGACTCAACGCGCAGATTTACTCTGCGCGTAAAGTCCTTATTAATTTCAGTGCAAACAATTGCGGGAAGTCTTTAGAAGAGGTTAGAGTAACGAAACGTCCGGAAATGTACCATCGACCTTCTTCGCTTTCACTCAAATTGAAATTTCTTTGTGAAATGAAAGAGCTTCCGGCAAAATTTAAAAAGAGGCTACAAAAAATAATTAATTTCTCATTAATTGACAGGGTTCATCTTCTGGTGTAAAGCAATCGGATAGGGTAGTTTAATTTCCATGCACAAGAGGGATTAATTATCGCCCGATGCGATTACTCGTCTTTCTGCATTCAAAGAATACGAAATTGCTGTATGAAAACGCGCAAATAAAACGGCAGTATGTCGTCTGAAAGGAAGTTATCATTTTCCAGTAGTGTAGTGACATGATAACAGAGTATGCCGAGATAGGGGGGATCGAAAGAAAAACAAAACTATCATGCTTAGATTTATATATTTATAAGTCAAACGGATTCCCCGTTGTTTTACTTTCACAAAACCTATGAAATCTAAATCATTTTTAGAACTGAGTGAGTATTTAGAAAAGTAGCTGTCTCGTAAGATTAGTCTCGTTAGCAAAACTGACCAAATCGTGTTGGACTAGATATCTTGTCAGTAGAAGAAAACTGACCAGATCTTGATCTCGTCATCATAAAAAAAACTGATTACATCTTGATGACGAGTCATTCTGAAAGAATTGTTGGTATATTGGCAAAATTGATGAGATCTTGATGGACGAGATATATCGTCCACACAGCTTGGAGGATGGAGTGGAAGTCTGAATTACGGCGTGCCAGCTCAGGTGTGTGTTGACCTCGTTATCTGACCGTGGTTCAAAATTACGAGGTGGCGTTCTTGAATCTTTCCCTTCGGGATTAATCCAGGTCCGTCAACAAATGAGTCATTGTGTTGCTCTAGTGCAACACAAATTCACCTACCTACATACCTGACTTTAATAAATTAAAATCCACGGATTATAATAATTTTTGATTCCGGATTAGATTTTGTGTAGTAGACTGTAAAGTTTACGCTGATACGCAGCAATATCCCTTGTCACAGAAACTAAAAAATTTTAAAACACGGTGTTTTGCTAAGCATCTTTTGTTTGCATTTTTGTTTCTATTTTTTTTCTGCACGAAAGCAAAAAAGCTAAGTCTATAAAAAAGAAGTGTTTCTGTGGGTATTTAAAGTATGCAGTTTTTATCTAGAAATTCCCTAAACATACAGAAGAATAAACAAGATTGTTAAAGTAAATCAACCGAAAGATGAAAAAAAATCGAATGCTTTCCCAAATTTACTCTTAAGCAACTTAATTTTTTTTATCAACAGTATTCTTTAAAAATCTCCAACCAGTCTCATTTTATACCTAAACTAAATTTATAAACTTAAATCAGACCAAATTTAATTTCTAATTAATTTTACCATTATGTAAGGACGTTTTAGATTTTAAATATCTTTAAATCTCCTTGAGTGGATCGCCAATAGGGCGTTGTGCTGCTCCAGTGTGCGACGATAATAAGCTACCTAACTTTAGTGAAAATTATTTTATATCTGAATAAACTATGAGAAGAAAAACTTGAGAGAAAAGAAATCTCTATATATATATATATATATATATATATATATATATATATATATATATATATATATATATATATATATATATATATATATATATATATATATTATAAGGTTTTAAGAGACATTCTTATCCCATCGAAATAGTTTCGAGTCGGAATGTTGTAACTGTTAGATCAATGTCTTATATGAAATATAATAACCCATCTATCCCAAAGTAAATGTCACATTTAACACTTGAATTTTGCTCCAAAATAGTCACATTTGCAAAAAGAGGCAGGGAAGAAATGGATTTGATCGAAAATTTAAATGTTTATTTTCTATAACGGTGGTTAAATATTACACATTGAGGCAGGGTTTGCCTTATACCATTAACAAATATCGTATTTGAAATTAAAATTAGCAAATGACACTTATTTTGGAACAAAGCTAGTGCAAAAATAAAAACCCAAACATCGTTAGCAAATTTATTTCGATCAGCTATCTGTTAGGAATTGTGAATAGATGGTGTATGTTTTAATGATAGCCTTGATGAGATGGTAGATGAATCGTTCTACCAATCCACCTAAACATAACCAGACCATTTTTATTATTTTGTTTGCTTTTTTGGACATGTTTGAAGCTTTTAGATTTTGACAAATATTGTAGTATTTGCATCTCCATAAACAGTTCATCAATAAGATTTACAAGTTAACAGGATGATTTTAATTGGAGTCCAACGAGATTCGCCCACGCAGTGGGAGGAAAACCTGCATAAAACATATTTCCTTCCTTTTTACTACTTTTCAATCAGACCTATCAATATGATGGATGAGAGTGTTGGCGAAGAATCTAAACTATCCCCTCCAAATTACCTGCTGTGCAGCCGGCTTGAGTCAATATAAGAGTGGTGTAAAATTTTCGAAAGCTACAATCCCCACGAGATGTAAGGACGCTTCTTTTGAAAGAAGACTGCCAGGGGGAAGAGCCGTAACTCCTATTGAAAATGTACAAACATCATAACATCCATGGCAGTGCTTTTCGCCACTTGGAGCAGTAATGTTTTATTTATTTTCGGCTGCTTAGAGCCTCCCAGCTTTTGCCTTATTTACGACCCAAAATCGCTCTTATCGGTTTGGACCTGCGAACATCTTTCTGACTCGGATGTTAGATGACAAATGGGTTGAACCATCTACCAACTGATGCAGACAGTTTCAATGGATTTGATCATACTAGATTTGAATGATTTCTTTTGGTTTTAATCTGACAGCTTGAAAATTGCTTCATTGGTTGGTTTTGTCTTGGTTGGTACAATTGTCTTGGTTTGGTACCTCGGTTGATTTTGCCTTATTTGCGACCCGAAATGTCTCTTATCGGTTTGGATTTAGCAACATATTTATGATTCGGATGTTTGGTCACAAATGGGTAGAACCATTTACGATTGATGCACAGTTTCAATGGATTTGATCAACTTTACATTTAAATTAGTTTTATGTTTTTATCTCACAAGTTGAACATTGCCTTGTTGTTTGGTGCTGCCCAGATTGGTTTTGCATTATTTGCGACCGACCCGAAATTGCTCTTATTAATTTCGATTCATGGATTTGGTTGATCCATCCACGACTGATACAGGTAGTTTCAATAGATTCTATCGACTCTATCTTTTAATTTCTCTCGGTTTTTATCTGACAGATTGAAGATGATTCAAGACAGAATATTCCTGATGGAGGAAATATTTTTCAGCTGTAAATCAATGTAAATAAATTGTGTGTTGCCTCTTGATATTAACCCAAATGGTTTCGACGAGATATCTCGTGCATCAAGATGTGACCAGTTTCACTAATGTCGAGATAATAGCCATCAAGACATTGCCGATTTTTCATGATAATATCACGATTTGGTCAATTTCTTCTCATGACGAGATATCTCGTTTTATTATCTAGTTAGTTTTGCTAATGACGAGACATCTCTACCAGACAACTAATGTTTAAGAAGAAATCAACGGGACTTTTATTTTTTGAAAAATAATGTAAGTTGATTCAATCAGATCGATGACGAAAGGCCAAAAGCAAGATTAAATCAGTCCGAAAAAATTGATAAAGGTTCAAGAAGACTGTCAAGATGTATTGTCCGATTTGATACTATAATACAAATTTAAAAAATATATAGTCAAACCAATTTAAAAGTAACGTAAAAATGTAGTGCTATTGTGGCATTACTCTTTAGTTCACAATTTGAATTCACAAATTCTAAACAATAAGCTTTTAAACAATACGTGACGTAAGGATTGACTTGAAAAATGACAGACAGAAATTTATATACATTTTATACTACTTTATAAAACCATTTCGTACTTTAGAAAAATAGATTTTTTTTTGAAAATATCAATAGGAGGTACTAGACGATTATAATTTAATTAACAACTGTTAAGTCAATAATTAGAGTAAAATAGACTCGTAAAATATTGTGTAAAAATAAAAAACAATCCAGGAGGAAATTTAAACTTGAGGATGCAAAAAGTATTAACTTCACATCAATGAAAAGTATTTCAGAGTTAACACTACAAAAATTTACTCGGGAATCTTTCAAAAAATATTTAAAATCTCATGTTACTTGCTCTTCTGAAATGAAAAGTTTTCTAAACTCATCAAATGAATGCAGTTTGCCCTTTTCTGTAGGTAAATACCAAACATGAATTTTAGCCACGCACATGAAGAACACGCAAACTACTGTGATTCTGATTGAAACATTTTTTGTTGGCCTCATTTTTAGAGAAAGACAAAACTGCGAAAGAATTTTTTTCTCCCATATAAGCGAGAAAGAAAAACTTTTCTGATAAATTCAGAGTTTTAAGAAAAGAGGTAAAAGCCTTCTCGTCTGGAAACAACAAGCCAACTTTGTTTGCTTCCATAATTCATGTTATTTGTGCTGTATCAGCTATCGGAAGAGCACTGATCTGTAACCATCACCAAGGCCGTCCTAAACTAAGTCAATAAAGTTTAAAACAGTTTTTTCCCCATTACTCGATTCCATTACTTTCAGTATTTTTATTTTTTAGTTAAGATACAGTGGTGACGAAAAATCCACATTCAGTAGCGAAAATAAATAATTTGTGATTCCCAGAAAAAGAAACCTGCTCACAAAACGAATTAAAAATGTTTTCTTCAATTCCTTTTATTCTTTTGTCTTCGTTGTAATAACTATGGCTGCGTTTTGTACACAGTATTCGGTATGCCATTTACCTCCGAATGAATTAGTACATTAACTGTGTTAAATCCGTTCTTTTGTTATTTTACCTAGAAGTAATCATACAATTAAGTTTTTTCTCCTCTCCTTCCTCCCAAGAGGCTAATGTGTTTGTTTTTGCGTTGAGTTTTAATTCCTTTATTTTCAGATAATTAAAATAACCATTTTCTAAAATTACACAATATGTATTCTTTATAAGCGTGCATAAAAATTACTTTTTATGCATTTTTTAGATTCGATCCATTATGCTGCTTTTAACTGACGAACTCAATTAGCTTGAAATCCTCTATCTATGATTATACCGTTTTAGCATAAATTGCAATAATTAAGTAGACATTTTAGAAACCTCTGGTATGAGCATTTGTTTTCACCTAACGATGAAACAATAACGATTTATATTTATTCTTGAGAACTATACATTCCCCTAGAACAACAATGTCTTTCAAATCTTATTTAACTGTGATTTGATCCTACTTGAAACTAGGGTTTAAAAACCGGTATTGGATGACATTATTTTATTAGTTATGGAGGGAGAATAATGGTAATAACCTTTGTCTAAACTACCGTTTTTCTTAGCTGTGATATTTCGTTACTTCCTTAGCTTCCAATTTAAGATCATGCGTGATCATAAGACATTAAAAATGTGGCCTAGCACTCAATAACTTTAATAATCATTTTGGCATAATTTGTTGGTAGTAGACACCGATTGCTTCTCTCTTTCAAAGAGAGTATTTTGAAGTAAATGAACTGGTCATACATTTTTGTAAGATTTGACCTGTTAATGAAATATTTCGTCTTATTACATTCGCCACAGCAGCAAATTTTGTCATTTAGGAAATGTACTATAAAAACAGCTCGCTGAGGACGAAAACTAAAGCTGATCCCTCCATGTATTTCGATTAGATATTTTCTCAAGTTTTGCTAATGACGAGATGCCTACTCTAGAAAAACTACTCTATTACTCCAAGGTGAATGATATATAAAAGTTTTAAGTAAAAACAAACTGTGCTATGCCCAAAACTGGTGACAGTTTGGAAGAGATTTTTGCACCAAAGGCTGATCAGTACAAAGCAGTTTTTGAAGCGAAGATAAATCACCAGGAGGTTTAAAACCTTTGTTGATAATTTTCGTCACCAACTTATAAGTAATAAAATATCAATGATTTTCAAACCCTATTAGAAACCTTGTGTGGAATCGGACATTCATCCTTAAATGACTTGTACCGAACGGTCTAAAAGAAGCTAAAAAAATATACTGTCATGTAAGTGAAAATATTCCATATATGGATACATAATTCTACTTCAGTACTGTCCATATTTCTCCCTTTGTCATTTACTTGGTTTTAGAAACTCTCAATGTTAAATCAGTGCATGTCATGTATCTAGAATGAATGTATCCGAATTAACCTTTTAAAGAAATAGTAATCGTAAGAATTATCCATTTAAGTTTTTCAAACCCCTAAAATTATTTGGAGTGTTAAAGGGTTTGTGCGTTGATAAACACTTAATAACATTAATGTCATCTACGAAAGGAAATGTTTAGTTTGCAATATCTATTTATTATTTTCAAGATAACGCTGCAATAATACGCAAACGTGTCATTCACTCAAAAGAACTCGGCATAGTTTTATATTCATTTACCCCATGTTTGGGAAATGACTTTCATGCACAAATAACGAATTTCACCACTACAAACTAAACCTGCAAAGCTTTATGAATATATTATGTTTAGCATGTTTGCATTTCACCGACTTTTATACACTAGAGGAAATTATCATTTGAAATGGGGTGTATTTTATTCAAATTGAGACGAAACATCTTATTTAAATTGAGAAGGAACGTCAGTTAAGTGTAAGTATTTGACGTTGATAAAATATATATCTCTCATATAGATTCTATGCTCTTGTATTGCTTTACAGTTTTCATTTAATGAGTGAAATGGTTTCTATTTTTAACGAAACCTCAGTGATAGAGTACAACGCATTATTAGTCTGGATATAACACGTTGAAAACATTCACTACGAATAGCAATTTTCATAAATCGCAGAAACAGAAAACTCAAAATTGATTCTTCCTGGGGTATGAATAAAGATAGAATTCCACTGCCCTTCCTCAGCTTTAATTCGCAACAACGGGAAGTATAAATAGTCCACCGCAGTTAGTGTTTAGAAATGGAGTCCAAAGGAAAATCTCAAAGAACATAATTATTGAGGGCCGTGCACAACAATAAACTCGTAATCGTCACGAAACTACCAAAGGGACCATAAAATTTCAATTAGGGGAAAATAAATTTAGCCACCCCTAACAAAAACGATATTAGTCATTCTCCTCCAATACTCAAAGCCGCACGTACTACTCTTTAAATCCTACTGACAAAAAAAAGAGAAGAATAGTAGAGGAACTAACAAAAAAGGAATGACATTCGCGTGTATTTCCGAGCGAAGTAGTAAAACAGCAATAGAGAAGGGACGGCTCGATGTTTTACGACATAGGTGAGCCAGTTTCATGAGTTGCAGTTGGAAAAAATACTTAGGTAGGACTGAGAAGAAAGTTATAAAAGCCACAGTATGTCAATGTGTTGAAGCAATTTACGGTTGAAGTTACACTGGAAATCTATTTTACGACGATGAAGGAGAGTGAGAATAGTCGATATCAAACGTTGCGCCGAGGAACGAAGAAATTGCCAGCGAATCTCCGCCGCGCTTAAGTCGCGTTCACGTGGCTGGAGTCCAATAACATTTAATCAAGATACTCGTATCTCAGGATAAACCAACTCGGTTTCGAGTTAGGCTGGTACTAATGACTTAGCGCTGCTGAAAAAACAGACCGCTCGAATTGTGTCACTTGTTGATAAAATGTCTGTAAATGCTGTTCTTAAATAAACTCGTAGTGAGATGTTGAAAAATGACTTCATTACCTCTTTTTTATAAATGCCAAGTAACTGATAAAGACACTGCTTCCATTATATCTGAAGCATTGTCTCCAAAGAAAGAACTGTGTCTCCAAATCGGAATGTTCGCGGTTCCTGAATACGCGAGTCTGATGATGGACTGTTTCTATTACATCTGAAGTATTGTTATCGATTAAAGAACTGTCTTCAAATCGTAATGTACGCTGTTCCTGAGTACGCGAGTCTGATAGACTGCTGATAGGCTTTTCCTTTATCATCTGAAGCATTGCCATCGATTAAAGAACTGTCTTCAAATCGCAATGTTTGCACCTTCTAAACACACGAGTCTGATGGAGTGATGAAAACACTGTTTCTATTCTATCTCAAGCGTTGTCTTCATGATTAAACGTCCTGTTTGTTGTCTCGACGAGGCATCGAGTCATTAGCAAAACTGACCAGTTCTGTATGAAAGAAATATCTCGTCCATCAACATCTCGTCGTGTGGTCATTAAAAGAAACCTGATCAGATTGTAATCTCTATGCTATTAAAATTGGACAAAATCTTGACAACGAGTTAACATTAGAAAAATTGAAGATTCATTAGAAAAATTGGTAAGATCTTGATGGACTAGATACTTCATCGAAACCACTTGAGGATGGCATTAAACATCGAGGAAAAGAACACAATTTAGTCGAATTCTAGCTATTGTTTTCTAACTTCAGATGGATTTTTCCACTAAAATTGCTGCTTCTGTGATTTCTAAACAAAACTATGCAATCAAATTAATTCTAAACTGTGTACACTTATTCATTATTATTTCAAGGTAATCAAAGAAATATTTCTTTTAATTTTCATGAAAAATCACACCTGATAACCATTTTTGATTAAGACTCCGCGCAATGTGTCACGATGGCTGTTTGGCATGAATTCTCAAATCCAAGTTAGAATTCAAGAATTGAACGGTGTTTTGCTGTATAATTAGATAACTATTGTTTGATGAACTAGAAAATGGTTTTAAATAAAATATTTGAGGTAAAGGTTACTTGCCGAATCTAAAAAATCGGTTGAGCTAAAAAATTGACATAAAAATACAAAACCTAAACATATCGCTTTTCATATTCATCAAACAATAAAAGAGTGTTTGCTCAATATACTGTACACAATTCAAATTGATCAATACAATAGTTTTGTAGATATCAGGACAACCGTTCGCGTAAAAGCTTTTCCGAGAAAATCGAGTTTAAATTCTACATCTGGGCGCTCTATGTTGATAGCTTATAGCTGGCTTGAAAAGCGCTTTTTTTTTCCTAAATTGAAAATTAATGAAGACAAGTTTTCTTAAGATAGAGTTTTAATTTGTTGCACGTTTATTTACATGTATGCTAAATATATCCAGGCAATATTTCTAGGTTAATCCTTTCAGAAGCGAGTGCATGTCTTGCCTCCCACATCCTTGAAAGGATTAAGGCTATGTATATGAAGGATAAGGTATATAAATAGCGTGAAAGATAAAAACCTTAGCTGAAGTGGTAGTCAAACATGATAAGCTTCAAAACATGACGAGCGGAGATGACAATATGTTAAAAATACATTCACTTCGGTGGAACAACGCGTCCACCATCTTCAGGACCAAAGAAACAAGAAGTGTTTCCTCTTGTTGTTTACTTTGGAACTGATGATGGTGTACGTTTTGTTCCCCGAAATGGATATATTTGTATCCTATTGTTGTCTTCGTTAGTCATGTATCTCTACTAAGGTTTATGAATATTCTCTCACTTGATATTATGATGTCTAGAAGTGCTTTAGATGTGTGGTAAGACATAAGGGTGTTTCCATCGCTTAAAAAATTATATTTTAGTTAAGAGAAAAGCAAATTTGTGAGGCGAAATGTATTCATCCAGTCTTTTTCAAAAGAAATTTTTTAGCATAGTTCCCTTCAAAACAAGGGGTTAATTAAGTGTACTATCTCTCTTTGATCTTGTAGGGGGAATACCGGCTATTAAAATAACTAACGTTTAAGTACCCAACGGATCATTTTATGTTCCATTATGAAAACAAATAATTTTTAAAACCAATGCAAACATCGACAGGTTTCATTTGAGTTAGATATCTAATGTGGGTTAGATAACCAGCACAAATGAACAATTTGCTAAAATTGTAAGGATATCGGCGATGTAACTATCGAAATTGTTAAGAAACTGTGAAATATGGTAACGAAGACTTCAGATTCGAATGGGCAATCTAATGATAGCTTTAAATTACTCATTTAGTTCTTGGTCGTCAACTTTTAAAGCTTCTGAAACTATGCAGAAAATATAAATATAAGTTTTTAAAAGTAAAACGTGCCCTTTTTACTTTAACTCTCCAAGTGGTTTCGACGAGATATCTCGTCCATCAATACATGAACAACTTCGCTTATGACGAGAAACCTTGTCGTTTATATTCCTGATATTTTATGATTCAGAAGTCAAGATCTGGTCAGTTTTCTTCGAGACGACTAGAGCTTGATAGACGAGATATCTCGTCCATCAAAATCTGATTAACTACACTAATGACAAGATTTCCCTCGAGACAGCCACCAGGAGGTTTCAACTTTTGACATTTGCAAAAGCCAGTAATTAAAGGAAGTAGCTTCAAAATTCCAAAGGCGGATCATGTTCAGCGATAAAAAGGAATCAATCTCAAAACCACGGCAAACACCGACAACGCGTTCCACTTGACTAAGATGTCTACCGTGCTTCAGATAAGCATTGCAAATAAACGATTCGCCAAGATTATGAGGACACCGACGGTGCAGTTACTATTGGGGTTGTTAGGGAAATAAAATATGTAACGAAGGCGGAAGAGGTGATTCTAAGACGGATAATTAGCGTCGGGGAGAGCAGCTGACAGCTCTTAAATTGTAGATAGAGACGTCCCTCCTAACAACTGAATCAATGTCCACTCCACCCTTTTTTCATTAGCACTAATGGCAGAGTCTATCTGGGCGATAAATTATAGCACATATCAGATGGAATAACGAGACGACGCTGATAAGTTCCAATCGGTTTAATCAGTCCGGGGAAAGGGTGGGCTACACCGTACGCCTCCTTTTGAAACATTTAAGCGGCGTTTAATGGGTTATTCTCTCACTGGAATATGAAATGGGAAATTTAGTTACAAAATGGCTCTCTATCTGGGCGGTACAATAGCGGTAACTGAATAACGACAGGTAGATGAGCAGCCTGAGCTGGAACGGTGGAAGATAAAGAAATTGTAATTATGAAAGTGTAGTTAAAACTGAAAATTGAGTGATTGAGGACTCCCCACTCAACTGGTGATGTTTAGTTACCGATTATCGGAGCTAACCCCTCAAGTGGTTTCGACGATATATCTCTTTCGGGATATGGTCAATTTTGTTAAAGACGAGGGACCTCGTCGAGACAAAACTGCTCTATTACTTCAATGAAGATCGAAGTAGGAGAAATAAAATTTTCCCTTGACCAGAACTGTAGTTTGGAACAGGTTTTTGCACAAGAGGCTGGCCATAGAATATCAGTTTTCGCTGCGAAGATAAACCACCAGGAGGCTTAAGAAGAGAAATCCTGGCTTTTGTTCAGTATTTAGTTCAGAACTAATAGACATTGAAGAATCAATACTGTACATTATTGCCCTTGATTGAAATAGATTTTTGGATTCTTTCCGATAGTCCTAGTTCCATCCAAAATCTAAGTTGTTGAGGGTTGATTGGGTTTTATATTTGCAAGGGCCATAATTGATAAAACTGCGGCAAAAAGGCTTCAAGTAAATGGACATGCACACACAATTTAATGACACAAAAGAGAGAAATACACCCAAGGAGGAATCGAACTTAGTCGTTGGAGGAACATTAGAGACAAAACAAGAGCAGAACTCTTAAACAAACTTAAATTCTGCTACAATGGCAGAGATATTCATATCAAATTGATTCCATCTCATTTAGACATTAAATTTAGTGACATTGCTGTTAGTTGCAAAGAAAGCCATGGTAGAGACTTTTCACATATATATTGACTATTAACCTATCAGTAGTTATTCCCTATAATGAAGAGCTCTAACAATAAAATTTGGAAAGCCTCGGCAACTCATGGCTGGTAGCATGGAGACCACCTTGGAACCTTGTTCACATAGGCGAGTGACAGAAAATGTCATATTGCCTTTTTTAGACTTTTGAACGGGCACCTTAGATCTCAATTCGTTGTTTAGGGACATAAGACTTTCCAACTTGCTTAAAATGGAACACTACCCAAGCCTCCTCTGTTTATCTTCTAACCTACGTTGGTCTGGTAAGGGGATCTCTATGGAAGTATTAATCTAGCAGTGTTGAACATTTTGAGCATATTCAGATTCATGGACTTAATCAAGCTATTTAGCTAGACATTAAGGAATAAGTAACAGTTATAGACTGTTCTATTGCTCCAAGTTTGAGTTACTTAGTTTTTGCTTTGTTAACCTCAGACTTGTGCCCTAGACCTCGTTTTTCAATTCTGTGGTTAAACCCATGAAGTTAAAAGTTAAAAACTCTTCACTCAACTTACGATACTTAGTTTAAGATTGATGTAGTGTTTTGAATTTAATGTAATGGCATTTGCTTTGTTGGTGTTGTCTAAGTGCATTTGAACTCTTTTTTAAATTCTGTTTTTGAAACCACAAATTGAGTAGCTGAAATATCTTTAGTCAATTTGTGAGGCTTAGTTTTCCGATTGCTTCAGAGCAAGTGTGCTCAGTTTTGAATTCTTAACTGCAGATTGAGGACAATAAAAATTAATTAAAATCCCGAAGATTATCTTGGTTTGTCACTGTAAGATCATATTTTTGCTACACTAGGCATAATTAAACCCAAATTCGTCCTAATGTAGCAAAAATATTTTCGCATACTTGAAGGGAAATAAGTTTAATTGTAGTAGATGTAATGTTTGTTACAAATTACGTGACAATTGTTAAAAGGAATAAACTAAATCCTTCTAGATAACAATTCAAACTCTAGATTTAGGTTATTAATTAACGAATGTAATATGGAACATAATTTGGTGTCTTTCTGTTGTCCATTACATTCTAAATAATTTATTACATTCCTTTGCAAAAACAATATTCGAGAATTTTTGTTAAAACTATTTATTCCACATAGATCTATTTAGACATTAAGCTCTGAATTGTGATACAATTGTGTTCAGAAGCCAGGGGATGAAAATAATTTCAAAACAATGAAAACCATAACACAGCAGTTTTATGTGTTAGGTTACACAAGCTCATAAAAGAATAAAATCTCTAAAACATCATTAGAAAACAAACTAGATATATATAGGTCTGTAAAGATCGATTAAAAATATATTTTTCTCCTAAAGATAATTTAAATCAATTAAGACTTTCTATTTGCAAATAATAAAACTGCTTGTGAGATAATTAAAATTTCTCTTCAGTGTTTGACAAAAGAAACAAACGATATTTTCCTTTTGTTTTTATAGAGCTACTTCATTAATTTTGAATTTCGGAGAAACATAAATCCTAATAACATGATTTAATGAATAGAACTTTGAAGGGCGCACTACAAAAATAATTCATAACTATTTACAATTTAATTGAAATGTCAATAAATTCGAAAAAGATGATTAGAAAATATTGTTACAAGAAAAGCGAACGGGTCAAATTTGAAATAACTTTCGGTTTTTATCGAATACTGATTACTAGTAAGCATCAAAAGTAACAAGATACGTAAAAAACTGCATACAGTGCAGTTACAATGAGGTAATTTGTTCCAATTCAAAGACAAAGGTGCAAATCAAATTGCCATAAATGTCGTCCACTCTATGAAAGTTATTTGTTGCGGTATTAATCAAGAAAGCAACCGTATCCCCCACGTTTGCCATTTTAAAGTTCATTGTTGTCATAAGCTGTATTTTTATGAGTAGATAATACATTGTATAGTTAGAAATAGAACGAGAACTCAATCAACACTTGATTAAATTAACATATTGTAATCTAGTGTTGCTAAGTATAAGACACTTATATAGTAAGCAGCATGTAACAACCATCAACTCAAAGTAGTCAATTTATACACTGCTTTTTTTCTAACTTACATCCATTACTGTATTAAAAATAACAGATCTCAAAGTAAGATAATCTTATTAAAGCGTCAAATCTAAAGCTAAAAAAGGGAGCAATTCCATGCAAAGAGTTGATTAACTATTCATAATGCTATCAATCTATCTATCTATCTATCTTACTGTATCTAAAATAATAGATCCAAAAATAATACAATCTTATTGAAAAGTTAAATCCAAACCAATCATAATGTTGGTCATATTGTTATCTTGTGTTACTAGGCATTAAACGCAAACTTGGAGATACTGTTTTTCGACTTACACCCATTACTGAATCCAAAATAACACATAGGAAAATAACATCCCATTGAAATGTCAGAACCTAAGCAGAGCGAGAAATTCCACACAAAGCAGTCCCTCCCGAATAAACACTTCTGGGGTATCAAGTTTTGAAAACAACAGTTAGAAGAAAGTCGGGAAACCACCTAAAATACATGGGAAGAAAGAGCAAAAGGCCAAATTCCCATTAGTGTGACCAAGGAATTGATGTGATGGAGCGTTTACGCCAGTCCTAATTGCGAAGAATAACACCTTACGAATAGAGCGAATACAGCTTACGGCTAACGAGTTTTCCTTCTTTTCCTTTTCACTACCGCTACGGCTAAAGATATTTTCTTACATTATCTGCCCGCCCGTCCTTTCACTACCAGCACTTCGGGAGCGATAGGGCTGATAAAAAAATGCGATCATATCTGCGAGGGAGTGCTTACAAATTATGTTGATCCTACATTATGGGAGGCATTTCCTAGTTGGAGTGGAAAATAAACAATTGAGCGTCGGAATCGCGAGGAAATTCTTTTAGAAGTTATATTATGATTCCAAATTACTCTGAGTAGGAATCATCTTCAAGTAGGACTAAGTCAGTGTAAGGCTGGCAGTAAGTAATGGTAAATTTAAGTCAAGTATAAAATAGAGGTTTGTTTTAAACAAAATAGCAACGTTAAAATTCCTGTTTGAAAAAGCAGTTAGCAAAGCACGGGTATGGTCCAATAATTCATGATTTAAAATTCAGATTATTTTTAATTCAGATAATGTATGAGGTGTCAATAAGGTTTATGAAATCAATGTCAATGATAAAAATGAAAAAACTTATGAATCGCGTGTAAATTTTTTAGAATTATACTAAGATTCCAAATTACTCTGAAAGATTTCAAAGTAGGGCTAAGTCAGCATGGGTTGACAGGAAATAATGATAAATGTAAAGCATGTATATAAGTTTGTTTTACATAAAATAAAATAGAAATATTTCGATTCCTGTTTGGAACGATTGGTGTTGAAACAGTAATGTTCACTACAGCAGGAGAAAAACAGATGCAAGGTTGAGGGTATCGCATGCATAAAATGATCCAAACAGTTTTGAGATTAAAGCTAATTTAACATCCTTTTTATAAAATCGCGCCCTAAAAAAAATTGAGTTAAAAAACTTATAAATAAATAAAAAGTCCCCCATGCAACTAGTTTTAATATTTTAGAATTCAAGCGAATGTTTTTTAACAATACATTAAAAATGACATGACTGTACTCCTTATTAAATAAAAATTGACGCTCTTCACTGCTTGGTCAGAGTATGTGCATTAAATTTCACAAACGCTACAGATTAGAAAATTGAGTTTAAAAACCTAAAAAATATATTTGAAAGTCCCGTGTAAACTAGTTTTACAATTGGAGAATCTAAGAAACTGTTATTTCAACATTTCATAAAAAATGACGTACCGATATAGAAAATTAAATAAAAACTCACACTTTAATTTGAGCTCTATGTTCATTAATCATCATGATTCTTTCCACCATGCTAACTCAGCGATATCTAATAAATATATACTACAGCAAATGCTTGAATTCAAGTCCAAGACTCACAAACTAGGGGAATATTTGAAAACGGGCAGAAACATACAACTAATTATTTGTTAAAGAAGCGGAAACAAATCCTCGCAAAGTTGTTTGTAACATATATCACCGAAACCATTATTTCAACTGCGGAGAACTGCTCACTGCTGCTAATACAGCACCCAGAGATTTAACTTATGTCAAATAATTGAATAAATATTCCCCCGCGACCAGACGCTACGAAAGCAGCGTTACTTCTAGATGGTTAGAGAAAAGCTACTCCAATTTTATTTTCACCCGTAATAAATAGTCCCAAAACTCTCGCAACACTATCGAACACGAGACGCCTGCAAACGCGAGCGTTTCATAAAAGCCCTGTTATCTTTCGTTTCCAATACGCAGATGGAAATAACATCGCAGCAAACAATGAGGAATAACATCGTCGTTACAACGCGAAAACAGTCGTCCTTCCAATAGCGAAATCCGAAGTAAATTATCGCCGCTGCAGTATGAAATATGGATGGCACCCAGGAAACAGAAACAAACAAAAATGCGAAACTAAATTCGGCGTGAATTGGAAAACGTTAACAACGAAAAGAATGGCAGGGATCTAATGTTTATGCAGGACGATGCACCTGTGCTCTGAGAAACACCTGCCACAGTGACACAGAGCAGCGGATTCTTTGCAATCGACCTGCGGATCGGATGTACATTGGAATTCCAAGGGGAATAATGACGATCGAATATTGCGGCCCACTCGCATGATTTATCTGACCTGTCAGCTGAAGATTCAGAGCTTTGAGGAGAACTTGCATGAGGAAAAAACAATTGCACACTCATCTCCGATAATTCGGAATGCAGGAAATATCTGACAAACCTGTTTAATAGCCTGTGAGTATGCAAAGCTTCATTTGACTCGGAAACATGGAAAATGTCGAGTCATCCCATACCTAATACACTAGTTGTGTTTCTCTTTTTGTGTGTCAGTCAAACTTTCCTTGGGTGTGTTGTACATCTACGTGGCATTGTGAGTTCTGTCTGGAAAAGTAAGACCCTTGCTGCCTAAAATTCAACCAAACTAATACAGTAAAAGAATAAAATGAGGTTTGTAGGTCTCGAAGAGGTTTCAGATTGGAAATACTATGTGTCATCGTCTTACAACTGAAACGCGATGTCAGAAAATATACTTCTGAGAAACTTAAGGGGGAAATTCTAACTATACTACACACCCACTAAGAGTTTCTCAAGAAGAAAAAGCATGGAACTCTTCATGCATGGAACGCTTGACATAGCTTGACAAACATGACTTACATAATACGACTTCCCCTTTTTAAAAATTACAACATTTAGGGCTAAAAGAGCTAAGAAAACTCATATCATGACACTTTGACTCCAAGTGTTTCATTTGTGTGTGATGATATGTGATGAAATTCTGAAACATTCTTCTAGAAAACAATATATTCGCTATCCGTTCCTTCATGAAGTTCCCAGACCAGACTCAATAATTTTAAGGCATTGCATTCCTTTCTCAGAAGAGTGAGCCAACCTCTAAATTTTGCTTATTGAGCTTGCTGTTTTACTTAAATGATTTTCTCAGTTTTCTGACTTAAATAACCTTTCTGGCGGTTTATCTTCGCGTCCAAAAAGACCTTGTTATGGTCAGCCTCTGGCGTAAAATTCTGTTCTAAACTGTCACCAGGTCTGGCCTAAGGCCACTTCGTTTTTTCTTAGATCTTCATTCCCCTTAAAGTTTTTTCTCGACGAGGTATTTCTTCATAAACAAAATTAACCAGATTTAGTAGCTAAGTTGACCAGATTATGGAAAATGAGATATATCGTCGAAACACTTGGCTTGTAACTATTGCCCAATGGCTTGAGTATATTGCACTAGACCTGTTAAGAACGAACCTGAACAGATTAGCAAGGTCTGTGAACGTGTCCGAAGAAAAACTAAGTACCTTGGACATACACTAGACGAGAAACTAAATTAAGTAGATCATGTACAAACTATAGGACAAAAAGCCATGTTCTAATTTGAAATGCTACAAAGAATAGCTGGAACGAGATGGAGAATAAGGCATAAATTTCGAAAGCTGCTGTACAAAACAGTGAGAGAAAGAATATTGAGTCATGATACAATGGTCTGGTGTCATAACCCAACTCAACGAACTATGAGATAGTTTAATGGATATAAAGAAAATTTCTGTCCTCAATAACAGGAAGTTAGAAAACAGCAACCACTACGGCCCTTCAAGCAATTGCAGGAGTTCTACCACTACATTTTTCACTTCTAAAAGAAGCGATGTGTGTCAAAATGCGAATGAGAGTAAGTACAAAGCTTGAAGATGCAAATCACGACAAAGATAACTACAAGGAAAGAGCGATAAGCTCTGGTCTATATATCCAGCAAAAACCCTTTCGAATGACAACATAAACCGAGCTGTGGGAGTAGCTCATTCCGGCATAAGCTACTTCACAGATGGCTCTAAAATGGAGAGAAGAGTGGGATATGCATTCTGCTCTATTCAAGAAGGACGCATAACTCAGTAATGGTCTACGAGAATGCAGGACAATAACTCAGTTTTTCAGTGGCGGAGCTGTATGGAATTCTTTCAGCCATAAGAGCAGCAGAAGCAAGAGCAGACAAAAGTGTCAAGATCTGGTCAGACAGTCAAGCTGGTCTCCTGGTATTTAAAAATCTCAAGACGCCGAGTCCACTGGCACGATAAATACACTTACTATATAACAACAAGGAAATTTGTTTAGGCTGGATTAAAGCTTATGCGGGTCACGACGGAAACGAAGAAGCAGATAGATTATCAAAAGAGGCAACAACAACTGGATACACAGATGAAGGGGTGAAATGACCCAAGAGCCATTGCAGAAGGGAAATCACTAGTTGGCTACTTGGTGCGAGGCAGAATGAATGGGACGAAGGGGAAACAGGCAGGACGGTGCTTGATTTGTTTGCTAACAGTGTCACTAAAATTTACAAGTTGGACCAGGGAATAGACACTCTTCTCCACAGGGCAGGGCCCATTCCCATACTATCTAATGAAGTTTAAAAAAATCATGTCAGAAACTGTTCCTGGGGTGAAATCGGCACACCTTCACATTATATCACAGTTCGTCCCCTTACAGCATCATGGCATATGAGGACGCCTGCCGACCAACTTAAAATTGCATGGCTCAGGAACATTGCATGTAACAAGGACTTGAGGGTCAAAATTATTAAATTGGTGATATTCACTAAGAATCATCAGGACTTGATTATCCATTGAAGCTAGGAAAAACGAACGTGTTTTCCCCTTGCATGTGTTTTATATATATTTGTATATTTATAATGTACCTTAGTATAATGATTTAATGTAATTACTGTATAAATGTAATGATACATATAAGTAATGTGCTCTAATATTCTGGGTAGACATGTCACTTCAGTGGCATGCTCTATTCATCCAACCACACTTTATTTAAACTGGTACTCTCACATCACTAGGCATGGGAGTGTGTGCTGCTGTCAGTTAGTTAGTGTAGACATGGTAAACTGGTTTTTGAAAGTGTGTGAAGGTGTTAGTTAAGAGATGATTCATAGACTAGGAAATGAAAGAAAATACAACTGGCTCCATATAATTCACGGACTGTTCTGAAATCTACCTCTTGTGTTTGCGATATTATTTTATTTCTGTAAGAATATTTTGTATCAATGAAACAATGTTTTGTGTTCATTCAACCAAATTTCTAGTTCAGTTAATCCCGGTTTCCAAGATTTATGAACAAGTACACACATCACAATTTTAAGTCTCATGATAAGAAAAAGTGCATTTACCAGAATGAGAATAGCTTTTATTCAGAAAACAATGATTCAGTTTAGTAAATGAGGGATTTCCAAAACCTTTTTTTAAATTAGTATTCCTGAAAATCCTCGGTGCAACATAATGACGGGCCACTTTTCAAAATTTTCATGTTAAAAAATAACTCTAAAATTCTTTGGTTTATTGACTATTAGAGAATCTGTGTTAGCTTAAACTTCCAAGCCATTACGCTTTTTCACTCATTCAAACTATCGTAATTTTTTTTAATCAACTTCAATATTTGTTTTTAATTTTTTCATTGCGGAATATATGTATTTTTGTGGCATCACTATATGTTGCCCGGAGCGCTTCAATTAATCTAATTCCTCTTAAGAGAGCAAAATATTTGATTCTGTGAATATTTAGTCCGAGAATAGCTTACTCTTTTTAGATACATTTCGGTTATTCAAAAGAGAAGCAGGAAAAATGATATTTATAAATCAAAGGCCCACTTTTAGTTTTGCTTAAACTAAATATTTATTCCTTAGGAGTAATAGCTGTTAAACATACTGGTGGTTGTCTCGACGAGGTGTTTCGCTCGTCACCAGCGAAACTGACCAAATATTGATAGCCGAAATATCTCTTCATTAAAAAATTGACCAGATTTTGATGAACGAGATATCTTGTCATTAGTAAAAATCTCATCAGATTGTGATCTCATCACAATTAAATACATTGTTAGTATCTTGATGATGATATATCTTGCCATTAGCGTAATTGGTAAGATCTTGATGGACGAAATATATTGCCTTTAGCAAAATTGATCTAATATTGATGGTCACACGATATCTCATCGAAACCTCTTGGAGGACCAATAACACTATTGAAAATAAATACTTTTTGTTTAGGTACTTTTCCCAGAGGATTTTATTTATGTACTTCTTTACCAAGGTTTTGGACCTTCCTTTTGCAACCTTTCGTTTTATCTTAAGTAAAGCATTAAAATGTGCACCAGAGAGCTCAGATGTACTTGCTCACATCGTAATAACTGCAAAATGTATGCAATTGTCAATGCTCTTTAGAATATGGAGGTGTAAAATTAATGCAGATCTCGCTTTAAAAAAAGAGTCGATTGTTTCATCAAAAAGTCCTAAAAAGAAATACTTCAAATCCGATACAGGCCAGGACTCCTGACGGCATAATAATGCTCCGAATTCTAAAAGTGAAAAGACAAAAAAAAATCCAATTTTTTGGAGAGAAGTCTCAGATTAGGAAATCCTGTACATTTCCTCCGAACAAGTTTCCATATGCATTCTGATATTCCTATCGAAAATCTATAAATTCTGGAAATTTCTCCCTTTTTTATTTTTTCCTCCTTTTCTTTCTCCCTTCTTTCTGATTCGCATATTCACCCATAGCTGGAATAAAAAGTGAACAATGACTACGACAAAAAGAAAAAAATCCGGAATCGAAAGCATGAAGCAACCATTAGGAACGGAGAAATCAGCCGCCCAAGCTGTTACGCCATTCAGTTGGAATGCATGAAAGACTTCAAGAAGTTTTAGCAGGGGGGGAAGGGGGCAGGTATAGTGGTTTTATACTGCTTAGCTGGAATTAAGACGCAAAATATGATCTTGAAACAAACCGATGCTTTCTTACTTCGCTGCAATGAATGACGCTTTTGGATTTTTATATCACTAATCGGCTATTTACCCTCCTAGTGGTTGTTCCGACGAGATGTCTCATCATTAACAAAACTGACCAGATTGTGATCTTGTCATAAGAGGAAAAAAACTGAGCAGATCTTGACTTCGTCATCGTAGAATTGGCAATATCTTGATGACGTGATATCTCTTCATTAGCACAGTTGGTCAGATCTTGATGGACGAAGTATCTCGTCGAAAGCACTTGGAGGGATAAGGACATAAGGACAAACTTCGTTTATGACTAATGAATTCATAGAAAATATATATGAAATTTTAAAAATGGTCATATCAGCAGGAATTGTTGCAAGATAGAATGAGTGATTAAGTATGGGTAGAATAGTTGTAGCATTTGAAGAGAGGTCATACCAAGCAGAGGAATTGGTTATTTGCTCTTGCGTAACAAACAGAAAATCATAGAGAATAAGTACAACTAATCAGAAACTGTTCCACGACAAAACGAATGATCTATTAGTAAGGATAGCGCATTGAAGGAGTGATTGTATCAGCCGGAATTATAGCATTTATTATGAGACGAAACGAATGACCGAATAGTAAAAACAGCTGTGGTGTTTTAAAAGTGGTGACATCAGCAATATTTTTTCTTTGACAAAACAAATGACCGAGTAGTGAGAACAGGTGTAGCATTTTAAGAGTAATATCAGCAGGATTTTTTGTCACAAAACGAATGACCGAGTACTGAGAACAGTTGCAGCATTTTAAGGGTGGTCAAATCAGCAGAAATTGTATTCCGAGGCGAAACGAATGATTGAGTAGTGTTATCTGGTGTAGCATTTTAAGGGTAGCCACATAAGCAGGTATTTTTCTGTGATTAAAATGAGTGAAATAGTAGTGTGTTTGTGTAAGCTATATCATTTCAACAATGGTCATAACCGCAGGATAGTTTCAGGACAAAAGGAATGACTGAGTAATGAGAATAGCTGCAGCATATTAAGAATAGGGATAATCACAAGAGTTAGTTACAGGGTTACATAAAATTACAGGGTATATATCTCTATTTTATTAAATACTTTGATACATATTTTCTTTAATTATGAACTAATTATAGTAAGATAAAGATGATAAAAACGCTCAAAAATGCAGTTTAATTAATTACCATTCAATTAAAAAAGAGTGTATTTGATTCATCCAGATGTGACTAAGGGTTTTTCGTTGTGTAATAAAGCATTTCCAATTTATATATAATTCGAAAAAATATCTAATTTAACAGACTTTACGATCTATTTATAAGCTATAAATAAAACATCTGAACCTTTAATCTTTTATTTTCAAACTTTAAACATTAGATGCTCTGGAAAAAAGCGGTTGAAAAATAAGTTTTGAAGCTTTAGATCCTCAGCTTTTGTTAAAAGATGTCTTGAAAATCTTCTGTTTAGATCCCACGTAAAAAACTAGTGCTTCCTTTTGAAATATTTTTAGATCGTCTTATTGCTTTGAATTCTATAATTCAGATTATTACTGTGTAATCATTTTTTGACATCAAGTAGCTTTCCATAGTTTACCAATGAGACGAGATAATAAAGAGATAATAAAATAGTAAATGAATGTTTCAACATTTTTACATTTAAATGAAATTGCTCATTTTAATAAATACTAAAGTACAGATTAACGACTGTAAAAATGGATGCATTTGAATAGAAATAATCCGATTAGAGAATTACCTAAATTTTAACATCATTCTTCAGCTTATACAATTTCTTGTTTTATTGTAAAATTAGAAAGAAAAAAATATTTCTCAAGTAAATTTGGGAGGAAGATGGTTATACATGTACATTGTATAAATTCATAATCACTTAAATGCTTATTCTATCTTGATATAGATTATAATGAAACAGTGCACTTTATTGAATAAAACTCTAATAGCTGAAATACTAATAGAAAAATGCTATGTCTAAGTAAATACCAGAGTGAAAAGGTTACATCTAAATATATTTTCATTCAGTATTTTTTGTAGTTATGTATTGTAGTCTGTTAGGTTTGAAATAGGAGTGATGAAAACGTAATTAATTTCTATTCATCTCGTTGCACAAACGAGTATGAAAACGAGACATGGATACATACAAACATATAGCTAGCTGTATAGCTATGCAAGTTCTGAAATATTTCGCTTACATTTGTATTTGGGATAATAACAGTGTACTTTGTTGAATTTGACTCAAATATCTGAAATTAAAAGCAAATATGTTACTATGCTGAATGCTGTTATGCTGAATATATATATTGTTCAGTCACTGATAACTAGATATATGTCAAAGTTTAGTTTTGATTTAGGCGTGATGTAAAATGCAATGGGAATTCCCTATTTATTTCGTAACACAAATGGCTATGATAACGCTTTACGCTAAACGATATATAAAAGCATACAGCTGTATTAATACAAAAGCTCTGAAATATTTCGTTTGTCTTTAAATTTTGGAGATTTTGAAAGTTTACTTTCCCTTTAATTCTACATTCTTTATTGATATCGTCTATGATAATGGGTTACGGGAAAGGTACTAGAAATCAATGTCACATAGTAAATTACAAGTACGTCAATGTTATTAATACCATAAAAGCACCCACTAAAATTGAAAGTACGAGAAAGTATCCACGTTTGCGATGATATATTTATATTCGATATTTAGATTCAATCCCTTTCTACCTTCAGAAATAGGATTCGAGTGCAAAGTATTTCAATGGATTCGTGGTTCCGGTTTGATTTTTGAATCCGGATCTGATTTTCTCGGCAAGAAAAACAATTCTCAGACAGTCGAACATTGGAAGAACAGTTAACATCGATTTTTTCACACTTGGTAGAACAAAAACTCACTCTCCTGTCTTGAAAACTCCCCTTCGCATCTAAAATTCGATCTACTCTATGACTGCACCATTCCTGGAAATGATTTTCTGAAATCATTCAACGATGGTGTATAAGTACCAGATGTCTACAAACCGATACAGGTTTTTCAGTGGGAATTATGGAATTGGAGGGCTCGAGTAGCATCTGAATTCAAAGAAAGATTCCTTCAAAATAGCTCATGTATGAGTATTGTAATTTCAGTTGCTTACAGTTAATAAGCGTTTCCTGAAATAGACTAGATCCCGTTCTACTTAGCCTCTTGTAACAAGAAATGATCCTAGAGCGACCACACACACAAACAAACCAAAAAGATTACAGAAAAACAATACGGAAGTTAATAAATTATTAATGATTCACTACAAAATATGAAAATGTAAAGACAGGATAGTTTAAAGTTAAATAAAACTGGATTATAAGTGAACTAATTTTACCTAGTAGTTAAGATTTAATAATGTCGAGTATAAATGGTTAGCTGCATTATGAAGATAAGTTCTACAGGGTTTCATAGATGTTATCTTTTCTGTGACGAAGATAGTTTGTGGTTTCTGTTATTCGTCTTCGTCAGACGACTCAAAGATATTTTTAAAAATATAATGAGGCCCATACAATTATTAGGCAGATAATTGCATTAGTCACTTAGGTCCGCTCCAACTTTAGCTTAGCTTGTTTTACTTAACTTTATCAATTGCAGCTTTTTAATCCATGTTATTTAGTTCTTAACTCTTCGAGTGGTTTCGACAAGATATCTCGTTCATCAAAATCGGATCAATTTTGCTAATGATGATGTACCTCGTTATTAAGATACTACCGATTTTTCGATGATGGCGAGATCAGGTTCTGGTCAGTTTTTTTCTAATGACGATACATCTCGTTCGTCAAAATCTTCTAATGGTTTTAAGGATTATGAGACACCTCGCCAAGGTTACCAGGAGAGTTAAAATTGGTTTAGAAATGTTTAGGTCAAGTAAATTCGCATACTCACTAGAGGAAAGTTTTACAGTCACAGATGAGAGAAATACAGGTTAGTTACAGGGATGGAAACTACAGCTCGCAGGCCGCTAAGACAGTGGACAAGCCCACTGAGCCATGGAGGTCCCTTTAGCCCAGGAAGAAAGGCCTTACAACACTAGTTCTTTACACCAGAACCCAATTTGGAAAGATTCAAGACATGCATTCCCTTTTAAGAGCAGAATGCGAAAGATGGACTGACGTGTAAATTAACAACTTGCGCCGTCGCCTCATAAGGATTGGAGAAGGTTAAATTATTCGATCAGAGCGCAGTTTACTTTCACGAAACGTACTGGAGTAAGAAAAAGATAATGGGAAACAAAAAGCGAGACCTCCTGAAATATAATCTTCCGCGGGAGACGGAGGGTATTCGGGAACGACGCAGGGGAAGGTTATTTAATTATGGCAGGAAATTCGATTTCATTGCTGGAAAGTTTGTCGCCTGCGCCGCTTGACGGACGGTATATCCATAAAAATGAACCTGTTTACTGTGGGCGCGACAACACTTTTGCTTTTCAGACTTCGAAAAGAAAATCAGAGAGTGTGTTTAACACCCGGACACCATTCTCGAAGGAAGGACAGTTAAAAATTTATTCGATTAAGATTTTTCTTATGGCTGGACACTGCTTTGGCGCGTTTGGCGGAGAAAGCTTCAGATTTTTAGTTAAATAGCTTCAATATATGTATCTGAATATAGAACAACTGTCATTGAAAATAAAGATTTGCTCATGCATCTATAAATCGTTTACGTTAATGATATACTCCTGAAGAACGTAAAAATTGACGCATATTGCTTATATTAAGAAAAACGGATTTTTATAGAAATACATTTATACAATTGACCCTTATGGAGTTTTGCTTTCGTATTAAAAAATTTCCCTGTTGTGGCCAGCCTCTGATGCAATAATTTGTCCCAACCTTGTCACTAGTCCTAGGCAAGGAACAATTTGATTTGCCTAGTTGGATCTTGCTTCCCCTTAAAGTTTTGTTTCGACGAGATATCTCATCATTCGCAAAAACACTGTATCTTGATAGACGAGATATCTTGTAGTTAGCAAAATTTGACCACATATTTGCCGAAATATATAGTTGAAACCACTTGGAGGGTTAAGGGGATGGCTGTGGCTCAGTGGATTGTAGGTGGGGCAGGTTCGATTATCTCTGGATATTTCTCTGAGTCAGTAAAAATTTCATGTTGCACGCGTGTTTGCTTGACATTATCTTGTGTTTTGCGCAGCTTGGCGAAATATAGTCCTTGCTCCATGAAAAAAAACCCTACCAAACAACCATAATTTGATTAAGATTTGGTAGACAACTAAAAACCGTACTCTGGGTTACTAAGACAGAATATCACACTTTTAGTTAATTAGCTCCAATTAATCAATCGGAGTAGAGATTAGTTTTTAAATAAGTGTTACCGAAAATAAAAATGAGATTATGTATTTGTAAACCTTTTATGTTGATGAGCCACCCTTAAAGAACGTAAAGAAGCTATGATCAATATAATTTATGCTAAGATGGATAGATTTTTATTTACGAAATGAAGAGTAAAAAGTTCTCCAAAACCGTATAAATTAAAGGAATGTTTGGAATAAGTTTCATAAATTCTGTATAATTTACTTTAATTGGACACACTATAAAATTGAGTTAAAACTCTTTTGGCAGAAGGAAAATAATTTAATTGCTTGATTTACCTCCTAGGCTGCCAAATACTAGCTTATCAATCACATTCTCATTATAGATGAGAGAGAGTTTAAAGTGTTTTTTCAAAATTATTATGTGAAGATGGAATCCTTCCCTCAATTTATCTCTTCTAAGTTCAGAACCGACCTCCGAATAAATTCATGTCATTAGAAGACTCCTAAAAATTTACAGTAATTTGATAGCTTATGTTCAAAAACTGATAATCTAAAGAACTACAGTTTCAAAATCAAATCATCAGGTATAATCTGAAATTATCGATAAATATAAAAGTTAACTCAAACTTGGAAGAATGCTTATAAAATTGCACCAGAAAGTATGCCTGAGAGATGAAAGTAAAAAGATTAATAGTAATCAAAGTTCCATATGGAATGATTCAAAACAGAACATTTTACCGCTGAAATAATCATTTTAGGAATAATAGGTATAATGAAGTTGCAGCTATACGATTTGAATAAACAGTTACCATGGTCTATCTGCATAGGAACCTTAATTAACACAAACGAATGGAAATATGAGAAGTTTTTTCGTGTAAACATGATTATACAGAACATGAACAAATACTTACGGCTGCAAACTAGTTTCATCTATTGCATGTTTGGCATCAAATTTTATGATTCATTTTATGAGAAGTATTTTGGTAAATCTAAATACAGGTGGCTGTAGGGTGTTTCTGCGGCGATACGTGTTTCTTGTACGTATTGACGTCAGTTGGTTTGCTTTACGAATACGATTTCATCACCACGCCAATAAAAGTTACAAATAATAAATTCCAAATTAATATATAATAGTTAATTGTGGAACACCACTAAGTTAATTAAATCTCAATAACCAAGCACATCAAATTTCTAATTCCCTATTTTAAAAAGTTGAAAGTAAAATTGGGACTCTGAATCCCGGAGAGTTCTAAAGAACCCATTCATCATTGTTGTAAGTTATTGAAGATTAGTAAAGAATTTTAAAGTATAAATGTCAAGTGTTTAAGACGAGATTCCTTGTCCAAAAGTATGTTAAGAGTGAAAATTAGTTTTAGTTCAAAATAGCTACATAGCTACCACAAAATTCTTTCTTTCTCGTAGACTAAACAGATAAATTACACGTCTTAGATGTCAAGTTTTATATCCTGGGGCATTTTTCATTTAAGATGAAACTAAAAATTAAATAATAAAGCAAGAGAGTGGAAATTCTCAACTGTTTACGATAAAATAAACTGATGAAGGCACTTAAGTTCTTCGTCATGAGGCAGACAAATTTATCTTCTATCTATTGTTTTAGAAAGGTTCTGTGCCACAGTTGTAGCAAGAATATGAAAGTTTTCCTAATACCTCTATAATACGTAGGATGTTCAAAATAGATGTTGCGTTATATTTATTACTGTTAGTGCAATTTGGTGTTTGTCAGAAATTTTGAATGAAAAACTATTTTATTCCTGTTTACTTATTGTAATTAAAAAAAATGCTTGTCTATGCTTAATTAATCGAATAAAAAATTTATAATCCGTAGTAAAATATTCAACTATTAACCAACTTCCCTCAACCGCCTGAACAGCGTCATGGTGTTTCCGAATAGTGAAGTGCAGCTTCTACCCCACAAAAACAACATATAACGACTGCATAATCAGATGGATAGGTTGAGAGAATCATAGAATAGATTCTATTAAGAAGGTCAAAACTTGACAGAACTAATGAAAATAACACTTTAGTGGGCATAATGGATGTATGCGTATGGAAGCATCAGAGGGTTGAAACAGGCATTATAGCCTTTCAGGATTTTCTATTCTATTTTATATAAAAAGAAAATTAACCAATAAAAAAAAACAATTTCCCCTCTTTAGTATGGATAAATGTCTATTCTGAATATACAATTCAGAACGTTCTGACAAAATGTACACGGGAATTATGTAGCTTACCATTGACATTATTTGATCTTAGGACTTCCTTTAGTAGAAATATCGTTTTTACTATACAATAACCCTTCAATAAATCCCACGTTTTGGAAGGGAAAACAAAAAAGAGCGATTTATTATAAGGAATGATATAGCGAGGGTCGATGAAAACTTAGTTAATAACGACTCAAATTACACACACACACACGCACGCACGCACGCACGCACGCACACACACACACGCACGCACACACACACACATATATATATAAATTAAACGTTTTTATTTAAATTAAATAAAACCACAAATTAAACCCAAAAAGGATGATTAACCCTCCTGCTGACTCTCTCGATAAGGTATCTCGTCATTAGCAAAACAGACTAAATTTTGATTTGAGAGATATCTCGTCAGTAGAAAACTGACCAGATCTTGATATTGTCACCACAAAAAATAGGCAATGTCTTAATAACGAGATATATTGTCATTAACAAAATTGGTCCGATATTGATGATCGAGATATCTCTTCGAAACCGCTTGGAGGGGGGTGAAAGCAATACCAAATATGGTTGAATGATTTAGAAGACAGAATCTTAATTTGCCAAATCCTCTTGATAGCAATTCAGTTTAGAAATAAACTTGATGCAAAGACCTTGGAACTCTAAATTCTAACGTGACAGATTGAGTTTTCATCTGCTGATCGCAAATAGAAAATTTAACTAGGGATACGTAACCTAGAGCGATTCAGGTGGATGCGATATAATGCATGGTTACTTGGCACCAGAAAAACAACACTGTTCGTTATAAATATTTGAGCTAAGAGATTGTGCCCCTTTCCCTACGTATGGAAAAAAAATGGAAACTTTGCCGCTTCATTTCAGCAGTTGGGTGCCGTCCTTTGTTTAGTAGGCTTCTGGTATTTGGTACCTAACTACCATGTACATATCACCACAGATTAAGATTTCACCTGTTGGTCTCAAATCGAAAATTTATTGGGGGAACCTAATTTAACAAGAATCGATGCATGTGCGATATAACGATTGGTTACTGTAGTCCCAAAAACCGGCACTATTTGTTATAAAATATTTGAGCTCAAAAATTACGCCCCGTTCCCCTATGTATGGTAATTAATATGGAGACTTGTCCGCTTCATTTCAGCAGTTAGGTGCAGTCCTTTGTTTAGTAGGCTTCTTGTATTTGGTACCTAACCACCATTTATACATCACTACAGATTGAGATATCACCTGTTGGTCGCAAATCGAAAATTTATTGGAGGCACCTACTTAAACAAGAATCAATGGATGTGCGATATAACGATTGGTTACTGTGGTTCCAAAAAACGGCACTATTTGTTATAAAATATTTGAGCTCAAAAATTATGCCCTGTTCCCCTATGTATGGTAATTAATATAGAGACTTGTCCGCTCCATTTTAGCAGTTGGGTACCGTCGTTTGTTCGTTAGACTTCTGGTATTTATTACCTAACTTCCGCATGCACATCGACATAGGTAGAAGCCCTCCTCCCCATTCCATCCGTCCCCCTGCTTGAAATATCGTCTCTTTAGATAACGTCCTGTTATCGTGATCTCAAAAAATCAATCGCAATTGATTAATTATGTCCAACCATGTTATCGTTGCTTGACGATAATTTATGAGCCTTAGTCCCGCGCGATATGCAGCGATAATGTGGCATTCTCTTCCAACGCTCTAGTTAAAAATTACTTCGCCGTGGCTGTATTCTGTTTCGTAACTTGGTTTCGGATCCAGGAATGAGAGTCACACTTCGAAAAAGCTGGTGTTTGGAAATAGAATAAAAAGATAAAAGCTCTCTCTTAAGCAGGGATTAAATTCCGAGCTCGGCGGTTAAAGATTTGAGTATGGTTACTTGTTTACAATGTATTCGTTTGTTTCCGATGAGTGCCGGAAGAAAGTGATCTTAAGATATAACATTTTCGGGAAGGGTAATCTGATTTTAACTTCTACCTAGGGTGTTGGAATTTGCGGTGGAATTTAACTATTTAACCAGCCGGATAAAGATTTCAAAACTGCTTATGTATTAACAATGCATTCGTTCACATGCGATGAGAACCAAAGTGAAAAGCGATTTTCCCAAAATAGATTATTTTGCATATCAGGTTAGTTCCACGTAAATGTGTTTGTTTTATTGATTTTACCTAAATTAATTTCCTTAACTTCCAATTTATCTTTCGAAGCTTCCATTATTTAACTAATGTTTAAAGGTATAAAACTCTGATTATATTTATTAACCTATTATTTTAGTCCTATAAGTACTGAATTAAAAAGCATCTTACGAAAGAATAATTCCCATCCATAAAAGTAAATTTTATGCAAATTAATTTTTTCCTGTGTTTCCTGATTTTACGTAAGCTAGTTTCCGTAAATTCCAACTGTGGTGTGAATATTTATTAAAATATATTTATTATTGAATAGTTGAAATTTACCAATTTAACCAGTGGTCATATTTGGAAACTGGTTATTGTCAATGTTTAATTTCCGACAGTGTGTGAACATTTGTGGTAAAATTAACGATTTAACCGACTCATTAAGGTTTGTAATTAATGTTAGGTTATTTAAGATAATGCTCGTTAATGTAAGATTTTTTATTTTGGTTATTTATTAATAACATACTCGTTTACTTCCAAGTACCAAAGTAGTTTGCCGATCTTCGTACAAATATTGATTTACGTTGAAGATAAAATATGTAGCTTCCAATTGGGATGTGAATATTTGCGGTGGAGTTAAGCTATTATTCTTATAAATCATAAATGTGTCTTATCGCTAATTTAGTAGTATATTGTGTTTACTAATACAGTTCAATGCCCAGATTCTGGTGTTTTTAAAAAGCAAATGTTTAAAAAATTAATTTTATTGGTTATGAAATTAACAGTATTAAAAAAGCATCGATTGACGAGGAATCAAACTATTATTTGTTTGTAACTAAATCATTAGAGATATGCTTCTTTGTAAATACGTCATAAACGTTGCACCAAATAGTGCCTTTACTTAGTTAAACTGCGAAGAATTGATTTTTTTTTATTCTTGTGTAAAATAACATTTAAATTCATAAATGTTTTTACTTACCCCTCAGTAACGCACCTATTCAATACAAGAGGAATTCTCCCCAATCAATGAGCATAATAATAGGGGTGGATTGAGAAAGGGATGAAGTGCCATAAATTATCAACATAACACTAATCAATAATTAAAGGTTGTTTCTTCACAAAAATAGTATTAAAATGGTCGTTATAACACAGATATTGGCAATGGTACTAACACTGATATCAATACTTTCACGCCTCTGCCTTCATACAATGTCTGGAAATATTTATTTAAAAGACGATATTGACAACACCGAGAAAAGTTTATTTCTTGTTTATAAACTTCCCATGTTCATTTTAATTTTTAACTGGTGATATAGTACTCATTTCGAAACGAAGGGACACATGGATCCAATTTGGACTTCAATCTATTATAAGCCACGTTATGATTGTTTTACAAATTCGATTGTTTAAATGTAAAGTTCAATCACTAGTAATGGAAGAATTTTCTGAGTATGATAGTTAACCCTTCATGTTTATTAACTATCCCAAACTTAAAATCATTATAAGACCTCTCACTCAAAACTCGATCAATATAATTGTTCCATGGGGTTGAAGAAGTCCTCTCAGAATAGAAAATACGTTGCAGAACAACTCAGGTCCAATCTATTATTAAGAGTTTAAAATGTATTTTTTAAACTTTTGACTAACTTAATAAGCATGCTGAAAATTATAGATTATTTAGAATCATGTGACGTTTAGAAAATCTCCATTACTACAAATTATACTCAATAAATTACCCTGAAGCAAAGTATAGAGTGTGAAAACTTTCACAGTTCCTGTAGAAATAAATTACTTGGGATATGGCTCACATATAAAAGTGGTTAAATAAGAAAATAAATCCATCACTTTTGTGACTTAATGACTAGATTTTCAAAGCATTTTGGGAAAGCGCTTATTCTCTTGATCTGGAGATTTAATTAGGGTCTTATGTGGGAGCCCTCTGTCTTTTGACGAATCACTTAAACACCTTTGCAATTGGACTCTAGAGTATAGTCTAGGAGACTTGCGTAGTGCAGGAATTCTGACCATGTGCCATTTCTGGAGATTTGAAAATGCATTTCACAAGGTGGTTTGGATTGAACTCAAGATAGTAGTATTCCTGACTACTATGTGTAGTGTAGGGATTCTGACTATGTGCAATTTCCGGTGATTTGAATATATTGGTTATTTAAATGCACTGGAGATTTGAACATACTGGTGATTTGAATATACATTTCAAAACGTTTGGATTTTACTGGGTTAGTAGCTGTAAAAATTCTGACCATAGAAAATGTTTGATGATCTGAATAGATTTTAAGTCATATTTGGTAAATAAACAACTTTGAAAATCGAATTACAGGAAAAAAATCGTCTAAAGCCAGGTGTCAGTTTGTTTTACGATTTTTATGCTGTAACGGGAAATAAGAATTATATATTATTAACTTCTTCAGGTAATTACAAAAATACGGATTTACAATACCAATGAAAAATGGTTATCTATTTCAAATACGGAAGGAAAGATAAATGCTCAATATTTTTCTGATGAAAATATAAGTCCTTACGCTCTGCTAACAAAATTAAATGGTGCGTGAGTCTCTTTCAATTATTCAATCAATTCAATTATTCAATCCGCAACGCTTATGAAAACCTAGATTCAAAAGTGTCCGATCAAAGTATCAAGGTTTCGTGGAGAGCGCTTTCCCTCCAAATGGATCTTTTATTTAAATTTTACCTGTCATTACCATAAACCGAACGGATTTTTTTATAACTGGTGAAAGTGCGCTGCGACATTACGCAATGGAATTCATCAATTTCACCTTTGAATTGAAACATTTTTAATGTAGTTTTCGTCTGAAAAAGGTGAATATAACACACGAGCCTTTTGCCTCTCAATGCTGGATTGGTAACTAGAATAAATGAATTTGAGCGAGTTGTGAAGTACGCATTGAAATTTAACTCTTGGATGACTATTTCAAAATATCTCGGTTGCAATAGGATAGATCTTTTATCTATGTGATTTTGTGGAATTTCGAATTTTATTGAATACATATAAATACATTAACATGTTGGTGTGAAATAATGGATAACAGATGACACAGACGTATGCTATAATGAAAGTAAAGATGATACTTTCATGAACAGTTAATTTTAACTAATGTATTAGAAAAGAAATATTTTAATCGATTTGTGTAGCTTTCATTTTTCTTGAATTTATATGAATAAATAAATATTATAATAATGTAGATTTAAAAATGCTCACATTGTAGATAGTATGCAGATGTATGGATTAAAGGAAAATCTTACAGAAAGTTTTTTGATATTCTCTATTTTTATGTTAACGTTAAACCATGTCGTTTCACACGTACGTTGGATTAAAGAGTTGTTTAAACACCATCTTAATGAAAGACTTGCCAATGCTGCTGCCAACGATAAATCTTGTGTATGTCTCTTTTCCTCCAGTGACGTAGTCCCAGACTCTCCAATTAAGGCTTCAGTTGATGAGTTTCGTTTCCTGACTTGGCATGACTGTCTACGTGCTCACTTATTTTATTGTAATATTGTTGACTCTCCTGACTGTATTTTATGTAATTGCTAACAACGTATGATGGCTCAACAATTAGATACGAGCACAGCACTTAATAATTTTAGTAACTCAGTTCAGAAGTATTGAGAAACCAGATGGCAAATGATGTAAAGTGTCTGGCATTTGTTTCGGTCGCATTTTTGTGTCACATGCAGCGATAATTACATTTTACAGCAAACAAAAATATCTTATAAGCATGTATTTTTAAATTCTTCCATAACAACTGTGGTAACAAAGAGTTAATTGCCTACTGTCATAAAAATACATAGTTGTAAATTTAATTCACAAATGGTTACGAAATTCGCGAAAACTTTTTCAATCACTGTCGAAGTCGCTTGTTTGAGATAGGAGTTACAATGGTGTGCAACACGACAGTAAATTAGGAATGGTAGAGCTGACCAGGTCTCCGCCTCATGAAAATGCGGCGATCATCTGTCCCAATAATACTCATTAGACATTTACTTTTTACACTGAAGTGAAACTTCGGCCAAATAATACATAAAAATATTAATATGAAGTTAACTAGGAAATCACGAATGTCTACTGTTGTTTTGTTCATAAGAATTATAAAAACAATTGCTCTGCAACAAAATGGTTATACCAAAATATTTTATGACTATAGAACAAGTTGGGAAAGGTTTACTTACGACGTCTAAGTCGTGTTTTTATAGTTGATAGATAGTTCATTTTGAGATAGATAGATAGTTGTTGAATTTTTCTTTGAAGATAGTTGTTCATTTTGAGAAAATAGTTCACATAAAGTAAAAAATAGAGTTCAGGTACTTGATTTTTTTACTAATTTTCTATGCATTTTTAAACTTTTTAATAGAAGTACAAGCACATTCGAGAAGCATCATTTGAAAGAGAATTAATAGACATTCTAAATCCTAACCGATATTTTTTTGGAAATTTTGGATTTTTGCTTCTCGGAGTAAAACACATAAAATGGTTGAGTGTGGAAATATGGTTTGTAATGAAATCAGAGATTTGACTTGACCTTGTACATTTGGTATCGATTATTAACTTCTTATATGAGTTGCAACTAAAATAAAGTGTCATTCGAACAGAGACGGGAGTCGAAGGAAATCCTATTTTATTCAACCAGAAAAGAATATTCAATTTGAGAGACAAAATATACTATGCAAATCCCTCAAAACCAATACCTTGAAAAATGTGGATACCACCCCCTAAAAATAACCAAAAAAGGGAAAATATTAGGACAAACAACAGACACATTCGAAACAACAAATGCAAACGCGACTATTACTTTTAACCTCTGTTGTCAAACTGACTTTTTCAGGAATCAGGTAATTTTTCCAGGTGCCTCCGCGATCATTGAACAAAGACGGGTCGGAGTAAACCTCATTTCATTCATACATAAAATGAGACTAAAGTGGAGAATACAGAATATACTATTCAAATCCCTCAAAACCAATGCGTTGAAAAATGTGGGTACCACCCCCTAAAAATAATCAATAAAGCGAAAATATTAAGACAAACAACAAGCACATTCAAACAACAAATGCACAACGCGACTATTACTTTCAACCTCTGTTGCCAAACCGACTTTTTCAGCAATCAGGTGATTTTTGCAGCTGTCTTCGAGAGCTTTGAACGGAGACGGGTCGGAGGATACCTCATTTCATTCATACAGAAAATGAGACCCCAAATGCCAAGTCTATTCATAACGACCCGTTCCTATTCCTCTGGAAAGCAGCCAAATCTCGTTTATTCTAGAAGCAAATAATTTAGTGCGCCCATTATTCCTAGCGTTTGATAGCTGATGGATTTTAATAAAGCTCTTATGTTTGATCTTTTTCACGATGTATTCTATCGTGTTCGGCGACGGGGAATCGTTAATATATCGTTTCGTTACATCACTAATCCTGACATTTTCGCAGCCGAAATTAATAGCTTGAAGAAGTAATTTTCAGTTGGCTTTAGTTTTCGAAGCCTTACCTCGCGTGCAGTGCATTTTTTCCCTCCGCAATTTTGCAAAGGTTTTTTCCTTCCTTGTGCAAGATTTTATTGGTGCGGCGGCGAATTAATACACATTTTGGAATGGATAGTGGAATCCTTACCAATTTATCTTCGCTTCACATATGCATGGAAATGCATTAACTTGTCTTCTGCTAATGATTTATGCCAGATCTCGTCCGATGCCTTTAAACACAGGGTTCGCTCTCCGAAACGCACAATTTCCCGAAAGATAAATTAGATTGTTTTATTTATAAGTCAAACACTGCAATAACATGGGGAGCTTCGAGTGATTTTTGCATTAAAGAATAGAGGCTACCATTCAGTTTTCAATGAGCTCGTGATGAAGCATTGGTATTTGACAGCTCATGTTTACGATGATAAGTTGAAGTTTTTGATGAAGGGATAAATGAGAAGGTTAATAAATCTTCGTCATTTGGTATCATTACCGGTATTAATGGTACGGTTAGAAATTTAGCAGCGGAGGTAATAATTATAAACTGGGAAATTTCCAGTTAAAAACAAGTTTGAGGAAAATAACCATTTTGTGTTTTGGTAGAAAGATTTAAATCTGTTACTACATCAAACAGTTTTTTAAATGTCCAAGCTTTCCTATCCTAGATTTGAGTTATTGAACACATTAATTTGTAAACAGTTTAGTACAAGTTGATGATAAATATATATCATGCTCAAAGATAATAAAGCAAAGACGTAAATTTTAACTATATCGTTTAGTGATAGAAATGAATATCGAAGTCGTGGGTCGAAGAAAGGTACTGTGGGTTCACACTGCGTTCTAACAGGCAGACTCTTAGCTCTTTTTTGTCGGTGGTCAGAAAGGGGAAGAGGTAGCCCGATTGTTAAAGTCGTGGATTTGCAACTGCAGGGTTGCTAATCCGCCGTTTTAGAATTGCCAACCCTGAATTCTTGTTCTGTGGAAAATACATTGATTCAAGGTGAAAATCCTTCATCCAGAATATTCTTTAAAAAAAGCCCCATTAAATTTTGGTTGTGTGCAAAATGGCATTAACAAATGATGATGAGTTGTCGCTCAAAGTATTAAAAAAATATTTAGTTTAATGAGTTTCAAAAGCTTGTAGCCTTTCATGAGTAATTTAAGCATTAATTTTAATATTTGCCTAATGAAATGTACAGAATTTACAGTGCAATCGGATGAGATAGCAGAAAAAGAATGTTCAGCATTTGCTGTTTATAAACCGGAATAAAAGATGTATTTTCTATCGATTCCTATTTCTATCAGTTGTAGCGCCTGAGGGGTAAGTCGAGGCTCCAAGCATAAAGATGGATTAGGGGAAGTCAAGACAGCAGAGGTCAGTATCTTAGATTTTATTTTCCGGTGTCTGAGAAAACAACCGACAGTCAGCACCGAGAGGTAAATCAGATCCTCCCAAACCACACTAACTTTAACTCTTGGGTTTTATAAACAGCATTCCGCCCTGAGACTTCGCGCAAAGAAAATAATTTTGAATCCTTCAAAGAAAAACCAAAAGGAAAAACTGACATGGTGACGATTGCGAAAGAAATTGGAAATCGTTAGTTATGAATTTTTAAATCAAATAAAGATAATGCATTTCCAAATAGAGGGTTTGGATGTCTTGTAAGTTTAATGGCAAATTTTAAATTCGGTAGGCTTTTCTCGAAAACCTATTTTATTTTGAAAGTCTGGGGAAATCCAATTTCTTCGAGTGTCTTGTATGGGTATTATTTCTATGATTCCATGACGTTATTAGAATTCCGAAACAATCGCTTTTGGATAATATCACACAAAGGCTAGATTTCATATGCCACTTACTGAATCCTTTTACTTATTTCCTTGGAATATGCGGACCTTAAGACAGGTTATAAAATTTATAGATAAAAGCAAACTAGAAAGGGATATTTGATATAATCTAAAAGATGGACACTCGTTAAACTTTCATCGCAATATATATTTGAATCTAGATTTAAAACTTATTTTATTTGATTAAATCGAGTTATGGTTTTCCAATCTAAACAGTTAATATTTTTTATGTAAATATTGAAATGCAATTTTTTAGTTGAATATAAAATTTTATTTTGGTTTTTGCTTTGGATTTCATGGAAGAATGGATCATATGAAGAATTCCTACATTAATTTCATAAGTTAGGCTTGTATCTTTTATGTGCTTATAAATGACAAATTACAAGACAATTGAAGAATAAATTCCAATGCCTATCGTTGCTCTAAGACAATTATGAATAAATACCAACCCAAGTATTCTGGATAATTATTTCAAAATGAGTAAGGCGTGGCTTTTAAAAATTAAAAATGGAAAAAATTCATCACAAAGCATTCTGACAATCACTAAAATTTAAAATACTTTTGTCCCAAAATAGAAAACTTTTAAAATTAGTTGAAATGGACTAAACATAACGAATGCATATTACAATAATTCCGTAGTTCGAAGACAAAATTTTATTTTACTGTACAATACTGAACAGTTTCGATATATATCATTATGCTGAGACATATATGAATACATTTGAAAAAACATCACCCAGAAATAAACGTGGAAAGAAATTTACCCCCAACCCCAAATATGAAAAAGTTTCACCAAAAAAACATTTCTACATTATCTAACATAGTTAAATATAGAGTAACAATATATTAAATACAAAGAATGAATATTTTACAAAAATTAATGGTCCAAAGATAATTTAATTTTCTTTCATTTAGATTTTTACAACACAGCTCAGTTTCAATTTATATCATTATGCTTTGGCCGACATTGTATAAATTCCAAAAAAAATCACCTTAAACCAACTATGGAAAATTTCCCCCAAAAGCATTTTGACATTATTTAAAGTTTTTGATTATCTCCGTCACAAAACAAAATACGTGTAAAATAGTCGAAATGGACTAAACATAAAAAATGCTTATTACAATAATATCATAGTCCAAAGACAAACTAATTTTGTCTTTAAAATGCTGCATAGTTTCTGTATATATCATTACGCTACGACAACTTTGAATAAATTCCAAAAAATTCACTTAGACATAAATATGGAAACAAAATTCACACGAAACCAACTACATAAATATAGAAACAAAATTCACACGAAACCAACTACAGAAAATGTTCACCAAAATACATTTCTGCGATATCTAAAATTTTTAAATATCGCCGTCACGAAATAGAATACGTGTAAAACAGTTGTAATGGGTTGAATACATAATTCTACAATACAGTAGCTTGAAGACAAATAAATTTTTACAATGCTACAGTTTCAGGGAAGTGGCTATTCTAAAAATCAGTGAAATGTGCAGAAATTCGACTTCTATCCCCTCCAAACAGTTCAACTCAACAGGTTTGACTTAATGCTGGAACTGCTAAGGCAACACGGCTAAGCATGCGTCAGCACACTTAACGGCACTCAACTAGCTCAATGGTGGACTAATAACTGCTCATTTCCAATCACTCAACATGGGAGTTCAAGAGGAGTACAAGCAATCCCCATCTTTCCTCTTGGTAATGAGTTTTCGCTGTAAGACTTCAAACAACCGACCCCCGCCTGATTGGTTTGCCAAGTGTTGTAGCCTGCAAGTAAGGACATGCGGTGGCACCAGCTTCGTGGTTTGCTTGGTTGCAATTTAGTCGAATTTGCGTCGGAATTTAGTCAGCGGTGCGCGAATGCGAAACTGTTAGATATCCTTCAGGCTGTAAGTGGTAGTTTTCAGTACAGCATTAGAAGTGGAGACTGGTTTCGACGGATAATTTGCAGTAATGTCTTTCGTTCTGCCGAAATGAAGTCAACCCAACGCACTCTAGTACTTGCGCTGGAATATGTCCTGCATGTACACAGCTTAAATAATGTGGGGCATTTTAAAATACAGTACTCCACGCATCTTGCTAAATGCATTGAACCAAATTTAAATCATCGCATTCAATCAGACTGCAATCTAAGGTAGATATTTTGTATCTGAACGTATAGTCATGTGGCCTTTTCTGGAAATGAACATGCAGCTCTTCTAGGGAAATCCGCTGCGATTATGCTACTTTCATTACAGGATTGCTGTTACAAAAGTTTTAATGAGAAGCTGGGCAATATCTTGGAACGAGAAAATAAGTTACAAACATTTTTTACAACTGATTTTTGAATCGTGGAAGTCCATTTTTAACAAGAAGACAAAACGTCTTTATAAAGTTCATATGAATTTGACATTGTCGTTTTACTCACCAATATTTGGTTACAAGGTACAGAGTGCTTTAAGAGCACTAGATGTTACTACCCCATCACATCATCGAATATCCTGATTTGAAATATTTTAGGAAAAGCATATTTCAATTAACCCTTTTTAAAAGCATCTGACATCAAAGAAAAGTTGAAATTTTTTTTATTTCAACATTTTGTAGCTTTTTGCTAGAAATTAATTCTTCTAACCTAATATGAGTTTTTTTTTATATAATTATGATAACATCAATTTCAAACATTATATATGTTTGAATTTCAAATGCCCGATTACTGACTTTTTTTCTAACATTAATTTCCCTTTTTGTTGAAAATAATTTTATCTCCTTTCATCACGTAATTTTATAGCTTGATTTGCAGCAGCCTAGCCAAAGTTGTCTCTTACTCCAGGTAAACCCCAACTAATCAACCTACCTACTAGGCATCGTGACAAGAAACGTTTTTAGCAATTAGAAAAGAAAACATAAAATAAGTAACTTTTCCCCGAAAAAAGTAAAATACCGTATTTAACAAAATCAACTCCACAGAAAAATTTTGTTATCGAAGGTATAAACGCGTAGCATATATGACTAAATCAATCAACGATAGTCCGAATCCAAGTGTTTAAAAATGTATACCAGTGTAAAATAGTTTATTAATAAGCTATCTACGATACTACATAATTATGAAAAGTATATTTTTAACAGATGCCTCGGTTCATGGATTTTCATGTATTATTTATTGCTTAAAATTTGTTGTAGGTGACTTAACTGCGTTCAATCTTCAATTTAGGAGGTAGGCACACATATATCTGAATTAATTTCTCTCTGGAGCAACAGAAAGGGATATTCTTCACTTCGGGAATTTTCAGTTCAGGATAGGAATGGAAATTTTAAATTACAACGCAAAAATTTTAAATAACTTATTAAACTAATTATTATAGCAATGGTTTCAATTCAAAACGGCGTTGGTCACAACTAATCAACATTTTATATACCACTGATCAAATATAAAAATGTCAGCTGTGATTATTGCATCCACTTGAGTAGAAAACCCACATTATCTCCCATTTTCTAAAAATTTCTTTCAAAATCAGTTGAAAATCTGACTACGTAGATATGACTAGTACCGTTACTTCGTTACTCTGTCTTCGAGACAAAATGCATAATAGTACATAATTAAACTCCTGATATATTCTATAGACATTGTCTTTATTCATAAAATCACTTGAATTGAGGTTTTCATGACATCAACAAAACCAGACATAACAGTTCTACTTCCATTGATGACAATTAAAGGGCCTTGAAACGCGGGGAGGTAGTTGAGCAAAAAATATTATAATTTTCAGAATGGTTCAGATGAAAATAGTTCATGATATACTAATCAAATCTTTTTTCGCTTAACTCAAAGTTTTAAAAATATCAATTAATATTACTGAACTTTCGTTTGCGGAAAATATTATCCATAAGTTTAAGCTTTCTTTGATAATGTGACGCGAATTTGCTGTAAAATCAGCCGCTTGAATAAACAGCCTCACAAGCCGCGGAATCTCGTTAGTCTGTTCTAAGTAAATTAGACCCCTACAAAGCATAGTTAAGTAAAATCATTTAATTTATTCACTTCTCATAGCGGTTCCAAATACAAATATTTAAAACAATCTAGTAATAAAATTCATGTTCTGTCGCTCAGAATTTGAAAAATGCCAACTCAGATCACCGGATCTTTGTTTAAGAACCACCTCCCACAATAAGTTTAGGTTCTAATTTAAAATCTTAAACTGAAAATATTTGACTTAAATTTGGTGTGGAATAAACCTTGATCATCCTCACGAATAAAAAATCTCACTAACCTTCACACCTCGTTATTTGTTCTTGGAAGACAAGATACATGATACATAGCCTAATATCTTCTCGCGGACTCATAAAATCACTAGCATCAAAGTTTCTACGGTAGCCAACAAAAGCATACCTAATAGTTCTGCTTCCAGACATGACAATTAGAGGCCTACTTGAAGCGTGGGGAGCAATAAAGCTGGACTGAGGTAAACAGGGCGCTACCATATGAAAGGACTCGTTTGCACTGGGTACACGAGGGGCAAGACACGTTAGCTTTGGACGGTAATGCATTGAGCGTGATTATTTATCGGTCGCTTACCACAGGGGTAAACTTTTAATTAAGCGTCGCTGAAAGATGTTAACTTCTGCAATATATAAAGTCCTCTTTATCACACCTCTTGGAAGAATGGCTCATTTCGCAAAGAGAAGAGCTAATGTTTGGGAGAAAGTTTGTGTTTGTAAATTTTCATTATGAGAGCTCTACCTTCGTATTTAGGTAAAGGCCTTGGGGCCTTTTCTTTTGTTCTTTTTGTACTTTAGGTTAAGCTTCGTGGAGGGTAATAGCACTTCATTTGCATTTTCTAAAAATGAAAGGCCCTTGTTCGCGCATTTATTTCTCACTTGAACGCATTTGAATACTTAGGAGCGCGTCAGGAAATTTTCGAAGTCACAAGACACCACTTTCAAGAAACCCAGTGGTAATGCCCATTAATAAATAATCCGTCTTGGGACGTAACAGGTAAATAATTAACAAGCAGGAGATTTTGACCTCAACTCCATAACAAATGAAGGAGGAGAAAAGGTAAGCGTCTGTTCTGCACAATGCATTGTATTTAAGTTTCAGTTATGTGGTTATGCTTGGGTTGCAGTTGACAAGTTCTTGTGCTACTTCCAGGCATGAGAAGGATTTGGCATGGAAGAGGGCTTTGTGTTTTGCGTCACTAAATATGGAGTCAAATGTACTGTAAGGTCGTAAATGTGTAAGTGTGGAAAAACTCCACTAACAAATAAAAATACGAAAGTAATACAAAGTAATGTTATCTGCATAAGTTTTGAGTGCCAAAGTAGACATATGTATAGAAACAATAGATATGGAATGTGGTATCACTTTGTAAACCCGCGATGGCCCTCTTTTTTCACCCAAGAAAATCCTTTTAATTTAATGTCCGCTAAAGAGTCAAATGAGTTCTTTGTTTAATCTGAAAAATTCCTACATTAATATTATACCGCAATTTACAATCAAAACCAATATTTTTAGAGCGCCGCAGTAACTCGGCGGGAAGCAACCAAATGGTTGCGAGTTCGAAACGCGATCCAACCGAAGACTGTCGTGCACATGGCAGATGGTGTACCTTAAATCTATCGTGGCCTTAGATGTCTTCACGTTGACGTGTTGTGGGAGCTTGGAAAGTGGGGCGCCAGCTCAATTGTTGATCACATCATCTGACCGTGGTTCAAAATGACGAGGTGTATCCGTGTCAACCTTAGATCTTTCCCTTCCAGATTGAGCCCAGAACTTAGCCATTAGCCCATTGTGTTGCACTAATGTAATGTTAATTAAATTACCTACCTACCCACAATTTATTTCATACTTAACGAAATACGAAGAGAAAGGAATTTAAGAAATACACGAAGAGAATGCGTTTTTTCATTCCCGACAAATGTCATTAACTTACAGTTCTGATCAAATATTCGTCTCCTTCGTTCAAAGCTTTTTTCCCGTTGGGACCGAACCCAGCAAGCTCATATGAACTCGTTTTGTACTGTTTTACGAATATTTACAGTTATTAGAAGCATGCATTCTACCCCTGAAATTTTTTTTCACACCTTCCTTCCCTCTATACTTTAAATAGTTTGGAGTGTGGGGTGCCAGCTCAGGTGTGGCCTCGTCATATGACCGTGACTCAAAATTAATTGCCGTTGTCCTAGAATCTTTCCATTTGGGTTTGATCCCGGACCGTCGCAAATAGTCCGTTGTTCCACTGCAGCGTTAATTCAAATACATACCTCCCTACCTCTACCTTAAACAGTACACGCACCTAATTAGGTGCCACTGCTCTCATTAGTTTGAGAGATCTCGGAATAACTTTAATTACGATCATCCTATATCGTTTCTGCTAATTTCGTCCTCGATTGAGAGATAAAAAAACTCCACTTGCAGACGGAACCTCCAGTGCCTTAAAAAGTCAATCTCGCACTAATTGTTGCCAGGGATGCGCTTTTTACGCAGACAGCCCCCAATGAAAAAGTGAGGTGAGATAGAGGTTCAATATCCGCCACCAATCCATCAGGCGAGCGGACAGAAGAGTATGATCAAGTGCACAGTTGAGCTGTGGGACGTCAACAGCCCGACCAAACAATAAGTAGATCAATCAAAGCCGGGCATTGATTGCTTGGCACGCTTATTAGAAACACGGCCGTACAACAAACAAGGGTCCTAGCGTGATTGGTTGCGCAAAATTAATGCACTTTTAACGGAGATCACTCGGAACAAAGGATTGAGTAAATATTTTGTTAGGGAGAGAGAGCTGCTTTTTCAAGAATTTCAAAAGGATGGATGGATCGATTACGGCCAGTGATGAGGGGTTATTGTTTCCGCCTCTGAGTTGAGGAGCATATTTATGCTCTTGGGTTAGGCTATTGATTAAACGATACATTAATCTTAAAATTAGTTTGTGGTTGGCTAGTGTTTAATTCGCATTATTTAGAGAGCAGGTTTGGAGAATCGAGCGTATAGTAAAACTGAAATCCAGGGTGAAGGATGTTACTCGTGGCGAGATTTCATAAATTATAAAGAGTGCAATAGAGAGAGAGGGGGCTCAAACCTCTTTTCTCTGAGATAAAAGTGCCTTTTTGAAAGAATGCCTTGGTCATGAAACTAAAAACTTTTAGGATTTAATAACTATATAGTAACGTTTTTAGTTCCTTGTATAAACACCACTGAATTCGCTTGTTTATTATTATTATCGAGAGTTGTGTGCAAGTTGTAACATGAATTTTTGGTGATTAACATTGCCACTAAATTCCTGATTCATTTGGCTTTTTGTGAACAATTCTTAGCTAACAGATTTCACAAACATAATTGGACGAAATATTAAGCATATAAAATGTAATTAGAGAATATCATGGAATAATATCGTCAAACCTTATTGGGTCAATATTATTACATGTAGTTCAAACAGGAATGTTTTTAGAGTTAAGGCTATATTTAAGTTAATATGTCTTAAATCCCTTAACATTACAATTACGCAACTGTTTTTATTATTATTTTCAAAGGATATTTTGCAGATTTTAATTTCTCTGTCTTCAGCTGTTCTGTTTTAATAAATATTAGGATAGTTAAATATTTTCCTTGTTGGTTTGTTTGAAATTTTAAACTTGTTATTTACAATAACAAATGGTGAAGTAATCTGATCGCAAATTGTGAAATCGCGCTTAAATGGATATCATATATTTTACTGAGACATTGCCATCTTTAAACTCCTGGAATTTTCCTTTATATAGTGGGAAAAAGAAATGTTCTAGAAATATTTCAAATGTCTTTAATTGCAATTCCATTGCGTTTCCTTTCTATATATATTAACTCAATACAACAAATAATACGTTAGCTTTTAAAATTATTTTGCACGTTTTAGAATGCATTCATTTATTGTCTTAGACGAACGTGGGTCAATTATCAGAACCAATTATCACTCGAATAAATGAAACTAAATTTAAAGAAAAACAAATGGATTTCAAGTTAAAGAAATGCGAAGTTTTAAATTAAAAACAACCACAATGGCAGAGTCAAAACGAGTAATTCATTCGCTACAAAACTGCAATAAACATCAAAATAAGAATGTGCAATTGTATTGTAATTATGTAACGATTTCGCGGTGATTGACGTGAAAACGCTCTTTGTTGTCACGTTCTCCTTTTATTAATAACTTTACGTCTTCAGTGATAAGCAAAGGGTGGAAAAAATAAGTTTTTGAAGTTGCCGACTTATATTTTCCTGAAATCGGGGATGAACAGCTGTACGAGCTTTAAATATCTATATATATATATATAGCAATGCATATTAACTTAATGTAAACGACATGATTTTTTCTCTTCCAATTAAGACTTTCCAAGGAATGGTTTCATATCTGGAACAAAATTAATATTCTCTCGTCGAAGAGCAAAATGTTTACGGCGTCCAGAAAAAAAGTCGGGCACATGGAAACAATTAATCAAACCGGAGGAACTCCGTGGGTAGAGGAGGGGAAATGACGAGTTACTCTAGCGTGGAAAGGAGGAAGATTAGACCAAGATAGAGGATCAGAAAGAAAAAAAATCGAAGCAAAATGAAAAAGGAAGAGCATAAACGAGGAGTGGATCTCCAATAGTTTTTCTTGACGTTTTAATTTACAAGGCACAAACAAGAAGACTCGAGCTATCTGCAGTCATGATGAAAAACGAGCTACCACAGAGTTGGAGTCATAGCAATCGCGATCCTCGTAGAAGAATCCCAAAGGGCTAAAAGGATGTCGATATCCTAGAACGTCCACAAGACAACCCAAGGGACGTCGGGTTGACAGCAAGCTATCCATTGCACCGGAGCCAACATCAGCCAAGAAACCTTTCCACTGTTCCTGACGCTCAATCATTGGAGACTTTTTCCGAGTTCATTAAATAATGAAGGGCGAGGGGTAACTACATAAAGCGGGATGGACCTGAATGGCTAAGAGCTGGCTGATGAAGAGGGCCATTTGATGATTCATACCCCATGCTCCCGGTTATGGGAATCGACTTCATTAGGTCAGCCCTTATTCTTATTACGGGGAGGATATTTTTAGTTTCAGACCGCGAGGGATACTTCAACTCTGCATCTTCACGTTTTTTTTTTATCAAATGTCAGTAATAAATAACAAGTAATTTTTGTCGGTCGCTTTCACTATTCAGCATCCGAATGTCAGAGAAAGAGGGGTTTGGAAATTACCAACATTATCATCACCGGTAAATTGCCAACACAAATTCTCAATACAGGTAAATTACCAACTGCGATTCTCAATACTAATCAAGTTATAGATTCTTCTTTTTTAGAGATGTTATTAAGCACTTTTCCGAAATGACAGTTGCTATTGGGATGAAGGCTATGGAACTCGATTTTTTGTTAACATTTGTTGCACATATTTAACGTGTGATTTTTGCAACAAATGTTACACTTTACAACAGATATTTCACGTTAAATTTTTATCGTGTAACGTAACCATTCTTTCCAGAAATACGTTTGAAATAGGGAATAGTAATAAGTTTTAACCAGAAGCAAAACATACAGAAATTATGAATTTTGCCAAGAGTTCCAAAATGTATTGAATAGTCCCTATTGTGTTGCTCCACTGCGACGTTAAGTCAACTACCTAACCTAAATTTGTTGACGCTTTGGTAATTAGAAAAATCCCTTACGATTGAGTGTAGGGCTCTATTTGGATACTGGAAAGTTTATTATTATTGGCATCTGGGGGGGATGGTATTCGTATCAAGTAATGGTGTTTTGGTAATATATATATGATGACTTTCACTATTCTCTAAGTGGTAACATGCTACCAGTTTTAAGTATATAAATATTCTTTCATTTCATTTTCTGATTTGGCCAGTAGGACGGTGTTCTTAAAAAATACATGTCAAATTTTGTTCTGTACAAAATACATTCATATAATGTGAAAGGTCTTCACCTTATGATAAATATACATATAGTTTTACATAGTGCCCTTCTAATATTTTACACAGCAGTCTTTCAAATGTTTGATATTAAATATCAGTCTTATGAATACTTAAGGAAATGAGTAGCTCTGAAACTGCTATACAAGTTGTTGTAGTCTGGAACTTAATATAACTTAGTACATATAAAATCGATAATCATTCGAATGAATTTAAAATTTTGTTACAAATTTTAATAAAAAACCTTTGAATATGGAATGATATATAAAAACACAAACATAAATTCACTGATTTTTATCAAGTAGTGTTTTTTACTAAGATCAGTTTGATATATGGGTTTCTGGCCAAACAAAAATCTTAAATGTAGGCGAACTGTAACTTTCAGATCTGTTTTGTTAGTCACTTTTACGTAATTTCTGTGTTTAGTAACTTACTTTTATATCATATCTGTTTTCTAACATTTTCCGGAATGACAAAATAAGGTAGAAATATCAAGCAAAATTTTAATCTAAAGCATGCTAAAAAATGAGTTCTACCAAGGGGAAGTTCACAATAGATTGAATTTACGGGTTCCAATAAAATAATATCTTTGAATAAAGTTCATGTGCTAAGAATGTTTGAGTCTAATAATTTTCACACATCGTTATTTTTAATAATAGCAAGATTAAAAAATATTCATTTATAATAATAAGCTAACTTATAAATTCAAGAATTGTTTCCATTTATCATAAATATAAACAAAAAGTAGTACAAAAAATTGTCCCATTTATTTTTATCTGAATTGTGCCTTGTTTACCTCTGCGTCATTTTTACGCAAATCGGCGTATTTACGGAAAATTAATTGAACTCGAGAATTAATACTTTTCAGAGGAACAGACTCTCAATTACCGGTAACCCTAAACAGCTACAAAAAAGCGACTTCTTATATTCAGAGCTTAATTTAGAGAATGCATTGACTTTATGTTATGATTGATAAAAACGCAATAAATTTAATAACTTACAAGACAAAACGGAACCACTTCGCTGTCGAACTTTATTTTAATAAATATGCGCATAAAGAATGCTTTGCTTGGTTTTTTTACTTTTCCCTTTTCCGTTAAAAGTTTGGTAAATTTTGAAAAATTACCCACCTTTTACAAAGCTGGAACTATTTTTCACTACTTAAGAAAGCTTTCTCCAAGGTTATTTAGGAGTGCCCGGGTAAAAAATACCATAACTAAAATGATTAATTAAGAGCAAAGCTGAAAGGCAGCTTTAAAAGACACTATTGATCTCATGAAAACGTCGTTAAAAATAGTTTGCCCTCTCTTTTTACGCTTTTCATTAAACCCACGACGCACTCCAAATCGCGTTATTGAAACTCCGGAAATCTGTTTGGTGTCGCAAATAACATTATAGGTAAGCTTTGCTGCAGAATTGCATCAAACAAAATTTTGCTATGTGCTCTCATCAAGTAAAATATTTTAAATTTAAAGAAAATTGTGAAAATTCAACCAAAAATGCAAAAGAGAGAAGAAGTAGACGCGATTGTGTGTTTGGTGTTGAACCGACCGATAATCTAATGTTTAAATATATAAAACGACACCACCATTATTGACCTGGGACTATTTTTCACCAACTTAGGGCATCATTTTTCGCTATTGACTATTTCTAATGACTATCACTATTGACAACTTTTAACTACTCACTTTTGGGCACCATTGCTTAACCCTCCTTGTGGTTGTATCGACGAGAAATCGAGGCAAAACTGATCAGAGCGTGGTGGGCAAGATATCTAGTAATTAGAAAAACTGACCAAATCTTGATCTCGTCATAAAAATACAGCAGTATCTTGATCACGAGTATTTCGTCTTTAGCAAAATTGGTAATATTGTGATATCTCGTCGAAACCACTTCGATGGTTATGAAAGCATTCCCTAGGGTAATTTAGGAGTGCCCGCATAAAAAAAAAATACCACAACAAAATTGACTTAGAGCTAAGCTGAAAGGCAGTTTTAAAAGACACTCTTGATCTCATGAAAGCGTCGATAAAAATAGTGTGTCGTTCCTTTTTACGCATCTCATTAAGCCTACAACGCGCTTGAAATCGCGTTATCGGATTAACTGCCACGGTTTTAGCTAAAGGGTGTAAAACAGAATCGAATTCATGAAGGTTTTTAATACTTACATAGAGAAAGGAAGCAGGGAAAAAGTGTTTAACAACATTCAAGACGACACGTCATTACTGACCGAGCTTACCGGAAGGTCACTGCAAGAGAGTTTAATCGCAAAATCCGCACAGATAAGACGAGTAGAGCTCCTCTCGAAGTAAACATTGATATCGATGTACTGACTCTTAAAAATATTTAGCCTCACTTGAAATGAATGAGGCGATAAAAACGTCAGCTTCAGAGGCGAAGTGGAACGTGTCATGAAACGTTACATCATTGAAGTGAATCAACTGGTTGAATCGACTTCAGGGAAGGGAGGGGGGAAGCAAAGTGGGATCAAGTTCTTACGTCCCCTTTCCATAGGGTGTTCCACTATCTCCTGAACAAACTTCAAGGGGAGATACGGAACACAGAATTAAGCTGTATCCACAGAAAAATGTGTGTCCGCAAGCTCCACCTGAATTTTCTGGAGTGTGCTGTAGACAGTTGTCTAATTTAGGCATTTAGCTGCACTAGTGAACTAGTCACTCTCATTTACGAAGATGGATAACTTTGGTTCAGTCCATTTATAGAAAGGTATTGTCCAACTAATGAGAGTTGGTATTTGAGTCACGTGGTTTTGAACGAGTCTATTCGTCAGATTCAGGGGAGATTAAAAGTAAGCAGTGCGCTTTTCCACATTGGCAAACGACGGATTTCGGCTCCACGTTTATCGTTCGGTGCTGCAAGCAAAAGTAATGATTACGAATGCGTGAAGTAAATAGTCCCCGGTAGTGGTCACCATTCGTGATTTTGCGTATGACAGCTCTTCCTCATGGCGAACTTAGTCACCTTCCTACAAATTGAATCTACAAGGTCATTCGTATTCTCATTCACCTCAGCCTCATTCTACTGTGTTTTCCGGGCAGAAAGAACACCACACACAAAAGCATGTATGGCCATCGCCTTAAGTGATTAGTGTTTTCAACAATTCGTAACCTCTGCTATCGCTTACGGCAACAAATGCTGAACTCTTTCTTCCAACGGGTCCGCATTAAAGGAAAACATCCACTCTCTTCTTTTTGAGAAAGCAACTCCTGGCGGTTGTCTTGACGAGGTACCTCATCATTAGCAAAACTGGAAGCGATCACGATCATTAGAAAAAGACTGAACTGATTTCGATCTCGTCTCCATAAAAAAATCACGAATATCTTGAGGACGAGTTATATTACCCTGAGCAAAATTAGTTCGATCTTGAAGGACGAGACATTTCGAAACCACTTAGAGGTTTAAAACCACACGAATCGAACATCAGCTTATAAACAGAACTACATAACATTTGCTTACTACTTTCTGATGGTTCAAGAGAATATGAAATTGAATTAAAAGAACTCCAATCTGCTTCTAATGGATCTTAAGCGAAAACACCAGCTCCACCGCTGTGCTTTTGGAAGAAAAAAAACGTCACTTGTGTAACTTACGTTCCACAACAACAACATGCTTCCAGGCGTTTTTCTCAAATAGACCTTTCTGCTACTTAAAAAAAAATGTCCATTACACAAAACTACATGAGGGTAAGTAGGTATTAACGTCCTACTGGAGCAACGGGATACTGAAAACTACAAGAGTGTGATAGCTGCAATTTGTCTCCGAAATTAACAAATGCATTCGTTTAAAACCACAAGAATCGAATGCCAGCTTATCAACAGCACTACATAACTTTTGCTTACTACTTTCTGATGGTTCAAGAGAATATTAAATTGAATGAAAAGAACCTTACAAGCTTCTCACGGGTCTGAAAGGAAAACACCCCTTAAGTCCCTGGCGTAATTTACACCCTACAACAACACCATTCTTCAGGGGTGTTTTTCACAAATGGACCCTTCTGTTACTTTAAAATTGTCTATTACGCTGCTCCAGGAGACAGAGAAACGCAATTCATGTTTGAAAACAGTGTCCTTTGTTAGGATAAAGCACATGAGTGGAGGGCACACATAATCCACACGCGTTCCTTCATCAAGGAATCTTTGTTGGGTCCATTTACAGCTTTTCGGGCGCTCGAAATCCGTGTACGGGCAAATTACCCTTGTGCTCTGTTTAAAAGAGCGCAGCTTCCGTTTTTTTGCAATAACGGGGTGGGGGAGTAACGGAAAAATGGTCGGGAGGGGAGGAAACAGTGGGAGGAAAGAGGGGGAAGTTTCATTGATGAAAAATTCAGCGAGCCAGGAGTGGAAGAGTGCAGGTGAGTTAGGGGGCCTGAACTTAATAGCTGCGAGGCAGAAGCACGGGTTCTGATTAAAGGGACTTTTAAGAGAGGCTTTGCAAAAGAATCCTTGAACACGGTATCGGCGGCCCGTTTCAAACAGATAAAGGTAAAAAAAGAGGAGGAAGGGATTTTTTCCCCCTTGGTGGGGCACGTGAGATACGGGCTCTTTCGAGATCACTGATTTAAGTCATCTGTGACTCGAGAAATTTCTGCGGATGGCACTCCACGCGGCCTCGAGCGTCTATTATAGCTGGAAAAACGTGCGTGGGGATCTGCTTTGTATAAAAACACACGGAGTCGCTCGTGTTTGGGGAGAATAAGAAAGAAGCTTCGGAAAAGATTTCGCTGGGGAATTTTTTCTATAAGAATCTAGATAGGTACATTGAAATAACTACATTTTCCTACTGTTGTACTATTCAAATACTATACTTCATTAATTCATCGTGAACGATATTTTCATTTTAATAAAATTTTAATCATTCGAAAATTAGACTTGCTAGCTTTTTTAAACCTCCGGGAGTTTAGATCAGATATCTTGTCCGAGATCTGGTCAGATATGTCGAAACATCTCATCGTGACAAATATGCTTTATAACTCCAAGTGGAATAAAGTTCTGTTAGGAAATTTTTTGTACAGGTTCCTTGAATTAGGAATGGGTTAATTGAATTACTATATTTTACTAATACTCAATATGAGTATTCAACGTCATTAATTGATCGTGAGCAATATTTTCATATAAAAACATTCTAATTATTTAAACATTATTTACTCGCTAGATTTCTTTAACACTCGAAGTGTTTCAATAAAATATATCGTCCAAGATCTGACCAATTTTGCCAATGACGAAATGTCTCCTCATCTGGATATTGTTGATTCTTTCATGACGATATCTTAGATCTTAAAATTTTTCCAAATCTAAGACGCGATTTTTCTATGGACGAGGTATCTCGTCCATCAAGATCTGATCGGTTTTGCTAATGACTAGATACCTCGTTGAGACAATCAACCCTCCAAGTGATTCGAGGAGATATCTCGTCCAAAATCTGATCAAATTTGCTATGGATGAGACAGTTGGTCGAGACAAGACTGTAGTATTCTATCAAGGGGAACGAAGATCCAAGTACGAAAAATAAAATTTTCCTTGTCCAGAACGGGCAACAGTTTGGAACAGGTTTCCCACCAAAGGTAGGCCACTACAGGGAAGGTTTTGACAGGAAGATAAACCACCAAGATGATTAAAGTGGCCTAATTTATGATTCCATTTCTTAGAAACAAGCTTACGGTCTGATTTTTATAATCGATATAGGGTGATCAGATTCAACTGCACAATAATTATAGCACCCTATTCACTCTCGTAAAATCGTCGTTCATTTTTCGAGTGAATGTTGCATTCTGGAGTTGTGGACATGCGTACCTACTACAACTGATAGTTTGACCATCTGACCGTCTTGAGATTTTCAAACATTATACTATTGGTTTAATCCTACAAGTGACACTTAATGATTACTTAATGACATAATAGACAGATCTATACTACCCTACAATAATGAACCTCGTTGGTTTCAAACATTATACAATTGGTTTGAACCTACAACGCACTTAAAGACATAATAGCCAGATCTACACTACCCTACAATAATGGATGGACAGGACGCCAGCGGATTTGCATAGAATCCGACTACTTGTTTGGGGGTGTTTTACGTGGTATGGCCTGGGACCTTTGCATGTTGTTCCTGGTCAATTGAACGCCGACGCCTACATGAACATTTTGGATCTTCCTGCGTAAAGGCAATTTTATGGAATGGACAAATGTTACTTCCAGGAAGACAACGCTCCTTGTCATGTCGCAGCCTCTGTCAAGCAGTGGTATCACGATATGGTTGTAAAACGCCTTCTGGCCTGCTCAGAATCCCGATCTAAACCCCATAGAACATTTAATGTATGAATAAAATTAGAGCAGGAAATGTTAGCGAAGTATGAATGAAATCAGAGCAGGAAATGTTATCGAACGCGAAAACAGGTTTACACGTCACAAAATACCGGATCGCCTTCAAGAAGTGAAAGGAAAGGAATTGGATATTCCGAACCTATTTGTGGTAACTTGACTGAGGTATGAAGGTTTTACCCCCCCCCCCCCAGCGCTTTGTTAGAAATAATATCAAAACAGTAAGATATGCTGCCTTATGTTTTTTATTTCATTTTATTTCCCTTGGAGGTATGCAATGTGTCAATTGATGCTTATATGAATTTTAAATGGATTTATTTAAATTAGGGTGTTAAATTGAGGAACGATAATATCGTCGGTTTAGGTATTTGAAGCATTTAACCCTTCAAGTGGTTTCGATGATATATTTTGTCCATTAAGATCTAAGCAATATTACGAGATACCTAGTCACCTAGTTATTGCCGATATTTGTATTAGGACGAGATCAAGATATGCTTAGTTTTCTTACAATGATAAGAGGCGACGAAATCTTGATGGATGATATATCCCGTCCATCAAGATCGGGTCAGTTTTGCTAATGATGAACGACCACGTCAGGACAATCATAAGGAGGGTAAATAAACTATTAACCCTTCAAGAAGTTTTGACGAGATATCTCGTCCATCAAATTATGAACAATTTTTCAAACTTTTCAAAAATCTCGTCATCAAGATATTGTCAACTTCTTTATGATGATGAGCTGAAGATCTGGTCTTATTTTCTTCCAATGACGAGATATCTCGTCCATCATCCAGTTTTTACCGATTCTAGGGAATGACTAGATGCTAATGACGAGATACATCGCAGAGACAACCACCAGGAGGGTTAAGCACATGCTAAGGGTAAGTCTGCAAGCTATAAACAAATTTAAAAGTAGTTTAAAAGTCGGGAACTCCGTCTTTCGGTGTCAATCCAAATTTTACTCCGAACGTGAACTCGTCTTAAAGTAACAAATGCAACAACATCACGTTCTCTGGCAGAACGCATGGAATGCTTAACACAAAAGAAAACAAAGACAGCTACATCCTTTATCCCATCCGAAGACTTCAAATCAACGTCAGTCAAGTGAACAACAATACCTACTAGACAAAAATACTCTATACAGGGACTTACAATCGATTTGAATGCTGTCGTCTCATCTCGCGACGTGGACTTAAGTCATTACTGTTCGGAGGTGTCAATGGGCGAAGCAGAGGCGGAGCCACTGATATAAGGTCACGCTCAACAGGCATCAATTTCTGTCTTTCCCGTTGACTTTTCAACTGTGTTCCTTCGGCCGCAGTGTTGAAAAGGGCTTGTGAAGGTTCATTAAAGTGGAGGAGACTTAAAAATGGTAGCTTAAAAATCGGAAAGCGGGGAGGGAAAAGAAAATGCAAATAAAGTGCACCGAATGAACGATACTCTATTCTTGGAAATTCCCTTCGTTTCTGAAACTTGGGAATGAGGCGGGGTGTATCCAGTTAAGCTGGAATGTTTCATTTGTGATCTTTCTTTTTGAATGGAGTTGGGATTTGACTCTTGAGCCACACATTGAAGGGCACTGCTGAAAAAAGTTTTTTTTTTTTCTCAAAGGGAAAATTTGTGTGTGTGTGTGTGTGTGGGGGGGGGGTGATGGCCAATCCCTTTGTTTTGTTGTTTCAAAATAAATTCACGCCTATTTTACCGACTTAGTTGCAAGCAGGCTCGTCACTTGACTATAGTTTACACTACAAAGTTTTATCCTCGGATCTTTGCCTTTGCGATTGATCCCAGACCCTCGCCAATAGCCCTTTATGTTGGTACAGTGCGATATAAATTAACTACTTACTAACCTACCGATAAGCAGGCAGTCGATCTTGGATCCGTCGATATTCTTTAAAAATGAGTAAAGGGCTTTTGAAAGCTCGTTAGGAGAAGAGAGAGAATATGCATGGATGGCAATTGCCGTGTTTTTTCCCTGCCAGCGCGTTTCACTATCACGATTTCGAAAACGAGTAATAAACTTAGGAACCAAATCCGGTGATAAAAGCGCCAATTGTGAAAGCGACGTGTTTATCTTACCACCAGTCCCGCAGTTTAACTAATATCTTTTATTAGTTAAACTAATAGAACGGGGACCTCCGTGGCTCAGTGGGGTATACCACTGCGCTAGCTACTTGCGATTTGTAGTTGGTGACTCGTTTCTTGTTACTTAACCTGGATATATTTCTCTTTCGTGTCAGTAAAAGTTTCCTTGTGTGCGTATAGATATATTACTTGGCGCTGTAATCTTTGTATTTGGCGCAGCTCGGTGATATTTGGAATTTTTTTGCGCCTAAAAATCCACAACTCAACAAACGCATCAAAATAATTTTGTTTTTATAGTTCTTTAAGAGGTGATTGAGGAGTTCCTTTATGTGTCACCTCCCATGTAGCTTAATTATAGATATCTGAAAATATGAGGATATCTAAATGCAGATACACAAAAAGCCTGAGTCAAGCTGGTAGTCCAATATGAAGTCTCAAAAGTGAGTAATGAAGGTAAGTACGAAATTATAAAAAATGTATTAGTATCTTTAGATGGGGTTACAAAACGTCTACCACCATTAGAACTAAATAAACTATAAGAGGGATCTTGAGTTTAAATATATCTTTGAATAATGTTGCCACACCTTCATTTTTAGAATTGACAACAATCTTATTTTGCCTATATTACTCATTTTTTGAGGTTTTAATATTTGATAATATTTATGTCTTCTGCCTTAATATATGTGGGATATTTATTTACTTAGGCCTTGTACATATGGAGCCTTACCTAATGCGTATCTTACGTCATTACACCCAAAGAGCGGTAGTAAAAGCGCAGAATTGCTCAGGTGCACACACAAACACGCTTCTACGCGATAGTATATGCGCACGCCAGGCAACTTTATACTTCACTGAGGTGGCACTGTACTTAAAAAACTATACTATCTACTTTAAGATTAGACACATTACATATTTTACTAAGCAGCGATTCTCCAACGCGTGTTGGATAAGGTTAAATGTGTATAGAATCAACTTTCTAGTGATTTCGACGAAATATCTGGTCAACCTAGATATGTATAGTTTTGCCAATGACGAGAACACTCGTCATCCAATTCTGACAATTGTTTGTGATAACGAGATAATAATCTATCTAGTTTTTCCTCGAACGACGATATATCTCGTTCTTCAAGATCTGGTCAGATTTGCTAATGACAAGATACCTCGTCAATACAAATCCCAGGAGAGTAATATAATTTTGAAATTATAGTGGTACATATATACAGGGTGGTCCCGAATTCATGGTACAAACTTTAATGGTAGGTACAGGACATTGTAACAATGATTTATTGTATAGGAATGTATAGTCGCAAGTGACGCGGTGAGGCGAAAACAGGGGAAATAACGGCCGAAAGGAAAAACAAAGATTTTATTGAAAGCGTTGTTGACAAGTGTCATGTTTACAGTAATTGTTCAAAATTGCGTCCACCAGTATCGATACATGCTTGACAGCGTCAGTGGAGCGATTGGCGTACACGTTCAAAGATGCCTGGTATTTCACGCACACCTGCAGCAGCTACAGATAAGCGAGCGACGAGATCCTCATCTGAGTCAACTGGAGTCTCATAAACAAGATGCTTTAGATGTCCCCATAAAAAGTAATCGAGGCTCGATAAATCGGGAGATCGGGGTGGCCAAGGGACTGGTCCACCACGCCCAATCCATCGAGTACCAAACGTGGCATTCAGGTAATTCCGTACATCAATGCTGAAGTGTGCTGGCGCCCCATCGTGCTGAAACCACATGCGGTTACGAATGGCGATCGGAACATCATGCAGCAGTTGTGGTAACACTTCTTTCAGAAAAATAAGATAGCTTCCGCCAGTGAGCCGCGTGGGTAGTAAGTATGGGCCAATCAAAAAGTCGTTCACAATACCAGCCCACACATTAATACTGAAACGTTGTTGAAACCAACCGATCACTCCATTTCTCTTTCCTTTTATTTCCCCTGTTTACGCCTCACCGCGTCACTTGCGACTATACATTCCTATACAATAAATCATTGTTACAATGTCCTGTACCTACCATTAAAGTTTGTACCATGAATTCGGGACCACCCTGTATATATATATATATATATATATATATATATATATATATATATATATTTGTGTGTGTGTTCAATATAATATATCTTAAAATTTTAAGTATTACTCGCTCATTCAAACATTTCGAAATTCTTTGATAGTTTTTCTATTTATTTCATTACACAATTTTTAATCTCTGGCATTTCACCATGTTGTCCAGAACCCTACGATTAAGAAATAAAGAGCTTGATGATACAGCAGATGAAACTGAATGGTGATACACTTGAAATTCACAGTTCATCTCCCAGAGAATTAAAAGATTAATTCATTTCCATAGAATTTCATTACTTAAAAGTTAAGTTAACTGTAAAATATAATATTAAATGATAGTCTATTATAATATTGGTTCTTCGGATCGTTAAAAAATAATGCGTATTTTTATAAAATAATATGTATGTTTTTCTCTAGAGCATCAGAATCACGAAACTACTACAACAAATATACTACTATAACAAAATAATTCTTCATTTCAAGCAAAAGGAAAGATGGCAACTTCTCAAGATTGCATTAATCCAACGAGAACTCTTCATACCGTTTTATAAAACACAATGGAAAAATTCAAGAGGTACGTCTTTTATTCTAAAAGTTCTAGAGTTTTTTCGACCAGGTATAATAAAAATGCAAAGTAATATTTTTGTTCAAATATTGGAACACGTCAAAGAAGGGGAAAGGAAAATTTTTCAAAGTGTTTTAGAAATATGGGTTTGGATTCCAGATGAAAACCTTTCGAGATGTGAATTTTGTTACATTGGTTGAAAGTTATCAAGTACGTATCATAGGGGCACGCTGATAGAATTCGGCAAGGCAAGGTTGTTTCTAATATGACTTATAAGTTTTAAAACATTTACTAGGAAACTTAAATTGACAAAATTAACCAGACAATATTTATACAACCAAACATAAAAAAAGTAAAGTAACGTAGAAAGATATAGAGTAATAGGAAAGTAAGCATTTGTCATGCAAAATCAAGTATCAGGAGCAAGTAATGTAAGGGGTTCTATGGAGCCCACTCGAAATTGTTAGCTTCTTATTTTTATATCCTTTAAAAAAATATTAAAAATGCATTGAAAATTTTAATTAAATATTCTAGTTCAAGATTCTAGTAAAAAAAAATAAACTTTATTCTTCAAATCCATACTCTAACATAAAGATATGTAATTAGATCTCACACTCGTCAGTGTCACATGAACACCAGTGAATTATCAAAATTGTTTTCAATGCCTAACGTTTGACTATATGACTAGAAATTAATACATATTCCATTATGTAATGCAACATTAATTTTGGAATTATGAGCAAAAAAAAATAGCATTTAAAAATATTACTTACTTAGGGATATAAAAACAAATAGGTCCAAATTCTAGTTCGCGAAGATTTTGTTTGGCTATTTATTTCAATTGTAGTTCTTACATCATACGGGAAAAATTTAGACTTTACCTTTGGAAACTACCTAAATATGTTGCCCCACTATGTATTTCTAGGTTATAACACACATGAGACTAATTCTAATTTTTGCGGAGGTATCAGATTTGCCAAAGTAAATCAAAGTAATTGTAACTTACTAATAGCAAGAGGTAATTTTGATGTCCATCAGATGACGATTTCTGCTAGGTTTAATAAGAACTAATCTTTCACATCGAAGCCACCCGTGTCAGATTTTATTGGTTTTAATTTTGTGATGATACTAGAGCACACTTTCTACTTAACCCTCTTGATGGCTGTCTCGTCATTAGGAAAGCTGATTAGATCTTGATCTTGTCATCATAAAAACATTAGCTATATGTTGAAGACGAATAATCTTGTCCGAAAAATTGATCACATCTTAGTGGACGATATAGTTCGTCGAATCATTTGGAGAGTTTAATGCATAATGCATGATTATGTTTTAAATGTGGCCTTGCTTTTACGAAATTAGCTTTACAGCTGTGAATTAAACATTGGAATGTGGTGAGTCTTCTCCCCGCTACAACAATCAGATCGTCTATGATGGTAATCATGCCAGAAAAACCTATTTTAAAACGGTATATCTACGAGGCTAGGGATGTATTTGTGGTACGGATTTGATATCCGATCGATTTTCATTTGGTAATGGAGAAGGGACAATTATCTCAGGAACAGTAGTGTTTAGACAGTGATATTGAGAGGGTCAGACTGTAGGGGAGAAAGGGAGATGGAAGTTGAAATATATAGAACACTAAATATACAGTTCAAAAGTAAGTCAACTTTCCTGGGTATGACTCACCCAGAGATCTGACTCTTATAACTCCCGATACGACAAGATAATCGCAGCTGCAATCAATCGACGAACTTCGCAACAGTTGGCGTAAATTTAACGTTCATAAGCAATTATCTCTGAAACAGTAGTATTCAAATTCAATATTCAGACGAAGGGAGTGTAGAGGAACGTTGAAAATAAATACAGTACTAGAGGTATCTTTCAGAGAAGCGCGAGTCAGCCTTTCTGAGTATGATCCACCCACAGAACTGATCCTTCCAACTCCCGCTAAGACACGATATTCGCAACTGCAATCGAGCAGCGAACTTGGCAACAATTGGTGCAATTTTAACGTCCATCAGCTGACAGTCTCAGTCAGTTTCAAAAGCCATTCATGGAGGCGAGTCCTTTCTAAGGGATCGGTTCAACCACAATAGAATTAGAAAGGACGCCCTTTTAAAAGAACGTGTCAGACCGATGTTGGGGAACGTTGTTTACTTCCACAAACCCGTCCGCGGCGGTGAAAAGCAGATATTAGAGAGAAAGCTCCAAACAGAGAGGAAGGGGAAGTAAAAAATTCAAATTAGGTATGAAGGAAGACAATCTATTTATTTTCCTTTGTCGTAGGTTATTATCCGCAACATGAATCAGACAAGGGGCAGGAAGGGGAAGCAAAATGTGGATTACAAAGGCCCTCCGAAGGCCGGGCCTCTGAAAAAAAATTCTATTTCGAAAGATTACTTATTTGAAACACGCATTTTTTTTACCGAGAGTGTAAATTGTTTTCGTTTAAATACTACGGAAGATATTTTTTACGCCGTTTTTTCTTTCCTTTCTTTCCAAAGAATGCTGCTAGAGGAAAACGTAGCGGGAAAAAACGTAATTTTAAATTTTTTTTGTTGAAGTAGTTGTTTTAAAATTAATCCATCAGCTTCAGCTGTTATTAAAAAACACTTTCGCAAAAAATATACCGAGGGGGTTGGAGGGGGTACAAAGGGCCGGGGTGCTTCAGATTAGAAACTAAATAAAATTTAGTTTTGGTTGTTATTAAATGCGAGCACGCAAAATGTATCCGAAACAAATTCGGAGAACTTTAATAAATTATAAAATGCTAAGAAATTGTGGTGTTACTTTGTAGCTCAAGGAAATGGATTAACAAGAAACCTTTTAAAATGTTTGCTTTTTACGGCTAAAAAATTACAAAGAGCGGTTCCAAAATGTTTCTACAAATAATGAAAAGCAAAAGAGTAATTTATTTAGTTAAGGCAGAAATAATTACCTTCTATAATTGAAGTTTCTGCAGAAATAAAAGTTGTTGCAGTTACTGCCTTGTAATAGTAAGCTTATAGAAACATTGCTTGAAGCAAACCGATGAATATAAAGTCCAATAAAATTTTGAAAGATGTAAAGCTCAAAAACTTAAAGTTTCAGACCCAAATATAGTTCCAAATCCAAATAAAATTTCCAGAGAACATTTAATATAATTATTTTGCTTATAATAAAATTGTATTAATGGGATAAGTGAATTAACTTAATATTTAGACAAAGCAAATTAAGGTCTAGAAGAGAATTAAAGATAATCTTCCAACAAATATATTTTATTTTATTGAATATTTCTGTGTTATTTATATATAAGAATTAAACTAAATGTATGACTAGCCAAATTTTTCAGATGTCAGAAATGAATATAAATTTATTCTATGTTCAGTGGTACTAATTCGACTGGAATAAAATTATATTTCATTGCTTCTAACTTAATTGCTATTCAAATATTTATAGTTTGCTTAATTGTTTCATTGAATTATTAAATGAATTGTTTAAATATGTTTAAAAATAAAACAGCGTGTATTTTGTTTTCGGCAGTTCAGTTTTATATAAATGTATCAATTGTTTGACTGAGAGATTCTATTGAACTCAATAGTTGGTAAAACAGCACCTCATTCTGTTAGATTAGAAAAGAAGTTTAAAACTGTCAATAGAAATATCTTAGTATCTAACCGGCTGTTATCATTTAGGATTGAAGCTATTCAATAGCACCTAACCGGCTGTAACATTTAAGATTGAAGCTATTCTATAGTACCTAACTGACTGCAATCATTTAGGATTGAAGCTATTCAATATTTAATTGAATGATGATAAAAATAACTTCACATCTTACTATATAATATACTACATCGAACATCTGGTGATTTGGTAGTAAGATCCACATGGCCAGAGAGATATGTATATCGTCCTTATATATTAAAGTATCTTAATGTAGATGCAGATCCACTACGAAATTCCATGACAAGACGAATTCAAACCAGACCCTGTCGCACAAAGGACCAGATCGCAAATCACCAGGCAAGAAATCAATTGGTCTAACTTCACGTGTTACAATGACACATGGAGTTAGAGCATAAAGAAAAAATAGTGTAATGATCAACTAGAATCCAGCTGCTTCAATAGTTTTCTAGCCTTCCGATGACGCATTCCCCTGTTAATAATACCTAACATTCTAAGAGGTGGTTACAGCTCATCTCAGCAACCATCCCCGCTTCTTCTACAATAGGAATTTTTAACCCTCAGAGTTGTTTAAATTAAACGAGATATCTGGTCTTTCACGATCTGACCAGTTTTGTGAATGATGAGATAACGCGTCATGAAGATAGTGCCGATGTTTTGATGATGAGATAAAGATCCGGTCAGTTTTCTTTTAAAGACAAGACATCTCGTCCATCGAGATCTACTAATGTTTTTTCTAATGACGAAATGCTTCTTTGAGACAACCACCAGGAGGGTAAAGAAATGAAACTCTTAAGGAAGACGTATGTAGAGCTTGTAAAGAATCCACAAAACCGCTTTGATCCTTTAAGCACAAGAAAAACAAAGACTGCAGTAATCCAAAAAATTAAAAGGGTTAGGGGTAAAAAATTACCCTTTAAAAGTTCCAGGGTTAAATTAACGTAACGTAACATATATGCGACCGGGGTAGCAGGGTTAGAAGAGTGGCGGATTAGCAACAGCAGAATTGCGGTTTAAAAACTCGATCCAACTTAAGACCACCGTGTACTTGGTGGTTGATGCAAGTTAAAACAGTCGTAGCCTCAAATGTATTCAATTTAGAGTGTGTGGAAGTTCGGAGAGTGGGGTGCCATCTCAGGTGTTGACATCGTCATCTGATCATGGTTCAAAATTACGAGGTGTTGTCCTCGGATTTTAACCTTCGGGACTCATCCCTGATCGCCAATAGCCCGTCCTTGCTCCACTGTGACGTCAATTCAACTACCTACCCACAACACAAATGCTCGAATGAAAAGGTGCGAGCCTGAAGAGTTATGGTTGGGGTTCGAACCCAGGACGTAGGATTGTAACACCTCTGAGCTCTCAATTCTCACATAAATAATATTTCTAAGAATAACATAAGTGTCTCGATAATGTAATCAGAAAACCAGTTATAACTCTTAAGTTTCTGATCAAAGAGCTTGGGAGGATCGCAAAGAAAATATCTACAATATTAGCAAAATACTCATTCCAGCAGTCTCAAATTTGACATAAAACACAGTTGAAGTGCTCTGAAAGAAAATACTAAACATTCTCACCCTTTCTTTCAAAAAATCGTAAGTTAAGCATTATTTTGGCATTAGGATTCCGTTCGATAAGTTTTATCGATTCGTATCTTAACAAAAATAGGCCAACTGTGACAGGTGTATTTTTCATAGCATTATAAAAGAAATGTAGAATATTTTCTCAGTTGAATCTGATGCTTTTCGAAAACTTTCTCAATTTATGAAAGAGGCGTATCTCTTCCAAAAGTTGTCTTGACGCCAAGTGTATTACTTTTATTACCTTATTCTTATAGCAGACTCCACAAATCAAAGACGTTTATTATTCAGAATGACACACATTTTAAGCCGTATACCTAACGAACAAACCTTTTCTTACAGTTCCGTTAGTATTCCTAAATATCATTAGTAAAAGTAAAGTATTTCTTGTTATAAAACAGTCTTGTATAGTTTCGAAATTTTTATGACTATTACTTTCAAATATATAAAACTTCCAGATCCAATTTAAATGTAATCCAAATTACTTTTAGTAAAAAATATTTTATGTAAAATAAAATGTAGAGTAAAATATGTATGCAATAAAATAACAGTAGAATCTTCTCCAAGAGCACTTTTTAGTAAAATTTTTCTCAGTTATGTTTCTGATATTTTTTGATACAACGTCAATAAAAGGCTAATTCTTCTATAATTTATTACATAACTATATTCATTGATCAAGACTTACTAATGCGATAAGAAATACCTTAATGTGTCTTTATGTAATACACGGAACAAACAATTTTTAGGAAATATTTTGTTAAGTTCGCAAATAGTTTACCACTAAGCCGTTTATCGCAGTAGCTTACCATTTACTTCAATAGTTACAAAGTTCTTAAAAGTTTTTATTTTGAATTGACTTAAAATTTTATTCATGAATTTTATTTGTGCTTTTCCCTGGTGTCTTTTCAATGGTTTATATTTAGTTGTTTTTCTGCATTTTTTTCTATTGTGCTTGGTTTTTGTTACATTTTGTCCATTTTCCGCTTTCATATAGAAGTCCGTCTTGTTTGATCTGTTTTTGTCGCATTGCTGTAGCAGCTTGTGAGTTGTAACGGTGCATGTTTGATTCTTGGAAGTATCCTGGGTGTATTTATCGCTTCTGTATCAATACTTCCCTTGCGTATGTGTGTACGTTCATTAACTTGACGATAAAAGCATTTCTTGGCTCAGGCTAGCCAGATCTGACCCTTTCGCTATATAAAAAAAAAACTAATCAACCAATGTCATGTATATAGCTCCGTAGTGTCCATTGTGTTGGCAGCCTGCGAGGTATAGGCTGCGCAGGTTGGATTACTATAATTACGCTGTGTGTATTTTTCTCTTCTGTCAGTAAAAACTTTCCTTATGTGTATATGACCATTTAATTGCCAGAAAAAATTATTTCATGTAGCTTGAGCCATAAAAACCGATCCAACAACCACTGTCATGCAAGTGGATATTTTTTCAGCATGCCAATATGAATAATTCAACCAAACTACCCCCTTATTGCAGTCTAAATACTTACGTGTACTATCTTATTGTCGATTACAGGGTAAGATAAAACTTTGCTTTCACAATACATTATTAATTCAATATCAAAATCTGAACAACTCTATTTGAATTTATTAGTTTTCCTTCATAGTGATCAAGTGTTCGATATTGTTTCATTCCTGTGCAGATAAGAATTAAAAAAAAAATGTTGATTTTATCGATCACGATTTATCAGATACGTACCGACTGGTAATTATCAACATCAAAAACAATTTCAGAACTCTGCCGAGAAAACACTCATTCCGTTTGAAGGAAAACCGAAAAACCAATACATTCCTACCTAACATGTTGCAAATAAATTTTGCATGAAAATATTCCCATCTCAAAAACTGAAACACAAATGGGACGAATCTTCCCAATCGCATTCTTTGAAAAAGCAATAACAGTTTAATTGCAGCTTGAATGATCCAGACGCAATATCCTTATCGCAAAATTTTTTCTTCCCTCTAATCTGCAGGTTGAACTATTCTCTTCGATGGAGAGTTCTCATTTGAGCCCTCAATCGCAGCTGTATAGCGTGACCGCAACTTCAGCTGCTATACACTCACGTGTCCTGCATGGTAAAGTCCTCGTTTAAAGTGATCTGTTTTGTTTCCAGCAGCAAGCGTCAGCGAAGGGCGGGAAGGGAGTATATTAAGGGAACTTAATTATAAGTCTTTTGGAGTAGCGTCACCCTAACAGGATATTGCTCTCATCAGGAGTTAGCGGTTTTACATCTTTGTTCAGAATAACTGATTCGCCTTGCGCGCTTTTTGACAGCTTATTATAATATATTTATAGCGCTTGACAAACCCATCGCACTATGCTGAAGAAATGCTTGCCGCGAATAAAAAATTGCTTCCCATCTCGCGATAGACGCGATAGCTCTTTATCTTGCGAGTTTACTGTAGAATGGTTTTGGACGTATTCAATGAATGCTAGGATGTTTTCGTTTTTACAATTTGCCATTCATATTTAGTGGCTCATATATGATGTCTGTATATTCTAAGCATTTTACAATTATGTAATGAAGAAAAATATTCGAGTGGAAAGACTAAAAAAGAATCACAGTACAGTTTGTAAGCTTTCGTCTTGTGGATTTTTGACAGCTTGTTAAATTTCTTTACAGCTCTTGACAAACTCATTTAACTATTGCTGAAGGAATACTTGCCTCAAATAAAAAATAGCTTCTCACCTCGCGATAGATGCGATGGCTCTATATCTTGCGACTTTACTATGCATCGTTTAGACGCTTTTAATGAATATTTATGTATGTTTTGTGTCTGATTTTAGATGTAGAACTGAGGTATTTCGAATATTTTACACACATTGTGAACTAAACATTTTACAATTAAATAATATAGTGTTTGATTGATAAAATCTAAAGGGAAATCGTAACCTTTAAACCATTTGTTATGCTAACCAATATTATTTTGAATTGGGAAACAGTTCAGTTGTATTGTGTGACAAGCACTAGTTTGCCAAAATAAATTCCAATGTGATAAGAAATGTTTACACGGATAAACACTCATATTAAGCATTACCTAATCAAAAGTAAATCTAAGTTATTGGTCTAAAAGATTGTACCATTTGTACAGGGCATCGACTAAACCAAAGTAGATAAAATAGTTTTTATATATTTAATAGATAAGATCATTTGTTGTATTTCTCTTGGTGTGAGTAAACTAATAAGATAAAACTTAAAGCCCTAAACTAGAATTAGATAGGTAAGTTATATCAATGAGGGACAAGATTGTCAATTTAAAGGGAGAGAAAGGATGGAGAAAATTCTATGGAGCTTAATTGTGAAGCAGTACAAGTCTCTGTGATACGCTTCCGCTGGACACTTTAAATCACAATATGCATTAAGCTTGAAATTGCAGGAGTAATAAAAATTGTATTAAGCATATCACTCACAAACCGATTTAAATCAATTTGTTAGAACAAGCTCAAGCCAAATGGTGTTAACTCTGAAATTTCACTGGTGTACATTGGTGTCTTTTTCTTTTTCAATAGGAGCCGAATGACCTTATATATTTCAGAACGAACACTAGAAATGTTGCCACTTTTGTCGCCAATGCTAGAATAGGCCATATTATCACTCAGGCCTACTTGAACACATTTGACCTTGCTGATTAAGATAAATGTCTTGATTTCCTGAAGAACATAGCTTTTGGAACATATTCTTCTATACTGGGGAGAACTGTTTTGGGGGAAATTCTGACTTGACTATGGGATGCACCATCCATTGTTCCTGTTTTTTTAATAACTTTTATTTCTGTACATTGTGTTTTATGTTTATTGAGGACACACATGATGTCGATGACAATGAATCGGACTCATGTACCAAAATGTATAATTTTATAATACACATCTAGTTTACTACACCGCAAATATTGCTTTAGTGCTAATATCGAATTGCATAATATAAAGTGAATTGTATAACATTGTTGCATAAAATGTAGTGAATTGTATCACATTGTTGCTTAATATGTAGTGAATTGTCCATTTTTATCAAATTGAAATCAAGTTCTGTATTTTTAACTATCCTGGTGATTATATCTCTTGACGAGTTATATCAGCATTAGCAATACTGACCAGATCTCGATGAACGATATATCTCGTCATTAGAAGAAAATTGACCAGATCTTGATCTCCTGTGCATAACGAAATCGGCAGTATCTTGAAGACAAGGTATATCGTATGGCATTAGCACAATTGGTCAGATTGTGATGAACTAAATATCTCTTTGAAACCACTCGGAGAGTTAAGATTGTTAGTGCGTTAACAGTTAATGAATATATTGTTTAAGATTCGATCAAACTTATTAATATAGAGTTCAATGTTGTAGTTTGAATTCTCAACTCAGCAACAGCATTTCCGATTAAGTACCCTGATTAAGTATATATTTAAGGCAGAATTCATTTAGAATTCGTTCACCAAAATCCAAACAGAAACTTAGGGAAAAGTTTGTTTAAAATATTTTTAGTGAAAAATTATTATGCACATGTAAAAACTAATTTCTAAATTTTCCCCATCCTCCAATCCTCACTCGTTGTTATAAAAATTAGCGTGATCAAAGTATCTTCGAATTCTCCCAATTTCATCGTTGTGCTAATGATAAAATACGGAGAGATTCGGCCAACAAAGGTATTTTAAATTTAATTCCCCTCAATATAGCATGTTATTTTTTATACTCGCTCCAACTCGGTATCTGCTTTCTTTCGCTTTTTTATAGTAATTTCTTCTTAAGTACTGTGTACCAAAGAGATCATTATTTATGTTGTAACGCCTACAACTTTTTACAGGAGTGCTTTTCCGTGCCATAAACGGCGGCATTAAGCGTCTGGGAGAAAACCTTCACTGAAAGTTTTCAGCTATTAAAAATTCCTTTTTTAAGGAGTAAAAAAAATATAGGAAATAATTTCAACTCCTAGCTTCTCCTTAGCTTCCCACATTCCACCTTCCTCCATTTTTTTCTTTTTGCATTGTGGTGCCTTCCAGAAGTTTCCACTAGTAAAGCTGATAAAATTAATGAAATTTTCTTTTCATCTGTCTCACGCCTTGTGAAGGAAGCACATTTTAATGAGAAAATTCTTATTAGCGCACAGCGGAAAATATTTTAAATACCTGAGAGATTATTTGTCAGATATTCTGAATGAAAAAATCAATTTTTCTTACTTCCCGCGATCCAATTTTAGATAACCAATCAGATTTCAATTAATTAACAAGAAATCCGGCCTTCTTTCAGAAGTATCTGGAAGAGTTAAAAATTTCAACTTTTTATTTAAACAGAGATTTTTTACTTAGGTTGATTAATTTTTTTGTATCATATTCACATTGATACATCGTTCTGTTACTGTTGGGCTTTTAATATTCTAATACCGTTTACTAAGCAATTCTTGAAAAGATTATTTAACAAGCTGCTGGTACGAATAATAGAATAATAGAATAACTACTTGAGTTGTTTCAAATTATACTTTTACCTTTCTTGCTATAGATAATATATGTTTTTCATTCCATTGTCTTCATATTTTAGTTATGTGCTAATGATGTCGAAAGTGTACTGTAATATAATTCATTATGCAGTCGAATTTATTTTAACGTTTCATACTATATATTATTTTATCTATATCTATATCTATATTTTATGCAGTACCATTTTGAGTTATGTTAAACCTTTTTTAAGTTGAAAGACATTGGGAATTTTAGAAAGTCAGAATTTCACAATTTTAAGTATTTTATGGAATAGTTCTACTATGACAGCACTTCTATAATATGGTATAATGTATTGTAAATAAACACTGGTAAAAATCGTTATAAATTGATTAAACTTGTGCAAATCAAGTTATTTATATAACCAATAACAGGGTTATCACTATTTTAGCAACAGAAAAAAAGGGTCTTCTAAAGCCTTTTCTAAGCCGTTTTACTTTTTTTAAGGCTACGTTAACCGATCGTAGTGGACTAACCCATGAATTTCACAAGTGAAGAAACATACACTAGTGCTATGGTTGAATATCAGATCCAGTAATGGATACTTGTCCAAATTTAAGTATCATTAACATTGATTTTCAATGAGACTTTTTGTCGTCAATAAATTACAATCCAAGCGTGAAGAAAGGAATAAATACTATCATAATTTATAAACTTACAATTTTACTAAAATGTTAAAATATCAAAACTTATGATTTCACTAAAATGTTAAAATATCAAAACTTATGATTTCACTAAAATGTCAAAATCTCAGAACCAATTCATTACGACGCTAAACAGTAAGAAAAAACAAAATCGTAGATACTTAGATGATAAGAGATTTTTAATATAGTTTCTCAGCTGAACAAATTAGTTCTAAACTGTATCCACTAAGTTACAAGACAAAAGCGTGAAGAAAAGAATAAGTACAATCGTAACATATATAAATTTACGATTTTACTAAAATATCAAAATCTCACTTCAGATCCACTTGATACGAAGCTAAACTATACAAATGCATTTACATAGATGTACCGGATTTGACTTCTTAACTATAGCCACTAAATTGCAAGACCAACGTGTAAAGATATGAATAAATTCTATCATAATTTATGATTTTACGAAATTTTTAAAATCTCAGAAGCATTTGATACGAATCTAAGCTATATTCGATAAGAATATACGAAGTTATAGCTACGTAGATGATAGGAGATTGTTAAGATATAGTTACTTGAATGAACATGAGATTAATTCTAAACTGTCACCACTAAATTAGATTAGCAACGCGTGAAGAAAGGAGAAAGCGTAACTTATGAAAAGAGAAAACGGGGTTCTGATTTCTTTTAATTACACAGAGTGCATCAATGTGATGCTCAATTTCAGAGGCCGAGGGAGGAATGTTCCCCTTTTCTTTTCGAGAAATCGTTAAGGTATTCCATCTCTCTCTGGCCGAAAACTAATTTTCTCCAGAACTGGCCGAGTTAATACGAACATTCTATCTTCTGATATAGTCGTGAAAGTTTTATCAGGCTCGCTGGAGTGGCTGTTCCAACTTCGATGCCGAGTAGAATGGAGCGCGGATTTCTTATATTTTACGGCCGGCAGTTGCGTGCTTCGCCCTGAGCTTAGCAAAGAAATATCTTTAGAAAGGAACGAAGCACGTAAAATACAGACTCGTGGAGAGCTGCTTTCTTTACTCTGCTATCCCTTTGCTTAGATTGTTTTCGACCCTTTATGCATGTCGACATTGATTTCAATGAAAGGACAACTTGGGTAGCTTAGAAGGATCTAACACACAAGTCGGTTATGATTTCGCTTTCGTTAGTGTTGGTTGCGATTCTGGTGATTCATTCCAACGAAAGGACTACTTTGGCAACAAATACACTGAAATTATTTTACCCTTATTCAACTTTATATTGCATGACCCTTAATGACCTTGATTGACAACAAATATACTGTTAATTTTGTTTTGCTGTCGTTAGCTTTTTTTACACTTTCTCTGCTTTAGATATTAATTTAAATGGAGGTGCGATATAGATAATTGAGATTGATCGAATTTATTATTATGCTATAATCAGAGTGCGCGCACAATGATTTGTACTATTTCCTTCGTAATTACTGATACCTTAATTGTTTCTGGCTCTTTTGCAGGATCAGATGTATTTCAGTAAAATGATTACTTGGATGTCATAATGTCTAACATACCTGTTTAGGTATGCTTTTGTTAGTATTGGTTTTGATTCTTGTGCATGTTTAGCTTGTATTACATGGAAAGACTACGCTAAAATATGTATATACTATTGTGTTCTTTTGCTGTCGTTAGTTGTTATTCACTTTCATTCAATCTTAGATCGATTTAAATAGAACAACGTCTGGATGAATTGAATAGTCTTTGGCTAGTTTTTGTTCGTTATAGTTTTATGATTGATTCCTTTAATTTTAAATTAATTGCTATGAATCTGTGACTTCAATAACTAAAAATAACAAATAATAGTGAGTAATTTTTTGCTTTCGTTCATTTTTTATAGTGTATACATCTTCACATTGATTTTAATGAAATGACTATATTAATAAATAAATAATCAAATACAGTATAGAAAGTCCAATAGAAAGATTACACCTTTTTAACTATCGTAAAACGCAATACTTTGTAAATGCAGAACAAAACAGATTGCTGAAAACTGACGAATAACTAATTTTATTTCCTGTTGACTATACTAGTAGACAACGAATGTATATCATGTATTGTGTAGTTTTGTGATGACAATAATACGAAATTAAACAACAATTCTGTATGAAGAACTGTTGTCAATCTTTTGTGCGATTTGAAGAAATAAAAAAGTCACTATCAGTAACAATAACATTTCCATCATGGTTACACTCCCCAAAAATGTATAATACCCGTGATAGGTATGAAATAATACTGATTGTGGAAAGCCTCTGGCTCCAGAAGCATTTACAAAATAGTGATAAACTGTTTGATTATAAGACAGGAATATAGTACTGAATCGTGAAACGCATTGTCAGCGAATGCGCAATTTTACTGTCAAATTTAAGAACCTTAATATAAAATGCGTTTCGCCCATCTTAATCGATCTTTTATAACAAATCTTGGACTCGACTTCTGAGAGGAATGTGGGAACTTTCGAGCCATAACAAGATTTTCTAAATATATTTAGCATTAGAATGCGGGAAAATCCGGTTACTAGTACACAACTCCTTCATTCAGATCGATTGGCTTATGGGTGTAATCGAAAATGGCTCAAATTTATTTCCTCCGGCCATTTGGCCTCCCCCGCTGCAAGTTGTTACGCTTCACTCTGCACAGAAGTTGGTGAAGCTAAGTCTCCCTGAAGAGTTTCAGAAAACAAGTTTTATTTTAATTTAGGGTTGGTTGACTACTTTAGTTTTATGGCGCAAGGTTCAAAGTCGCACGATCTGCTCCAAACACCGCATAAAGTAATAAAAGTGATATAAAGATTTTTTATTTTATATCTTATCTGACTATAAAATCAATGAAATAACACAATCAAAAGTAACAGGAAGAAAACAAAAGGAATAAATCAACATGTACTCTACATAGCTATCTAAGTTATCGATTCATTGAAGGCGATCCCTTGCATAGGAATCAAACACAATGCAAATCAATAAAAGTAACACGAAAGCAGCCGTTTGTGTACATAACATAACTCAATAGTGTTTTAAATTTATTCAACAAAACCTTTCATTTAAATAAATTAACTAAAGCAGACGTATAGGTATGTAATAACTCAATAGAGTTTTAAATTTTGAATTTATTCAAGTACTCTCCCTTTATTTAAATTGCTTTAAGTTGAATTATGATAAAAAAAACTAACGTCAGCAAAATAACTCAATAGTACATTCGTTTTGTCCAAATAGTCGTTTCGTTTCAATCAATCTTAAACAAGCTACTAGTACAGTCGTTATCCAAATAGTCGCTTACTTGAAATCAATCTAAGCACGCAAAAGCATAAAAACAATCAAATAAAAACAACTGAAGAAAGTGAAATTACAACTGAATAGGAAGAATAGTAAGTTTAAAATTTATTTAAGTATTGGATCGATGCAAAATTTCGTCCCGTTTTTGGCGTTACATGGCATTGCATCGCAAAACTAAAGTGTTATCTACTTTACAAGTGTAAAGTTTCTTTTGATGTTGAAACAACATCAAAAGAAGGAATTTCACCGAGTTTCTTTGAAAAAAATTGTGTTTTTAAAACTTTGTTCAGCATTAAGAAAGGCAGAAAATGCATTTTCGATATATTAGGGTTTTTTATTTCTAAAAAGACAAGAATACTTCACAGACGCAAAAGAAGATAAGTGTTGTGTAAGGTGAGGGTTCCGTTTTCCACGTGTCGTAAGTGGTTTAGAAAGGTTTCGTCACTGGATCAGTTCATTAGTCAGAAATCTTTAGAACTTGTATGAGTGCGAGATTATGCAGCTACCGGACAAAAATGGAGAAAGGTCATCGTTGAGAACGGCACATACAATATTGATTAAATGTGATTTATATTGAATAAAAAATTTTTTCGTCAATTTTTGTCAAATAACGAAAGGAACTTTTGCATCCGTCTTACCTAAATACCTTTTAAGCTCAATATATATTAGGCTTAAAAGTTATTTAGGTATTTTATTGAAATTATGTACAACAGATGTCAACGACAATAAAAATAAACATTAATAGTTAAAAATAAATCCTGTGACTTAATAAACCGGGGTAAATGTATTGTGCTCTTAAAAAAAAACATCCACATGATGAACCTCAATTGGTAGCTTGTATGGCTCAAGGGCCTGGTCTCTAGTCTCGCACTACGAAGTAATGTTGTTTTCCGTAAATTAAATGGACATACACCCAAGAAAAGCTTTACAGACAAAGAAGATAGATATACACATAGGTCTAAGGTAGACCATAGGTGTAAGGTGTCCCCTACACATCACAGGCTGATAGCGCAGTGAGTGAAGGCGTCCCTTGGGAACTGTAGGACGATTTTAAACGGAATGTATTACACTCCGTATTAAATTGTTAATAGTCAAAACTTATTTCCCATGGGTATGAAATAATATGAAAATCGTAATCATAACAGAGTAAAAAATAAATTAGTTGTAATTAAAACCTGAAGAGAGAATGGATAAATATTTAAAAAGTGGTGAGCTTTATTAGGTTTAAAGCATTGAAATGGCCTTATTGCATATAAATATATTTTTAATTTATTGTTTCCTAATCCTTTTAAAGTCATAATAGAAGTTTATTTCAAATAATTTTTCATAAGCTACAGTTTTTGAATACGGTGTCACATAAGATAGTATTATACAACCAATAAAAGAATCGTATAAATTGCGAAAAGGAGATCAAAAGATAAATTTTTAAGCCATTCACAAAATCTTCCCATTTTTAATGTTTGGGCTTTCTGTCAAAACGTTTGCCACGAGGAAACAAAATCTTTACAAAGAGGAACAAAAGGAGCTATTTGAATTAGTGTCGGATTGGAATCACAAAGATAAGTCCTCCAAAAACAAAACAACTTTTTAAGACCGGCTTAAAAAATTCCAATGATACGGTAATCGGATGAAAAGAGATTAAACGTATAACATAGATTAATGTTCAGTGTTATGGAATGGATACTTTGTTGAAATAATTAGAGACAGATGCTTAATCGCACAATTATAATTAAGAGAATAATGATTGTTTTTTACTTTAGAGAAGTCCATATATGGAATGGTTTCGAAAAATGGCAGAATTGTGGGAAAAAATTATGGAATAATTTTTTAAATTATGGAATAATCTTTCGACAAGTGATATAATTTTTTCAGTTTAAAGACCTGAATATTAAATAGGAAATAAAGTTTATCGTTAAACAAGCTGATCAGATTATGTTTTGTGTGAGAATAGAAAGCATATGTTTAAAACAGGATTATAATAAAGCAAAAAATAATAATCTGAAAACAATTTGTTCATTTGTTTTTTCTTGTGATTTGTGTCACTTGAAGGTTTTCAATGGATAGTCCTATACAAAAGAAAAACACATGGCACTCCTAAAAAGTGTCAAAATCAATAGATATAACCTAAGAAAGATAATCCATACGCAGAAGTTTTTACATTGCACATTTTAAGTAAATAGACATCAAGCATGTCTGAAACAATATCTTTGTTGGGTTAATTTGATAGTTGGGTTAATTTTGTACATTTGTTATGGCGCAATGGTCAGAACTGATTAAGTTGCACCAAGCAATACCATAGGCCACAGACAACACATATTTTTTAAATTTATGAAATTATGATAGACAATCTTATGTACTTATCACAGTTTTTGAGATGCGGTATTGCTTTACATGTAATGACAACATGTTTTTGTAGAATATCAGCATCTTCAAAAATCATTGAACTTGAAATAAATTATACAGCGTGAAATTACCTGTACCTGAATAAATGAAAAGAATATGAAAATTGGATGTTATTCATCCAACCGAACGAATAATCGATTGTAAAATACGAATTACACAATCATGGACTTACAAAAATCATAAACCATTTATAGGATAACAAAAATCATGTATCATCAGTTTTTAAGTAAATAGTGACTACAAATGATACGTGTGTACATGATGTTCACATTTTCAAATACATGAATTACTATGAATTCATCGAGTTTCTTTTGTTTGGCAGAAATTAGCACCTATTTAACAAGTGCACTTTTCTTCACATACTAATTTTACTTGTTATGAATATAATACGATACTTATAAACACAATTTCATTATTTAACTAAAATTAATATATATTTACTTTGACTCTCCAAGATATCCTGGAAACTGAATCCGGTGGATAAATCAAAAACGGAAATCTAAGTGAACTATTACTATCTCCAGCAGAGTAACGGAGCATTTAAACGTAGGTAAAACGTACAGATGAACGCAGTAAACACAACACCAAATACGAATTTCACAATTACCACTGCATTTACAGCCGCACAGGAGATTTGATAGACTGAAATGAAGCCTATATTTATCTTCCACTCTCTTTCTCGGCTTTCATTTCTTCTATTTAAACAACTGCGTAGACCTGTCGCCCTACCATGATCCAGTAGCAGCTGTTGAGGTCATCTACAGTAACGGCCGCAACGTTACACGGAAAGTAACATGGGTTTCCGGCAGATTGGGATCAACTCAAGTCTTTGTGCGGACAGCTTCCAAAGTACCTAAGTCAAAGTTCATTCTGAGTTTATTTACAAGCTCGCCCGATCATGATAAGTCTCTGTTAGTTGTCTGAATACTTGGATGGGGAAGAGACACATAAATGAAAAGGGTTTTAATTGCGATTTGCTATGAGGCGATTCGGGGATTTTGTTTAGAATCGTTTCATAGAAAAACGAATTTTCTAGTTATATCATGGGGTGAGCGGTACAGGAACTGATTTTGGGTCAAACAGTGTCTATGATATTTGAAGTAAATAGTGATTCGGAATGAATGTTGGTTATTGTATTAGAATAGTGTCAGAGAGAAAAGTAAACTTGTATTGTTTACTGGGGAAGAAATGTACAGTAAAAGATTAGGGTCAAACAGTTTATGAGATTTGAAGTAAATAAGGATTTGAAATGAATGTTGGCAATTATGAATCATTTCATGGAAAAACTTGTAGTAATTGTTTTATGGGGAAGAGAGGTACATATACTGATTTTGAGTTGAACAGGGTCTATGAGATTTAAAAGAAAAAGTGATTTCCAATGAATGTTGGTGATTATGTTAAAATCGTTTCAGAGAAAAGACGATTTGTACTAATTGTTTGATGGGGAAGAAAAGTACAGAAAGTGTTTCGAGGTCGAACAGTCTATGAGATTTAAAGTAAATAGTGATTTGAAATTAGTGTTGGCGATTATGTTTCGAATAATTGATGGAAAAAAAAATTGTAATTATTTTATGGGGAAGAGATGTTTGAAAACTGATTTGAATCGAACAGGGTTCATGATATTTGAAGTACATAGTGATCCCGAATAAATGTTGGTGGTTATGTTTAGAAGAGCTTCACGTAAAGAATAATACTTAGGTGTGATAATTGATAGATGGAGAAG